>QLOH01000660.1:0-545949 GCA_026901365.1 Sesbania bispinosa | reverse complement strand
AATCTTAATAAATGAAAAGTATAGGAGAGGAGAGAGAAACAACGATAGAGATAAGAGAATAAGAGAGAAATAGGGAGAGAGACTATAGGAGAGAGGGATAGAGAGAGGAGAGAAACAGAGAGAGAAAGGAGAGAGAGGAGAGAGAAACATAAGAGGAGAAAGGAGAGAAAACAAGGGAGGGAGAGGAGAGAGAAACAAAAGAGAGAGGAGAGAAATAAAATATTAATAATATAATAGGAGGACTACATGCAAATTTTAAAATAATATTTTATCAGAAATGGTTGGTCTACCGTAGATCCAAAGATGGAGTGGTCTATCCTAAAAATACACCATAGATTTAATTGTCCTTCTTCTTTATTTCCTTTTATTAGAAATGACTCTCAGGGTGTTTGTATCCCAAGAGTCCAAGACTAGTTGTTTGCTAGTTTGTTTTGTTTTGGGCTTTTACCCCCTTATCTATCAAAAAAAAAAAGGAAGAAAAAAAAAAGGAAAAAAAACAGGGTTTTTTTGCCCTACCACAAATAGTGGTATTATCAGTATACTCACGGTTTGGGGTACAATAATTGGGGATGGGTATATAAATAACCGAATTTTCACGTATTGGTCATCATCAGATCGTATATTACAGCAAACACCAATAAACCAAAGGAAATTGAGAGAAGTCACATAAAAGATTTTGAACAGTATATCATTATAGGGTATAAGTTTTACAGATTTGTTTTATAGGTAATTTTACCCAATACTGTAGTTTTCAGTTTCATATTCATTCCTTTCAATTTCAAGTATGATAATTTATTAATTATCTTTTCTGGAAGTTTAGGAACCTGATGCCATAAGCAAATACAAAAAGGAAGAGGAGGCTGAAAGCAATGTGAGTCAAAGCAACAACCCCAAGGAAGTCATGTTGAAAGCCCAACCGTTTCTCAAGGTACTCTTTTATTGTCATTGGCTTAAACCCAGGAACTTCTATTGGACTGTTCTTGTCACCCACCTGTGATGTCACCAATCCATATATAGTCCATGCCACAGGGGATGCCCAGTAGTACCACCTCCACCATATTGGAATTTGCTGCAAAATTTGAAAGAATGTTAAATATTTTTCAACAAATTTTCTCCTTCAATTCAATATGTGTTACACATACCGTTCTTGGGATAAGAAAACCAGAGAACAGGTTCCAGAAACTGATGAAGAAAGACATAACAATTGCAGCAATTTGGTGGTTTGGTGTCAGAGCTACAGTCATCATTCCATACAGTGTGAAGTACATGAAGGACATGAATATGAAGTAGTAGAACCATAAGAAATTATCAACTTGTGATGGCAACCCAATCATCCAGTAGAGGATAATGGAATAGGCTAGACTTTGGATTGCAACATAAATTACTTCAATTGCTACCTGCAAAACAGTTGTTTTGTTCATGAATTGTGTTAACTTTGCTCAGTTATTTTTGTTAAATGCTTTTTTTTTGCTTTGTTTGAAGTGAAAGGGCAGTCAGGTTTTACCTGACCAATTGCATAGGGCAGTTCTGAGTACATTCCAGCAGCTCTTTCACGGTAGAGAACTGTTCTTTCTATTGCAACAACAGGTTGCACACTGCTAGTGTTGGAGGCTCCAAGGAAAATAACAGATAAATACATAGCTCCAACGAGATTCAACAGGTCTTGTTCCTTTTGCCTGCAAACATGATATTTTGTTCTCATCTCATGTGAAATATACAATTATGAAACCATATGTATTAAAATAAATTCGTCAAATAAGTTGTTAATTGCATCCTTCATAGATTAGGAAAGCAAGAATTCTTTCTAAGAGTAACTGGTATAGGAACATGTCATTGTTTATTGGAGTTAGAAACAATGTGGAAGTTAATCGGTACTGGTGAAGTGTAATACTGGCAAATAACTTGTGTACTTACATCTTTTCTCCTTTATTCCAATAAATTAGTCCAAAAATGATGCCAATAATTATAGTGATGAATAATCTGACAGCATTATACTGTGGATTCCTCCAATAGGAGCAGTACTGTTTCCAGAAGCAAGCTTTGCATTGAGTAACAAAGGATTGGGAGTATTTTGATGGAAAATAAAGATCCTTTGTTCCAGGTACTGGTGTGCATAGTTCCTTAATAAGTTCCTGGTTCTTTCTGAAAAGACATATCATAGTATGGAAAAGTAAAACATCATAAGAAATTTCAGACAAATATGAGCAAAAAGAAGCAGGAATCTCTGGGAATATAGCCATGAGTATGAATGCCACGTACTGGTAAAGGTCTGACTTAGTGTATAATTCAGCAAAGTCTATATCAAGCTGAGATTCAACTAAGGGAGAAGTGATCTCCAGCATCCATGTGGCTGGATTATATCCATCTTTAATCTCAGGAATTCCTGTAATAGCCTGAAAAAAGGTTATACACAATCAGTAAGAACATTACTAACATCTTACTAATTCAAGAATTTATACATTATCAGGGTACAGATTTACCTCAAAGTACTCTATAAGCTTCTCAGAATTTCGACCAAGAGGACCACCATATATCACTTGTCCACCTCTCTTCATCAAAAGCAGCTGAAGTCAAGATGTAGTTCAAGGGTGAGTTTGGTGCCTTCAAAACCATTATAACAAATAAAAGTTTCATCTACAAAATCCTGATATTCATATTTACCTCATCAAAATGTTCAAATATATCAATGCTTGGTTGATGAATTGTGCATACAACAGTTCTCCCTGTATCTACTGTATTTCTAACAGTACGCATAACAACTGCTGCAGCTCTAGCATCAAGACCAGTTGTTGGCTCATCCATAAAGATAATTGAAGGATTTGCAACCAACTCTACAGCGATGGTAAGCCTCTTTCTTTGCTCAGTTGATAAGCCATCTATTCCTGGAAGGCCTACTATAAAATTCCTCACTGAATGTAGCTCGACCAGCTCTATAACTTCCTCAATAAACATCTGTAAGGTATGGAATTGTAGACTACTATGAATGTAGGGTTGTAGACTACTAAGACTGATTCTTTCGGAGTATCCTCTTCTTTTATTGAAATTAACTACTGCACTGCTAGAATCGTAAACTGTTTTATTCTCAATGATTAGAACACAATAAAACAATAGTAGAATTGTTGGTTATATATCTACAGACTATACTTAGTTATAGCTACTGACAAAAAAATCTCAGCTTCTCTTGATGTTAGCTGCATCCTTAAGCTAGAAAAGTATATAAATTTTGGAAACAAATAATTAGTTGTTTAATTAACCATATATAAAATAACCTTAATGCATGTTAAACTCATAATTGTCTCAACTTTCAAACAGTTACTAGTCATGTGAAACATAAACTATCATTTTTCTTTTTCATTTAATGGATGAATAATACATTTATTGATCAGATCCAACTTCTAGAAGTAGTTAAAGTAAACAAGTATACAGAGGGAAGTCCTAAAACGTAACATCTATTTCCACCTGAGCAATTGAAGTATTGAACTTCTACTGGTTTGTCTAGACTCTAAAATTGTCCGAAGCTGTTCATATTTTCATATTCGGTTAGCTTAGAGAACAGTCTTCCAAGCAGTAACGCAGAACCTACTAATCTCACTAGAGTCCTGGAAGATTTAATGTTGGAACCTGAACCTATGTACAATCAGGCCATCTGAAATTGGGAAGAAGACCTATATATATATATATATATATATATTATCAGATGATTAATACATGCATACACACTGCTGGTATCTGAACCTTTGATCTCACTCACAATGTTTGTCCTTGAAGATAAAAGGTGCACTAGTGCGACAGAACATTGTCAAGTTTCTGAACAAGGAGGTGGATACGTTTTTCAAATAGACAGACAAAAGAGCCTGTGAGAAGGACTTTAACATGAGAATTGGTTAAAGGAAAACATACCTTTCTTGTTTCTTTATCAACCTCCTTACTGAGACGCAGCCAAGCAGAAAACAGAAGAGATTCATAGACTGTAACATTTGGAGAATGGATATCATTTTGTTCACAATAACCACTAATCCGAGCAAAAGTTGATTGGTTCTTTGGATAACCGGATATGTTGATGCTTCCCTCAATATAACCACCAGTTTTCCTTCCTGCAAGCACATCCATCAAGGTGGTTTTTCCAGCACCACTTACACCAACTAATGCTGTTAAAACTCCAGGCCTGAAAGCACCACTTATATCTTTTAGTAGTTGGAGTCTATTCTCTTCAATTCCTTGTTTCTTCATTTCCTGATAATAAATCACTAGAGTGACATTTTGAACATATGGGAGTTGTGATACCATAATATACTTCCAAAATAATTTAAAATTTACTGTTGAAGTTAGATAATGTTCTTACACAAAATTGTTACCATTTAAACTTAATTTGTTTAAATTTTTTTTATATGTCTTTATATAATAATAGGAATACATTGATTACACACAAGTCATACACATGCACACACATATGTTGTATCTGAAGAGAGAAATAATGGGATATGATTAAAATGGTAAAGAGGGGGGAATTGGAATTTACATTTGGCATATCGATGTAATAATTCACATTTTCAAAAGCAAGTGACAGAGGCTGAAAGGGCAACACCATTCCCTTCTTGGACTTTGAAAATTCTGCAGCTTTAGTAATTGGGCTATGTGTGGTGTTTCTTACTTCCAGATCAATACCTGTAAGAATTAAAATTATCTTTTTGTTTATTTCCAAGAGAGCTTGTGGTAAATTGCACATTAGTAATGCAGAGGTCATATCAAAGGTAGACTGGAAACATAGGTAGATATAAGCTACAAATTCTGATTAAGGTAAATTTTATTTAGGATAGAAGTGGCATTTCTTCTGACTAGAGGCTATAAAGTATTTTATATAAAAAATAAATGTCATGTTGTTTATGATCCCATTAAGGGTAGGTGCTTATGCCATTTATTTGCAGAGAAAATCTAATATTACCTTCAAACCGTTTAGCATTTGAAGCTGAATTCTTCTCTGAATTTTCTGTTGCCAGTTTTTTCCCTGAGGAGGATGCAGTCATGGTTTTCCTACTGTCTTCCTCTTCCACTATAATAGATTTGGAGCTTATAAATGCTGCAATTCAATTTCAAAGCAGTATCAGAGGGTTTTTTCAGATAATAGATTTTTCAAATGGCCACTGTCTTCTGCTATGTAGAAGGATTGGTGGCTTTGCTTTCTTGATGTAGTTTTTAATAGGTATCTTTCTAATCTTCTTTTATACTACTGTCTTTTAATTTTTTTCTTCTATTAGAAAATTTTAGAAGAATTTAAGAAACAAAGTCTTATAGATGCAGGCATGCAGGGAAAAGAAAGATTAGGATGGAAACTTACGATTTAAATAAGTTAGAGCAAGAATAAAACAAATGTTGAAAAGCAGAGAAAATCCTATAAGGGCACCAACAGAGATCCAATACCAATAGTCTTCTGTAAATATGCCTCTGGCCTTAAGAAAAGCCTTCCCAACTGTGGGCTCAAGAATTCTTGGGTCATTATTAGGCTGTGAAAAGTGAAGAATCAGCAATAAGCTAATAATGATGTAGTGTTATAAGGTTGAAATACAGTAATTCTCTTCACAACTATTAGATCTTACAGCACTCCATCTTTTGTCTAGGAACTCATTGATGGCTATTGCAGTCTGTCCATACATCATAGGTGAAGCATAATAGCACCATATCATCCATGGCTCAATATCATCTGTAAATGGAGAGAGAGGTTGCAGTGATCAGTTTAATAGAAACAATTTCTTATGAAAAACATAAAATTCATTTAATATTAAAATATTTCTTTTATAGTATAGTATAGATGGTATAAAGAGAAACTGTTACTTACCTTTTGAAATAGTAAATCCACTTAGGACAAAAACAACTAAAATTGTGAAAATACCAAGTGTGTTTGCCACAACTTTTGTTCTTCCAATTGCAGCAATGAAGCGGAAAAGGGATAGAGCCATTTGATGCACACAGAAGAATGCCAATAATTGACGAAAAAACCTATAACAGTTTTTTAGATACATCATTGAACAAAATTTTCAAGTCAATAAAACTAAAGAATGATATAAGAGTGTAGCAATTAATTCATTTGTATGTTACTGAAAAATTAACTATCAACAGATTGCATTCTCATAGTCATACTCATACCTACTAGCTGAAGGAGCAAAGCCAATAGTATAATAGGTGAGGATGATCCATATTCCTGACTCCAATAGAGAGAGAGGAATTCTAAGGACCCAGATGGGCAATGCAAAAGCCCATGATGGATAAAACAGGAAATCTCTTTGCTTGAAGAAAACAGGAAGTCTATTAATAGTCATTGCTAGCTCTGCCACTCCATTGAACATTACATTGATGAGACTGAAAAATAGTGCACCATAATATTTTCCTCCATCTTCAAGTTGACCATGCTTCATTTCTGTTCTAAAAAATACTGTCATGGTAATTATAGATGTGATCATAATCTGAAAAATCTTAAATATATATACAAAATAGTTGCGCTTCATCAATAGCCACTCTCTTGAAAAGCATGCCTTAAAGAGTTCCCATTTGGAGATTCCATACTTTTCCTTGACCAATGCAGCAGGGTGAGTTTTATTAGAATCAAATGGAACTTGAATCTCTTCATGAAGTTGTTGGCCAATGCAGTAATTGTTGAAGTGTGCTACAAACTCAGGCACACTAATATATTGGTAAGGTATGTCCCTTCTGAACCAGTATTGTTCTTGGTCCTTTTTGGAAGTTACCTCCTGTAAAAAGTCTGCAACTCCTTTCCTTTCTGGGCATTTGAAGCCTACACTTTCAAAAAAATCTAGAACACTCTCACGGGGACCTTGATAGACAATCTTACCTTCAGAAAGTAATATTATGTCATCAAAAAGGTTATATGTTTCTGGTGCAGGTTGCAGAAGAGAGATTATCATAGTAACATCCATGATATGGACCATCTGTCTCATAAACTTGATGATTTGGAAGGTAGTGGAACTATCCAAACCAGTTGAAATTTCATCCATGAAGAAGGCTTTTGCAGGTCCTACCAACATCTCACCTGCACCATTCAGTTTACACAAGTTACTGTTTATTAGAACTGACAAAATGAATGATTCTGTAAAGAAAATTCAAAATTGATACTAGACAGGCACTTTTTCTCACAAACTCCATGGCAGGCTCATCTGGACCATTGAGAAAAAGTCACAATAAAACTAATTTTTTATTCAATGGCATGTTCATGTGAAGGATTTGCAAAGATAAAGTCTCTGCAAGTATTGATACTCTACAATAAAAGTACCACATAACATAACACTTTACCAGTAGTTGAACGCTTCTTTTGTCCACCAGATATGCCCCTTCTCATTTCATCTCCCACCAAAATATCAGCACATATTTCCAATCCAAGAATCTGTATATTGCATTATCTCAGTAAATAAATTAGATGAAAGCAAGTTGGCTTATTGACTACATTGGGAAAAAATATTAAAAGAAATGGAATCACCAATGACCAAACCTTGAGAATATAATCTGTAACAAGACTTGTTTCTTGACCTTCCACTGCTGTGGCTTTCATGAAAGCATCAATTTCAGGATCTGGTTTGATATCTGCTACTAGTTCTCTTCTTGACAATTCTGCCAGCAGATCATACCTTGCTCCAACTCCCAAGCAGCGTCCAGAGAAGTCCAGTGTCTCTCTCACTGTCATTTCTCCATGGTGAAGATCATGCTGACTAATATAAGCACATGTTCTTTGGGGAAAAAACTCTGACAATTCATGACCACAGTATGTGACTCTTCCTGATACCTGTTGAGAAATTTTATGATGCAGAGTTAAATAATGAAATTTATGTTTTAATTAGTTTGTTTTTCTTTTTTGCTATATTATTAGTTTGGATTTTGTTACTTTCCCTGGCCAGAGGTAAAGGGTATAATCCATTATATTAAGCATGATTTTAACAAGTTTAACTTATTTAATGATATGTTAATACATAAGGAAATGTTTCATGGACATCCCCTTGGGTGTAGACACCCAGAGATAGATAGGAATAGAAGAGAGATATGTGATGTGATATGACAAGAAGAGAGAGATGAAGAGAAATGAGGGGTGTTAGATGGGTGTACGGGATAAATGGGTGTCAATATGTCATTGTTGTCGTACATAATTAAATGGCAGTAAAATAAACTCTAAAACGATATATGCATTTCCTGAACAGTTTCAGAAATTCATTTGCAGTTTGAGACCTATTTAAAAATACCTGCTTTTA
Source organism: Sesbania bispinosa (assembly GCA_026901365.1). NCBI lineage: Eukaryota > Viridiplantae > Streptophyta > Magnoliopsida > Fabales > Fabaceae > Sesbania > Sesbania bispinosa. Next base: position 537,700 of record QLOH01000660.1, on the reverse strand, counting down.
TATAATAAAATTATCATTCCTAAAAGGTAAGAAGAGGATGACTAACCCTTAGATCCTTGTCCATTTTTCCAGCAAGTGCCTGGAGGAGTGTTGTTTTTCCTGATCCTGGAGGTCCCAAAAGCAAAGTCATTCTGAAAAGAGAGAGAGAAGATAAAATCTAGTTTCCCCAATAAATTATGAAGTATCCAACTTCCACATGGCATCACCAATTAAATACCTTGATGGTTTCACAATTCCACTGACATCTTTGAGAATCTTGACAACCCTTTTCTTAAATGGCAAAAGCTTGAAATATCCAAGAAGTCCCTATTTGCCACAAACACAAAGCATATAGGATCATTAGTCAATGCCTTTCATAGAAGGCAGAACCAAGTTATGTAAAGTGCATTCATCTACATGTTAGTGAAAAAAACAAACACAAAATCAAAACCAATAAAAAAAGGAAATGTATTTAGTTCATTTCACTGTTTCACTTTCATCTATTATTTACAAATGGAGGTGCCGATAATGCTGTGATGCACTTTGCAAAGCAAAGAGGAATAACTGAGATCATATCTCCCAATAACTTAATTATTTTGTATAATTTTGATCAAGTATTCAAACAATGGAATTCTAGTTTAGTTTAGTTTAGAATTATAATAATATATATATATATATATATATATATATCAATTCTTAATTTATTTCAAATATAAAAAATTAATATTTTTATTTAATTCAAATTCTGAGGGAATTAAAATAGAAATTCTGAATTAAATTTAAATTAAATCTACTAAACAGATATGAGATGCCTTTTCTTAGTTATAGAAACAATGGACTAGCAAAAATAACCTCCTGTTAGTTGAAGATACCTCTACTACATTCAGGGTAGTATTGAGTAGTGTTGGTAAGGCCCTGGTTCCAATATATGCATCTCCTTCAACTGATAAATGCTCAAACCTGACTTCAATCTTGGGAATTTCAATTCCAACCCTTAATAATAATCAAACAACACAAAAAATAAATCAAGTTAATAGAATCTTGCAGAAAACAGATAAATTAAAACCAAAGCAATTCAAATCAAAGCAATATATGAAACTGTGGCCTGAACATCAGATCACAATAACCAAGATACTTAAAAAGCCACCTACCTATCTATTCTGTCCCTCATTCTATGAAGAAATTTCTCATTATCTTCTTCAGCAGTCTTCAGTATGCTCTCAAGGATATACTTCTTTTCCTGCACTCCAAGTTTGGTGATGTCAATCTCTTCATAGTTAACCCTCCCATTTTCTAGAACTTGCTTCAGAATCCCTTTCCTCAACCTATCATATGTTGGAAGCCTCCCCAAAGCTTCCCACTTCAGCTCCTCCTCTTCATCTATTTCCCTTCCACTTCTTTGAAACACATCACCCTGTCCAACAACTGCATCATGCAAGCTTGCTGAGGACCACTCCCCAAAACTCCTCCTTCCATCACTCATTGACCTCACAATATCTTCTCCAGTCACTTCTGCTGCCATATCAATCAAATATGGTATTCCTCTTGCTCTCCTTTCAGTTGTAACTTGTAATTAAATGTCCTTATGTGAGCATTGAAAAGTAAAAATGAACTAAGGAACTTGAACAGAACAAAATGATTTACTTGTACTCACTCACACATATATATTCATATATGATGATACATGTATATGTACATGGAAGTTTTGAGGAGCTTTTTGGCTCCCAAATCCTAAAATCTGATGAGCACTACATGTACAGATTTTGATTTGGGGTAATGGATCTAAGACAAAGAGTACTATTTGTATTTGGCATCATAGGAGGGTCTAGCTCTAGCAAAAATGTATCTGCAAATAAAAAGGCCAAAAAGGTGAAGGATGGAATAGTTAAGACAACTTGCAATGATCACCAAACCATGTCAAAGCTTCATGTGACCTGAATTAGAATATTTTCTGGGTTGTATATGATTCCATTAACTCTAGGACAGCAGGACGGTTAGGTGTGACAAATAGAAGCTATTCTTTTTATTTGGCAACAGAAATATTCATCATTTTTTTATTAGGAATTAGCAAAACTATTCCTTTTCATTTTTAAGTTTTGGCAAAGACAAAATTGGCGCTAACAGTAAATTTTATAATTTAAAAATTAATACATAACTTGTCAAATTAACTTGAAGACCATAAGGATAAAAGGATTTAATGGATATACACTTTTAGTATAAAAATATTTTACACTAACATTCAATAATTTTTAACTGTACCATTTAACGAACATGATACTTCATGTGTTATTAAACTCAAGATATTTGTGTTTTATATTGTTAGTGCTTTTAATTAAACGAATTACACAGACCAATGAAAGTAGTTTAAGTGGTTAATTTTATTGGTTTCATAAAAAAATAATACAACATTCCATTTTTACCCATATTTAATATTATTAGTATATTTTTTCACTAAATAATTGAGATTAAATTCTGCACTAAGTATAGTACTAATTTCCACTATCAATTGTATTGGAACACGCAAATGTATATAGAAAAGTGCAAATGTTTAACTCTCTCTCTTGCTAACCTATGTAACAACATTTATAATACCTCGTTAATGAGCACTTAGCAAAATACATGGAAGAATTTAATAAGGGTAAATCGGGAAAAAGAAATTAAATGCTCCATAGAAATTATCAAGTACCTTATAAAAAGGACCGTCAATATCTCCTAAATGGTGCCTTATAAAAAGTACCGGAGGGAGTATAACATAGAATTCGTACCACTTATGGTATTAAAAGACATGTATACATTGAATATTCTAAATAGTAATGATTGCCATATTTATATTATGTTTGTTATAAAAAAATAGTTATTGCTTGTCAAAATAATCGTTTAAATTAAAAAAAATACTCCACTTCACTGCATTGGTTAAGTCTTGCTGGTAATGAGCAGGATAACCACACTAATTATAAATGGTCAAATTAATGGTAATATTTCGTCATTGAAATATACCATCCAACTATATGTAGTTCTCAGTTTGTTAAACTTGCCGTCAACTTCTCATGGTCATCGATAATGAGCAAATTTGATGACCATGATGTCATTGATTTCCAAGTAATTTTAGCTTATTATCAAATTTTTGCGTGTACTAACCGCATTTAGCTCTATTTCACTACTAATTTGTTGGTTTCTTGTAGTCATGATATTCGTATTGGAAATTAAAGTGGTGACATGAAAATTTCAATGACAAAGAAAACAAATTTCGTAATAAATTAAAACTTTGAAAGACTAATTTTTTTTAAAAAAAAATTATATGATGTCATTTTAAATATTTGAGCAACTAATTTAATGGTCAGAATTTTTAAAAGATTATAGTAACACGTGTAATTTTAGAATTTACACGAAAGTTAAATATCTGACTCAATGTTATATGGTGTGTGATGGTATCATGGTACCAAAGAATTATGTATGATAATGCAGATGGTGGGAAGAGCTCCCGAGTTCGATCCTCATTTAACGCATTCTTAAGGGATGGGAATCCTTAACTTTGACTAAATTCCGAGCAGAACTTCCATTATGATATGAGATATTTCTGGTTAACCAAAAAAAATTCGCATGTGATGGTATGGCTTCTCCAAATATTTTGAAGATGTATTTTTAATTTAAAAAATTATCTAAACCATGTATGTGAATCGTCTACAGTGAGATGTTGAAAACAACTGTTTAACAATGGTATTGAATTATACATATTATGACAAGTTGTGCTAACCCAATTGTCTTATATTTCAAGATTTCATGGCAATGGTTTTGTTTGCGTCCGTTTCCATTGCCAGAGAATTTTTGTACACTGTTGGTTGCCGCTTAAGAAGGTAATTGATTTTCAACAATAAATAATTGTAAACTCGTTAATCAAAACTTATAATAATGAACCAACTTTGACTAGATCGAAATAGACATGCATATAATATAAAAAAATATTAAAAAAATTGACATGCATATATACGGCGAAAAAAATACAAACATGTATAAGAAACAAATTTTATCATTGTTGCTTGGAGATAGCAATTATGGTTTTTTTAAATATGAAGACTTTTAATTATCGGGTACAAGTAATATAGAGTGTGTATGGTAAAACTAGCTGAAAAAGCTAGCTGAAAGCTTAAAGTTAACTTAAAGCTGAAAAACTCGCTGAAAGTTTAAAGCTAGTTGAAAACTGAAAAAGCTATTGAATGTGTTTGGTAAAACTAGCTGAAAATGGTAAAATGGCATTTAAGGATAACATTAATTATTAAATAATGATAAGTGGGGTGGTTGAGGGCTAAACTTGTAATTAATTTTTAACTAGTAGTTGAAAATTGGAGCTTTTTAAAAAAAAACTACTCCAAGTAGTTTTTTAAGAAAAACTTGTAGCTACCCAAATAAGCTACCTTCTCAAACACTGCTGAAATGATTTCAGCTACTATTTTCAACTTTCAACTAGCTGAAATGACAAGTCAAACACACTCATAATCAAATTAATTCTTTCAGACAAACTTTACTTATGATATTATACTGAGTACGCTCTCAATTTGGTCCCTGAAAGATTTGAGGTCGATCATATTAGTCCCTGAAAGATGGAAATTACATTTTTGTCCCTAAAATATGAAAAAGTCATTCAATTTAGTCCTTTTTAGAGACTAAATTGACATTTTTAAAAAATCTTTGAAGGACTAAAATGAATGACTTTTTATCTTTTAGAGAGTAAATTGAATAACTTTTCATCTTTTAGGGACGAAAAATGTAATTTCATTCTTTCAAGGACTAATATGATCGACACCAAATCTTTCAGGGACCAAGATGAGGGTTTACTCATATTATACTAGTAGGGTACCTGTGCGTTCGCACGAGTCAATACATTGGTGTGTTAACCGTAATAGAATTTTTTAAAATAAAATATACTTTATAATAAATATATAAATAATTAAATAATATTAATACAATAATCATCTCGATATATTGTATACGATTTATAAAAATAATACAACATTAAATTAGATTATGTAACACTTAAATACTTAATATAAAGTGTTGTAAAAAAATCAACATGTTTTGTGTTAAAATTGAAACACAAAAGTAAGCCCATTCAAGTTCCTGAAAATTTTATTTCCAAAGCATAAAAAAAAGTTCCTGAAAAAATATTATTAAGACTTTTTCTTTATTTTTATCCTTTAATTTAGACTTTTCTTATATTTTTAATTAAAATGATTGCCCATTAATTTTATTTATTATTAATGCAAATGAAAAAAATAAAAATAATTAATCTAATATGAAATTTAAATAGTGTCATTTTATCATATGCAATTATTGATAAACAATTTTTTTCATTTAAAATAGTTATCGTCATGAGGTGTATTTTTATCTTAAGTTATTTTATTTTTATATAGTTTAATTTTACTTTTATGATCTAAATATGAATGTGTTTATATACATTTTTTTTATTCCTACATCATATGAAATTTATTTAAATTCAAATATTAATATATTTTATGTAAATTTTCAATATTGGGCAAATTATTTGTCTTTTTTTTACTTTTTTTTTATAAGCAAAAATGTATTAAAAAGGGAGTACAAGGGGTACTCCAACCCATACTACACAGTCAAGACCAAGAACTGACACACCAAAAGAGCACATGAAATAATGTCGTACGCCCCAATTACAAGAAACACCAAAGAAAATAAATCCCTAGCCATATAAAAATCTGATACCTCCTAATAAAGCAAGGATGGAATGCAATGACTCACACTCAGAACAGTAAACAGAATCAATACACAAAACTGAGGCAGCTTGCTGGGTTAAGCAACTAGGAATGGTATGGATAAGAAAAACCTGTAGCCTTTGCAGACAACCACCTCCAAGACCGCAACTTGATCAAATCCAACAGCTCACAAGGATCCAAAATAGAGTTTGAAAACACTGCATCATTTCTTGCCAACCACAAACTCCAAAGAGTAGTGAACCATATAACAGACCAACACATGCGCAAGTCTGAGTTATAATTAGGAAGTCCCAGAAAATGCGTAAAGTGTATATGACAAACGTTATGGAGTACTGATTCAAAGCCAAACCAGTCTAAACACAAAGTCCAAATGTGATATGCATAAAAGCACTCAAACAGTATATCTGAGGTCGTCTCCGAGCACTGACCACACCAAACACACAAAGATTCAGAAGCCTGGATGATATTCCTCTTGACCAAGTTCTGCTTTGATGGAATTCTATCCAGGATAGCCCTCCAAGCAAAGCAAGAAACCTTGGAAGGAACTAGTTTGCACCAGAGAAAGGAGTGTAATGGAAAATTTGCACAAATAGATTCATTTAAAATGGTTGAGTATGCTGATTTAACTGTATAACTTCCACCAGGATCTGCCCTCCATCTCCAAGAGTCGCTGAAATGAACCTGCTCCTGCACTTGTATCGAACTCAACTCCTCAATCAAAGTAGATAACTGATGAAGTTCCCATTGAAAAAGATTTCTTCTCCAACTCCAATTCCAACTATGATTTCCATCTATAAACTCACTCATATCAGCTACTGTCACGTTAGTATTAGTAGCAATGGAAAATAATCTATCATAACGTTCACACAATGGAATAGAACCACACCACCCGTCCTTCCAGAAAGAAGTATCCCTCCCATTTCCAACCACCCTAACACACTTACTAGAGAACCAATTAGAAACAATATTATCACCATTCTCAAGGGACCATAAATCCAACCACCATCTAGACCCTTTACCCTTCACACTCCCTCTATTCACAAAAGACTCTCCATAGATAGAAGTTAAAATTGTATGCCACAGAGAACCCTTATCAACTAAGAGACGCCACCTCCATTTCCCAAGAAGAGCTAAATTAAAAGATTTCAAATCCCTAATACCTAACCCACCAAATCTTTTATCCTTACACACATCATCCCAAGCAACCCATGGAATTTTCTTATGATCCTCACTCCCACCCCAAAGAAAATTAATAAAAAGTTATTCAAGTTGATAAATGATACCTTTTGGAGCCTTGAAAAAGTAAAGGAAATAGATCGAGAGTGAAAAAAGCACGGATTTTAAAAGGACAAGCCTACCACCAAAGGACAACGTCTTCCTCTTCCACTTTGACAATCTCTTTTGAACCTTTTGAAGAACAGGATGCCAAGTCTTCAATATTAGCCCCTATAGGCAGCCCCAGGTAAGAACAAGGGAAAGTGCCAACTTTACAATTCAAGAACTGGGCCATAAGCTCCAACCAATTAAAGTCAACGTTTATCCCCATCAGTTTACTCTTATGGAAATTAACTTTAAGGCCAGCCACAAGCTCAAACAGCTGTAATATAGCTTTAATCGCCCAAACATTGGAAACTGTAGCTTCACCCAAGAATATTGTATCATCAGCATATTGTAGGTGAGAAACTTTTACCCCCTCTAACCCAACCGCATAGCCATTAAACACCTGTAATTGCACTGCTTTACTCATCAAAGAGCCCAATCCCTCAGCAACAATTAAGAAAAGGAAAGGAGCCAATGGATCTCCTTGCCTTAGACCCCTACCAACGCCGAATTCACTAGAAGGACTCCCATTTACAAGAACAGATATTCTAGCAGTACTCAGACACTCTGCTATCCATTTCCTCCACTTCCAAGGAAAGCCCATCTTCTCCATCACAAATAAAAGGAAATTCCAGTTTATAGAGTCATATGTTTTTTCAAAATCTATCTTAAAAAACAAGCATTGAGTCTTTTTCCTTTTTGCCTCCTCTACAATCTCATTTGCAATCACAATACCATAAAAAATAGATCTACCTTGAACAAAGGCAGATTGGGTATGAGAAATTACCTTCCCAATCACTTGTCGCAATCTATTTGCCAATATCTTTGCCAGCACCTTATACAAACAACCTATAAGTGAAATAGGTCGATACTCCTCTACTTTTTGTGGATTATCAACCTTAGGCACAAGAACAATGAAAGAACTGTTAGAGCCCCTGACCAATTTACCATGATCATGAAATTCCCTGCAGAAAGCCACAAAATCAGACTGCAAAATATCCCAGAAATCCTTAAGAAATGTAAAATTAAAACCATCTGGACCTGGACTCTTAGAGCCCTCACAATCCCACATTGCTGACTTTATTTCTTCATCGGAAAAAGGTTGAATCAGAAATGTAGCATCTTCATCATTTAGGGAATTAAAAGTACAATTATGAAGAAAAGGCCTATCACTCATTGGCTCCTGAAAATGATTCTCAAAAAAGCATTTAAGTGCGCATTTAATTGATGCAGGCTCCGAGCACCTTTCATTATGCACCTTGACACTTCTGATATCATTCCTTAGTCTTCTATTGTTAATACAACCATGGAAAAACTTTGTATTGGCATCCCCTGCTTCCAACCAGTTGAGGCGAGCTTTTTGGAACAATAATTTATCCTTCATTGACATATATGACCATAACTGAGCCTTCCACTCCTTCCTTTTTAGAACCTCCTCTTCTTGTAAAATTTGTTCTTCACTCTTAATATCCAGAGCATGAATCTCATTCTTAGCGACTAAGATTTTCCCATCCAAATCACCAAAAATCTATGTATTCCACCTCCTCAATTTACCTTTTAGTTGTTTCAATTTTTCCTTTAAGATAAAAGCTGCTCTCCCTTCAACAGAAATCTCGCCCCATTCTTTCTTCACAAAATCTACATATTTACCATCTTCCCTCCAACAGTCTAATACCTTAAAAGGTTTTGGCCCCCAATTTATAACCTCATGTTTAAGCAGAATAGCACAATGATCTGATATACCTCTCTTTAACCCCCACTGAGAACAATGTGGCCACTGTAGTAACCATGCATAAGACACCAGAAACCTGTCCAAACGACTCATACAAGAACCATCAGATTTGTACCAGGTATATTTCCTCCCTACTAGTGGTAAATCTACTAGCTTAGCTTCATGTATGAACCCTTTAAAGTTCTTCATATCATCCTCCCTCCACACAAAAGACAATCCCCTCCTCTCCTCTTCTGATCTTACAGCATTGAAATCACCTCCAGCACACCACATGTCACCTCCACAGTTTGTCTTGACCTCCAACAATTGCAACCATAAATCCTTTTTCTTATTTAGATCACATAGGGCATATATATTTACAAGACAACACTGAATAGATTCTTCCCCCCATAAACCACAAAGTCCAATAAAATTTGCACCAATAAACTCATCTTTCATAACAAACATAGACAACCTCCACAAAGTTAATAGACCCCCTGACATACCTATAGAAGGTGCAAATTGCCACCCAAACTCATTACCACCCGTCAACATAGCACAAAACTTATCATCAATGACTTCTTTTTTTGTTTCTTGAATAAATAAAGCATCCACCTTTTCCTCAAAGAGTAATTTTCTCACCTCCATCTTCTTTAAACGCCCCCCGAGACCCCGTACATTTAGAGAAGCTATAATCATATCAACAAAGTGAACCCCACACCCTTAGCTACACCAATCAACCATCCCTTCCGATAGCAATTCTGGTCCTCTTCTCTAGACTTTCTATTAAATCAACCATATTTGCCTCAGATACAGCCTTTTGAACACCTAATTTAGCCTCAATCCCCCAAACATGTTCAGCAACCTTGGCAGCTTCCAATTCTACCATTACTCTAACATCATGTAAATTATGGTCATTTTTACTCACCAGGGATTGATGAAGTTTACGAGGTCGTCCTCTTTTCCTCTGTTGCCCATACCCCTTTTTTGCAGGTTGCACAGAATTAATTACCACCTGAGAAGATGATTCCACTTGAGAAATAGGGACATCACAGAGCACTACATCTTGCACACAAGGTAGTATTTGCGGCTCCACTGAGGAACCAAACTCCAACTCTGCTTCTTCATGTGACACCTCGCAGGGACGTGCTTTGTCATCAAAAGTGGAGTGTTGTTCTTGTTCCATCAGCATAAGCGGAGCGAACCTCTCATTGGATCGTAGGGCATCTCTTTCTCCATCAGAGCGGACCTCTCACAAGTCGTGCTGTCTTTCTCCACCTCAGCTAGCGCATCGCAAAGTGTCTCCACCTGCATCAAAACGCACACACATTTGGGTTGCACCGACTCCTACTTCAACCGCTGCTCCATGTGGCACTTTGCTAAGAGTATTATCTCTTACGTCCTTCTCTCCATGAGGAGCCTCACAAAGATGGTTTTCAGCAACAAATGGAGCGCACTCCTCATTGGGTCGAGCTTCTAAGAGACTCCCATTCTCCAGCTCAGCTGACACACCATAAGGGGCTCCACCCGCAGCCAAAGTCTCACTTATTTGGGTTGCATTATTCAAACGCGAGGGAGCAGAGTGTGCACGTGACCCTTCAGCACCTATTTGATCCACTAAGTCATGCTTTTGGGCTAAAAAGTCCATGTGGCTATGCTTTGATTGCGCTAAAGGAATGCCCAAAGAATCTTGAAAATATTGACCCTAATCATAGCCATCCTCCGCATTAAATCTTTCCAGGTCCGTTACTTCCTCATTCACAGTAAAAATTTTCCCTTGATTATTGGCATTTCCTTCCATCACAACAGATAACGATTTTTCCCCATTTATGACTGATTCGCTCCTTAACTGCATATCCACATTTTCAAATTCAAAAAAACCAGCTTCCTTCTGCAACTCCTTTGGAAAAAATTCATCTTCAGAAAAAACTGCCTGTGAATAATTCTGAGAAGATGAGTCCGAGTCTGAACTATAGCACCGTGTATTTGAGTTCCCTCTGACCGGATGAATAAATGGCTCCTCAATTACCACTACTGAAAAGAGCACATCATTGATTTTTATTTTCAACCAACGATTAATAATTTCTACAGAAGTGGTTTGAACTAACATCCTTGCTATGTCCAATCTACTTTTACATTTTGTGCTCATATCAACACACACAAAACGACCAAAAAGAGAAGCTAAAGAATTAAAGAACTCTTCTGACCAAGCATGCACTGGCACCCCTTGGCATCTAATCCACACATATCTCTCTCTGGATATATCCTCTTGACACCATGGACGAATATCTAAGAACCAACACGAAAATATATCCTCCAATTCTTTTATCAACTCAACCAAATCCTCATTATCCTGCGGCTGAATTAACACAAGGTCTCCACCCATCGGTGTTACTTTAACAGTGAATATTCCTTCTGCAATAATCTTGTCTTCTAACAGAAACACCTCTTGATACTGATGCACCTGACAACATAACATCTTCGCAGCCACTCCATTTCATCATCAGAGACAGAGAATTCCATACCCATCCAGTCACTCCTCTTTCTTTCTTTTGGTTTCCAAACTTTCCTCAAATCCCCTTTCACAACATTCGCAAAGGTACGACCAGACACCACCTTATTGACAAGATGGTGTTGTTGCTTTGACATTCGTGGAGGGTCACCTTGCACCACTACATCTGGGACAACCATACTCTCCTTCTTTGGGCAACGAGGTATGTTAACTTGGAGCTTGTAAGTTCCAATCCAAATCTGATTTAGTCTCTTTTCAAAAGTACTTGGATCAGTAATTCCTTTGAACCTGACGAATCCAAACCGATTCCCCATCCTATTCCTCTTGTTTGGAACATAAACATCTACCACTCCCCCCCACTTCAAAAAAACTCTCCACATATCTGTAGCACTATAATTCTCTGGAAAATTTGTGAAGAAAAAAGCAGTACTATCATTAAACCTCTGTTGTCGATCCCACCCATTGCCGCTGAATGCTTTGTGCTTTGGCAGACACTTGTCCTCTTGCAGACACTTGTCCTCTTGCATCCGATTCAATCCCGATTGTAGTCCCTTCCTTCTTCTTGATCTCACCAAGGTCCACGCACTCTCACCCTCTCTCTCCCCCTCTTTCTCTCATTCAAATTTTATAGATATGTCCTTTTTTTACTAAAAGTGGCTAAAACACAAAGAAAAAAATTATACAACTACTATCTACTAAATGAAACAGACACATCTTCAAACAAATTATATTTACATTTTATACACTTTTTACTAAATTAACATTTATATATTAATAAACTTTATGTAAAGATTATTTTCCCCGTGATGTGAAAAAAACATTATAATAAGAAAAATGAAAAATGAAATTTCTATTAATAAAACATAATTCAAATTAAAAAGTGACTTGTTTTTATTGATTATTTCCTAAAAAAATAATGTAATACTTTAAGAAGTTTTATCTCATAAATTAATTATTAATATTTTTCCCATGATTTAAATTTTCACCCCCTGAATTATATTTATTGTCATTGTAAATGAAATAATAATAGAAGACAATTATTTTAAATAGTGTTATCTTATTAGATATAATTAGTGATAGTCTAGTGATAAAGACTCTTACTCAAACATTGCTTCTTTATATGAATCTTGCATACAAAATGCTGATATTCATTTGAGTTATTATATATCGAGTACTATTACACTCAGAATGACCATCCCCGTGTGGTGTACTTTTACTCTCAAATTATGTCTTCTTATATATTTATTTTTGTGACGTAGATATTAATGTGTTTTAATTACATGCAAAGTTTTAATTTCTAAATCTTATAAGAATTTACCCCGATAATTTGAATTTAAATATTAATATCTTTTGTATAAATTTTTTATCCTTAGGTGAATTATATTTTCTTTATGTAATATATTATAACATAAATTAAAAAAATCTATCAAAAAATCACAATTTAATTTAAAAATACCTTTTCATTTATAATAATTAGTTTGAGATTTTGATATAATTCACAATAAATTCACTTTAATTTAAAAAAATTATATCAATATAACCTCAATTCAATATAATCAATGAAAATTAGAAAAATAAATCAGCAAAATCAAATTTAATTAGTTGAATAGCTTTTCATGGACCTTTTATAAAAAAAAACATATAGAAAATAAATTAGCAAAATCAATTGTCTAAATCTTGCTATTTCCATTAAATGACATAAAATAAAATCAAGTATATGATAATGAGATTGCATATCAAAACATGTGTCATTCAAGTTATTGACAAACAACAACTAACATTTACATTGAGAATTATAGAAAATGCCTATAAAAATCATGAAATGGTGAACCTTAAAATCAATTAACTTTGCTTTGGTTCAAAATCAAGAGATATGTCAATCATGAAATGACATACACTTTTTGAAAATGATTGTAGTAATTAAAGCAGAGTTGAAACAAAAAATATTAAGAATTAATCAATTTAAAAACAGTAATACTAATCAACCCAAAAACAAAATATGGAAATTCAAACAAAAATGAACAAGAATTACTCAATTACTTTTTCTTAACTTATTAATTTATTAATCAAATTATGAAACACAATTTAAACCGTTAAATTGTATATATAACCAAATAATATGAAATCTGTATTTGATTTTTTCGTTATTCAAATTTAAAAATACCAAATCAAAGAACAGAAACATATTTTAAGAATTTAGAATTACCAAATCAAAGAACAGAAACAGTTTTTAAGAATGTAAAATTACCAAATCAAAGAACAGAGGCATCATGAGACTTGATCAATTCCAGATACAGATTTTAGAATAAAAAAGTAATAATAAACAGATTTCACAAAAACAAAGTTATCTCACAAAACAATTCACCAAAATTCAAATGATATATCAATTAAAATCAAACAATTCATCCCCAATTATATTTCAGTACGTAACAGATTTAAAAAAAAACTAATAAAACACAGATTTTAAGAAATAATGTTTACCAAATCAAAGAACAGAATGAGATAACATACCGTACTTAAAGATGATTTAAGAAGATGCACTAATATGCAGAAGATACAAAGCACCATCCAGAAACGTAGCGACTAAAAAAAAATATAGACAAATTAGGGGTTTTGGAAGTTAAGGATTTGAATTTTAGAATTTTTCAAAGGGGAGACGTAAAAGGGAAATTTCATCTACTATCTTCACCATGGTCTGTGAAGATTCTTCAAATCCCGGTAACCTTTCAGATTTGCTAAGCCCTAAACCGAACAAAAATGGAGCATTAAGGTCACATGATTGAATAGGGTAAATTAAAACCAAAACACAATCTTGAAACCTACCGTCACCTTTGGGAGAGCCGCAACAACTATGAACCAAAGGATGAAGAATACGTTGAACGGAAGATACCTTCACCACGGTCTACCAATATTCTCGAGATCTCGATGACCTTTCAGATTTACAAACCCTAAACCGAACAAAAAGGGTCTTTCAGGTTATATAGTTCAAATCAAAACACCGTTGAGAAACTTACCTTCAGAAATGTTGGAGTCGCATCGGGAAGGGAAGAACGACGAACCTACTTCAGCGGAGGAAGAGGGAAAAACGAAGAAGACTCGGGTAGGGAGAAGACGCAAGAAGGTAATAAACAGAGAGTACAGAGAGAGATTAGATAAATCTATCTATATATACATATCAAGGAATGAAGTCAAGAGGTATTTTTTCCTGCCTAAATGGGGTTAGTAATGTAATTAGCAATTGTTATAAATGTGGAGCCTATTATGGAGAGAAAGAAAGCCAATTAAAATTTAGATTTATGTCATCATTTATTCACCAACTTATTCTCTTTCATTTAATTTGTCATTCTAATTAATGTGCAGCATATTATGGAGAGAGAATTCCAATTATAATTCAGAATTTTCACTCCCAAAACATTTCTTTTCTAAAATTAAACAATATTTTATAGATAGATTTTTTTTAAAAAAATTATAATGTTTGTCTATATATGCATCAAAGTTGAATAAATATTGCATAAAATTTATTAGTTTATAAATAAATAAACAATTATCTATAATATTGCATAAAATTTATTAATTTATAAATAAACAATTATCTATATATATCTATATCTATATCTTTATCTATAGTATAAATAAAGATGAAGTGAAAACAAGAAAGTTTGCTGATGTGGCACTTTCATATGCATTCTCTCCTTAGCCAATCTTCTTAGACACCTTCTATTTTTAGTAATAAATTTAAAAAATATATATAAAAAATAAAAATGCATATAGTGGGATTTAAATGCATAGATAGTGGGTTTTAATTGTTCTTTTTTACTACCCATTCTGTTTCCAATAATATGCTCGGTTACCAAAAAATTTGTAGTTTCCCATATTTATTTTCTTTTCTATTTCCCATGTATTTTTATTCAGATTCAAATTTAAATTTTCCCACTTAAATTCCATTTCACATGCTTATAAATTTAGCCAGAACATGGGAAGCACAAACTTCTCTAAGCAGTTGCAACTGTAACAATGGGTTATATCCTCTCTCTCTTCTTTATTTTTTCTCTGTTTTTTGTTATTTCAGAAAAAAACTTCTTTCTCTTCATTTATATGGTTCAATGGGGTGCAGGATGTAGAGCAACAGTGTCATAGTGGTGCGATGATCATGTGGTCACCATTGGTGGTGGTCGTGACTGGTAGGTGAGGTCCTCCATTCTGTCTCTGTTTTTTTTTTCATGTGTCTCTTTATTTATGTTATTTTAGTGAGTTCTAAAATATGCTTTCTTTTTATTGTTTTTGTTGTCTCTCCTATGCTTTTGAGGTTAAATCAAAGATTCAAACATATTTAAAATATATAGATGTTTCCTTTTCTTAATACAAATGAGAAGTTATTTACAAATCCTTTCTTTTGAATATGTAATGGTTGTGATACTTAAGTGACGATGCACTTCCTGTAGTTTAAGCACTTAATGACAATTTGATCTTTCTTTATGACAGGGAAATGGTGTGGGAGCACAGTACAGATCTGAAATATACTACTACACCCCAAGGCGAGAAAGCAGCTAGAGAGTCTTTGGAACAATAATAGAAGAAACAGGAAGATTGTTACTGAGATCCTTCCTACCAATAAGTTCTACTGAGCAGACAAGTATCATCAACAATATCTTCAAAATGGTATAGCCATAGATTAATGTGTTTTATTTTATTTTATCAAATAGAATTTTCTGCTGTTGTAAACGAAGAGGATGGAATGTGTTTTTTTACTTATGTTTCCCTTATGGATTTAATTAATTTTTAAAATATTTTGATAGTTTTAAAAGCACTTAATTTTTAAATTTTTAATTATGTTCCTTCTGATCCAAAATTTTCATTAAGATTTGAAAGAAGTCAATTTCCAATATCTCTGTGTTTTGGAATGACCATTAATAAAAGTCAAGGGCAGTCTTTGTCACACGTTGGCCTTTTTCTTCCAAAATCACTGTTTACACATGGGCAGTTATATGTTGCAGTCTCTAGAGAGAGTTCAAGAAAAAGTGAAAATATTAATCCTAGATGAAGATGGAAATAAGTGCTCTTCTACAAAAAAAAATGTTTTTTTATAAAGAGATTTTTTGTGATGTTTAATTTATTTCAAGCAGCATTGTATTTTTGTAGGCAATGATGGAATTTTGAATGACTATAAATTGGTTGGTTTCAATTTTGAGGTTTTTACTTTTGCAAATATGGACTTTATTTTCACTAATTTGTACTCATTTTTTAAATTGTTATTGTAAATATAAAATTGATTCTTCAATATTTCAACTATAATATTATGCAATTTATTTTTATATAAACCCAAAAGACAAAAAATTTCCCGTGTGAACGCATGGGTCACCATGCTAGTTGGTTTTAAAGTAATGGGGTATTGGAAAGGTGTGTGGCTCATTGAAAGAGTAATAGATTAATAGATGCAGATTAGAATTAAGAAATTTGAGAAATTTATTTATTGTTTGGGAGGTTTCTAACTAATAATGGAAGAGTAAACAAAAAAGGAAAGAGAATTAGTGGATTCCATAATTACAGTTACTAATCTAAAATTTGATTGGCACCTTCTGTTACCAGTAATAATACCACATTTATGGTAAAGGCCAATTACAATTTTAACCTCATTTTGGGCTGGAAAAAATTACCCTAAGACTTCATTATATTATATATATATATAAATATATATATATATGTAACCTTTTAGATTTTTAAACCCTAAACTGAACAAAAAGGGAAGATTCAGGTCATATAATTGAAGAGCATAATTTAAAATCAAAACACCGTTGAGAAACTTACCTTCAGAAATGTTGGAGCCGCATCAGCAATGGGAAGGGAAGAGCGACGAACCTACCACAGCGGAGGAAGAGGGAAGAACGAAGAAGACACGGGAAGGGAGAAGACGCAAGAAGGTAATAAACATAGAGTACATAGAGAGATTAGATAAACTGGTTTTAAAGTAATGGGGTATTGGAAAGGTGTGTGGCTCATTGGAAGAGTAATAGACTAATAAATGCATATTAGAATTAAGAAATTTGAGAAATTTATTTACTCCCTTCGTCCCTTATTATAAGACTCTTTCAATTGTTTCACACAGTTTAAGAAAAGTTAGTTAATGCATTGGTCTTTTAAAAACATTATAGCGTTCCAAATATACCCCTATTTAAAGGTCATTATATTTTAGGAACATTAATTGTTACACAGTGGAAGACTCAAAAAGTCAATTTTTATTGGTTTAGTTAACATAATGTTAAAACTTCATTAGTTATTCACACTAATCAATATATGGGGAATCAAAAAAGTTAAACAATAATGAAGGACAAATATGGAAAAAATTACTAATTCATCTAAAAATCTGCAAATGGTCTTATATTAAGGGACATCCAATTCTTCTGGAAGGGGTCTTATAATTAGGGACAGAGGGAGTATTATTTTTTTTGGTTTTAACCACAGGTATCCTCCACGGGAGGGAATCCTGTTCGAGCGGGAACTTCCACATCATGGTGGGGCTAGCTCTCCCAGTAGGGATATTTTCCATCCACAAGACTCGAACCCGAGACCTTGCTTAAGAGGAATCAAGTATGTACCACTTGAACCAACCCCCCTTGGTGAGGGAGTATTATTTAGGAGGTTTCTGACTACTAGTGGAGGAGTAAACGAAAAAACGAAAGAGAATTAGTGGATTCCATAATTATAATTACTAATATAAAATTTGATGGGAAAAGAGCAAATAACCCCCTTAAACTTTTTACCTCTTGCAAATAGCCACCTTAAACTTTTAATTTATCTAAATTAATCCTTAAACTACTATAATTATTATAATAAAACCTTCCGTTAAGTTTGGGTTAAAGTTAACGGCAAATAAATCTGGACTGTTAATTTAATTTTAATCTCAACCATTCATTTATCTTTTTTATTTAAAACAATAAAACAATCTGAATAGGATTTATAAAATCAAAAACAAACCTAAAATCAAAACAGTTGCTTATATCTACCAAAAGAAAGAGATTGGAGACGATATCAAAAAGAAAAAAAAATAACAAGGTCGTTGATTCCTATTTTGTCTTCTATTGAAAGCTTTGATTGTCTAGTGGTCCTGGTGTTACTGTTCAAAAGTCACAAACTAATGATGACAACAACTGTGCGTGATAAGCCATCTTTGTCAAGGAATGGTCCTCCTATTGAATCAGGTTGGTTCTATAATTAGGTTACTAATTTTGATTTTATGTTGTTGAGTTTTGTCTGTATTAGTTTTGTGTTTAGGTTATTTTTTAGTTTAGGAATAAGTAGTTTATGTTTTTAACAAGCAAATTTATTTTGCAATTATGATTTATTTGATTAATATAAAATGTTATAACTTGCAGTTTTGAACAGTCAAGGGGATGATTGTAGTCCAAATTATGTGTCTAGTGTTATTTGTAAGGAAGTGGGTGATGTTAATCTGATCGAGGTTCCAATTGAAATACAAACAATAGGTGGTGATGAGTCAGATGATCCAGACTATGTGGCAGATGATGATAATTTCAATGAAGAGTTTGAGGACTTCATTGACACATCAGAGGATGAAGGAGAGGACATATATGACACTTTGAGGGATCCGATGCTACTTAAAGAAGTGAATTGTTGGATGTATAAAAAACCTACAACCACGGGGTCTTCCATAAGACAAGGGAGTCAATCCAAAAGTATAGACAATGTCGAACAAGTCTCTGACTATGGGGATAGTGATGAGCTAGTAAGCCTCAATGGAAGTGATAGCTCGGATGATGACTTTGTGACAAAATGGCCTGAATTTAATGAGAAAACTGATTTGCATGATGAAGTAGAGCTAATGAAGGGAATGAAATTTGACTCTAATGTCACATTTAGAAAGGCCCTTATAGAGTGGACCATCAAGAGAGGTTATGATATTAAATACATTCATAATGACAAAAGCAGAGTCACTGCCATATGCAAGGATGGATGTGGATGGAGAATTCATGCTTCTCAAACACAAAACAACTTATGCTTCCAAATTAAAAGTTTCAACCCAATTCATCAATGTGGAAGACATTATGAAAACAAGAGGGTGACAACAAAGTGGGTTGCAAATAAGTACTTGGAAAATTTTCGGGATTCACCAAATTGGGAGGCTACCAGTTTGAAATATGCTTTACAAAGGGACCACAAGGTTATTATATCAATTTACAAAGCATATCGTGCCAAGACTCTTGCTTTAAAGATCATCCTAGGTGATGAGGGCAAGCAATTTGAGAAATTATGGAGATATGCTGCTATTGTTAGAGAGACTAATAGTGGAAGTACAATAGTGATAAAAACAGAAGGTCATCAATTCCAAAGGTTGTACATGTGTCTTGATGCATGCAAAAAAGGATTCTTGGTTGGGTGTAGGAAATTAATTGGGGTGGATGGCTGTCACTTAAAAAGCAAGTTTAAAGGACAATTGTTGTGTGCTATTGGTAGAGATGCTAATGACAATATGTTCCCTATTGCTTGGGCAGTTGTTGAAATAGAAAACAAAGACTCTTGGAGATGGTTTCTAACATTGCTACTTGAAGATATTGGCAGTGTTGAAGAAATGGGTTGGACTTTCATGTCTGACCAACAAAAGGTAAATTTTATTTCACATAACATATAATTTACTCCTAATTTTTATAAAAAATAATAATTTTCTTATTTTTTACTTGAAGGGCTTAGTGGAAGTGTTTAAGGAAATTATGCCCGGTGCAGATCACAGATTCTGCGTTAGGCATATGCATAACAATTTCAAAAATGTTGGCTTTAAAGGGAAAACATTGAAGGACTTGATGTGGAATGCTGCAAGAGCATATAGAGAGTTAGAGCATAATTATTATATGAAAGAGATTAAGAAAATTGATTTGCATGCATTTGAATGGTTAAAGAAGTTTGAACCAAAACTTTGGTGCAGGTATGATTTAGAAATAATACATTGTTTATCACCTTATCTTAAGCATATTATGATATATATACCATTGTGCAATGTAGGTATGCTCACAACCCTCAATTAAAGTGCAACATGTTGTTAAACAACATTGCTGAGACGTTCAATGCGTATATAAAGGAGGCAAGAGACAAACCTATCATTACAATGTTAGAGATGATTAGAAGACAATTAATGAAGAGATTTCATGTGAAGAGGGATGGAATGGTAGCCCGTAGACACTCAATATGCCCTAGAATACTTGAGAAGTTGGAAGTCTCTAAGAAAGATGCAATGAATTGTATAGTGTATGTTGGAGGGGATAGAACATTTGAGGTTAGTCATTGTAATGAAGGGAATAAGGTAGTCAACCTTACACAGAGGACATGTACATGCATTAAGTGGCAGATGACTGGAATCCCTTGTAGCCATGCTGTGGCTGCAATTCTTGATGAGAGAGGAAGACCGGAAAATTATGTGGATGGAATCTTCTCAAAAGAAACTTTCTTGAAAACATATGATTGGCATATTCATCCTGTGCTTGGAGAAGAAGATTGGCCTGAGTGCAACTATGATAAGATCATACCTCCAAATGTAAAGGTTGCACCGGGTAGGCCCAAAAAGAAAAGAATCAGAGAAGAGGGAGAGCCTTCTAATGCACACAAGATTAGCAAGAAAGGCACCAAAATTAAGTGTGGTAATTGCAAGAAGGAAGGACACAATGCTAAAACATGCAAAATGCCTTTGAATCCAAATAGAAAGGTTTACAAAAGGCCAAACAAGTCTAGTCAATCAAATAGGCCAAATCAGTAATGGTAGGGTTCACTCTGTTGTTAGCAGAGTTTTGTTTGGTTTATGGGACCAAGATTTACTTAGCTTCTTTTGATGGATATATTTATGGTTTGACTTTATTAGTACATATTTTGCTCAAATACTGGTTTATGGTTTGACTCAACTTTAGTGCACTTGTTATAAAATATTGGTACAAATACTGGTTTATGGTTGTGTGGCTGGAAACATCTCACTGTTTATGGTTTACATATTTATATAAAATACTTGTTTATGGAAACACGTTACTGTTATGGGACCATAATGAGTAGTATAAATACCGGTTTATAGTTTTTGGACCACAATTGTCTGGAAACACCATCATGCTGTAACTAGCTCTTCACATTAGCAAGTAGCAAGCTGATAATAATATTTTGATTAAGAAGTACTTAAATGCATGCAACATTCTCTTACACATAAGCACATAAATTCAAAAACAAGTATCAGGCAGCAAGCTGATATTAAGAATTTGATTAAAAAATTCTTAAGAGTTATATGTTCTTAACCAACTCTGCACATAACCATTGTTTAAAGCTCACACTTCTTTCTTGTGCAAGGCCAAAGCATCCAAGGTTTAACATCTTTATTAAGGTTGCTTTGAATGGCTTTAGAGAATTTCATCTTTAGAGTATCTGCATTTGAATTGTATCCTTTCTTTAAAACTACAAATATAACCAGTTCTTCAGGGCCCCTATTTGTAGTTGCAACACCGATTGCAGCCGTCTCCAAAATGCACTCGTCAACCCTGTTAAGCTGTTTTTTACGTGTTTCCGATTATAGTTGCTGAGCTGGAATGAATTGTTAAGCTGGAAGGAGCATAACAGAAATACAGAATTCGTTATTAGTTAAGGATTAAGGTTATGTGGATTGTGGAGTATGCTTCATCATAGAAAGGTCGTGGAGAATATCATAAAAAATGAGAGTAATTAGTAAAGTGGAATTATCAATTGGAATTGTTAATTATTGAAGAACTTTTCTCAGGATCAGTTGGTGAACTTTGAGTTTGTTTCTGATCAAGAAACAATTTCAGCTGTCATTTTATCGAATGTGTATATTTGAATGGAAACTTGTACTGTGCATATTTGAATGGAAACTTGTACTAAGTTTTCATCAGTTGCCATTACTAAATAATTAAGCAGCCAAACAAATTAATTAAAATTAATCCACTGAAATTGTTCATGTGCGTGTACTTTCTTTGCAGTGCTTCATCCACTAGAAGACTTGACACAAGAAGACACACTACTCACAAACAGTATCCAACATCCTCCAAAACCAGTCCACCCGGTGGACCGAGTCTTCCTCCATTGGCTACCCCACTCACTCCACCACCCAATCAGCTTTCGCCAAGTGGACAACCCGCGCCACCGACAATCACTTCCACGCGGCGGTGGACGACACCGCTCAGTGGCTCCTCAAGTACATCCTTTTCACAGTCCCATATCTCCACGACATCGAGAGTTCTCCCCAAACCCGAGACGCAACCACCGCCGTATCAGGCGATCCCGCCGCTCGGTTACGCGGCAAGGGGACGCCGCAAGACGAGCTGAGCGCCAACCACGTCCTGGCGGAGCGCCGGCGCCGCGAGAAGCTGAACGAGAGGTTCATCATTCTGAGGTCCCTTGTACCCTTCGTAACGAAAATGGACAAGGCTTCCATACTAGGAGACACCATAGAATACGTGAAACATGGCATAGTTGTCGTCCCCGTCGACGATTTCGCTTCTCAATTCCTTCTTGTCGGCGTTGAACGACAGCTATTGTTTCCTGATGAGCCTCTTGCCATATTGATGAACGAGCAGCGGCCAGGTCGGTGATGAACGGCGATGATGAACAACCAGCCCACGACCAAGAACTTGCAGCGTCTGTTTGGTTTTTTATCCAGTAACAAAGATCTTTTCATTTTAGGATTTTGGTTTTGTATTTTCTTAATTTATTGTTTTATTGTTTCAAATAAAAAAGATTGACCAATGGTTGAGATTAAAATTAAATTAACAGTCCAGATTTATTTGCCGTTAACTTTAACCCAAACTTAACGGAAGGATTTATTATAATAATTATAGTAGTTTAAGGATTAATTTAGATAAATTAAAAGTTTAAGGTGGCTATTTGCAAGAGGTAAAAAGTTTAAGGGGGTTATTTGCTCTTTTCCCAAATTTGATTGGCACATTCTATTACCAGTAATAATACCACATTTATTGTAAAGGCCAATTACAATTTTAACCTCCTTTTGGCCGGGAAAAAATTGCCTTAAGACTTCATTACTTTTTTATATATATATGGGATTGCTAATGTACTCCCACCTAATTTTTAGAATGAGTACATTAGCATACTACACCTTTTTAGACTGAAAAACCAAATCTCTCTTTTTTAAACAAGTAAATTTATGGGTTTTTTTGTAATTTAAGAGTTCAATTTTATTTTTAAAAAAATTCTATTCACATTTCTCTTTCCTATTATGTTCCCCTTTTCTGGGTATTGTAATGGCGCATGCATCATATGTGTTTGTTGCTCATTGATTTTGCTTCATCTTTTTTCAAAGTAAACTGCCAAACTTGCTTTTTAGAAAAAACAAGCTTTCTCCAAGGTAATTTTTCTACCACCACTGCTATTTGAAATGAGAGAAACTTGTTGAATCTAATTTTTTATTTGGCAATTGGCATAGGCATTCGTTTAACAACAATCTAATTTTTCTTATTGCTTGCCGTGACAAAAAAAAAATTACAATGTGGGATGAAGGTGAGGGCGGCTGCACGGAGCTTCTACGAATACGATGGTGGAGGTGGGGTTATGGCTTTTGAAGTTAAAAAAGTGAAGTTTTAAATTTTAAATTACTATAAAATTCATAAATTTACTTATTTTAAAAAAGAGATTTGATTTTTCTGTCTAAATAAAAAGGTGTAGGGGTTAATGTACTCCTTCTAAAAATTAGGCAGAAGTACATTAACAATCCCCATATATATATATATATATGAAATTATAATTATTTTAATTTAAATTTTACCCTTAATTACCTACAATTCGGAAACAAATAGATGATAGAAGATCCCAATTAAAAAGGCCATATGCAACTAATGATATAGAAACATGTTCTATCACAAATTAATAATAGAGAATTTGGACTGAGTGTACTACCTATAACCTATGCTCTTACCCCACACATATAATATTATAGGTAATAGCCAACTAATTAATTATTGATTAGTGTACTGGTATGGGCTATTTTGTTAATTTTCTATTTGGTTTGAGTGTGAGAGATCTTCACTGAGTCATTTTCGTGAGAGGCCATAATGCTCCTCCTCATTGTTCACAATGATTTGGATTATTCTCACACCAACGTCGAAGAAACATTTGAAATTGATTAAATTAAAGTTCACAAGCAATTACTATTCACATTCCCAAATTGCATATTAAGAAATAAGTCAATCCTTGCCAGATGACGAGATTGATCAGCTCAGTTGGTAGATATATAATCTCAATTGTCTCATCTTCTTATTTCACTCGTGATCTATGAGGCTACAAAAAGTCAACTGTATGCCTCATTTTTAATTTTCATGATAAAATACATAATCATAATTATTTATTAAAAAATTAACTATTAAAATTGTGAGGAAGTGAAGTGTTAAATTTTAACTATTAGTATTTCAATAAAAAAGATTATGATTATACACTTTATTCTCTTAACCATGTGGTTGGACCTCGTTTACGTGAATCCAATTTTAGAGAGGGAAGCCAAAGAAGATCAAGCGGTCCACGTCCTACGTTGTTTGAGCTCAATTGTATTGGGAGAGCCAAGAACATTGTCTAGTGGGTGAAATATTTAGGGTTAATAATTCTTGTTTAAAATGTTAGAAAATGAATTAGAAGATAAATTTATTGATTGGATTTCTCTATAGTGTAATTAGTTAAACTAGATATAAACTCAGGAGTTCCCGGAATTTTTAGCAGAAATTTTAAAATATTTTTTAAAGATAATTAAATAAATTAAAAGGGAATATAGTAAATGAAAATTCAAAAATTCATATTTCAGTTTTTATAAATTAATAGATAATAGATGTATGAAAATTCATTGAGCATTTTAAAAGAAATGAACTTATAGCTATAGAAGATTGTATTTACTAATATCTTTGATGTAATATATTGATGCTTTGATACGAATTGTAAGTCATTTTATAATTTTTTTTTAATAAAAATCTTGTGTCAAGTGAATTATAATTGTGTGAGTGCAATGCAATTTTGGTGAAATATCTTTTATTTTATTATTTTTAAAATTTTATATAAATAATATATTGAAATATATGAAATCATGAAAGAATGATGGGATTATATGAATTATTCTCGTTTTACTTTGTACTTTTATATATATATATAAAAATGCACATTTTACTGAAATGATGTTGGAAAAAATATAATAATGATTATCTAAAATTATTTAGAAAAGCAAAAGCTTCAATATTCTTTAATAAATTAAAAATAACTTCTTCATATATTTTTAATATAAAAATATATAGTAAAGTTTTTTTTAATGTTTAAACAAATGTATACTCAAATTACATAATTACAATAAATTGATGAGATTGAGAGTAACATGAATGCTAATTGTAACTATCATTTGAGATAAATGCTAATTGTGAGAATAGATTTGAGAGATGGATTGCAAACAAAGAATATAGAGGTGACACCTCATATTTTTCTTGACATGACAAATGTATAGTTATGTGACATTAAGTTAGGTGAGGTGTCAAGACATCATTACACGACTCGGCTTTAATATATATAATAGATAGATTTGCGTATTCTCCTCTCAATTTTAGTGATCAGAAATGGTCGGCTTTCTTCTGTCATTTATTATATATTCTAGAAAAAAAAAATAGGGAGCAAAGCATCGTTGTAAACATTAAATACTTTCTTTAAATTCTGACTTTACCATTACTTAAAATTTTGCTCACGATGTAAATAAGGGTGAGTGAAGGTAAAGTGAACAATAAGAGCATTTAGGGTTTCAGAATTAACATTTTACCAAATTCAACTAACATGAGTGTAAAAACCTAATATTCCAAGTTAGAAAATGGTATTTCCATGTGTGAATAAGATATTGTCACGTAAGACTTCTGATTGGGTAACTCTGTTAGTCACACCATCACTTAACAGTTGAATATGAGGTTAGGGATTGTTTTTAAAGGTTTAATATTTTACAAGGATGAAAATCCAAAAAAAAAAAAAATTGGAGGGATGAAAAACAAAAAGGTTGATATTTTATAAGGACTAAAAATATATTTTACTCTTAATTTAATCTTCTTAGAGAAAAAAAATGTTAGTCTACACAGGTTGGGCTACTAAACTAACAAGTTAAATGAGTTTAGTTTGGTTATTGGTAGACTAATTCATTTACCCACACAAAAGTATTTTTTAACATTTTTGGTTAATTTAAAGTGAAAAAATATAGGCAAAAAAGAAAAAAAATTAAAGAAGTAAAAAAATAAGTTCATCAGTACAGACCGACCTATTTAATCTGTGGGTCTATATTGGCTTAGGAAATATTGACCCCTTTAAATATGGATCTATACAATATAAGCTATTTGACTTGCAAACATATGTGAAGACCCAAAAAAGAATTCAGCAAACAAATGTGGGTTGGATGTGGACAAACTCGTTAGGCAAGGCTGGTCAACATTCCTTTGGGTCAGGCCTTTGATATTCCCACCCCTTCAATTTTTTTTTTTTAAAATAATTTCTCTAACTACCTTTACCTCTTCCGAATACCAAATTTCGAACACGTGTTTTTGTAAGCAATTTTTTTTTAAAATGTCTTACGGACACAAGTTTCTGGAGTTCCCAGACATATGGGTCTGTAATAAAAATGGCTTATGGATACAAGTGTTGAATTGGTTCTCGAACACGTGTTCGTAATTCAATTTGCCACATCCCCTCTTTTGTCTCTTCCTCACTCTCTCTTATCTTCGGTTCTCAATCTCATCTTTCTCACCCTTCTCTTTAACTTTCTAGTTCTCTTTCTCACATGAAACTTACATGTTTGCGGAATACTTGGATATGAAAATACGTGAGTTTGAGATTTCGGTTGACTGAATCCACGTACTGCAATATTTAATGCGAGAAAGGAAAGGGGGTGGTGGTGGTGGTGGTGGTGCGGTGGGCAGAAGAGAATGGGCGGTGGTCATGGTGTGGAAAGGGAGGGGAGGGAGAGGGGGAAGAGGAATGGGTGGTGGTGGGTTGGTGGCAGTGCGGTGGGGAGCAGAGAAGGGGTAGTGGTGGTGGTGCGGTGGGGTGGGGGGGAGAGAGAAGGGGTGGGAGTAGTTAGGAAAATACAAGAAAAGAAAAAAGGGAGGGGTTGAAATAGCAAAAGGGGGTGGCAATAGTGGGACAAAGTAAACACATAAACATAATGATGTTAATACGACTCGAAATAAGGAATTAATTTTTACAGAATTTTTTTTAATTCCAGACATCCCAACCCCTCTCTAATCAATTGATATTTCCTAAATTACCCATTTATCTTAAACCATGATCTTCTTCCTTCCCTCTTTGTCTCTACTCTCTACACATCCCTCCCTTCTTCATCTCCCTCACCCAGTCACTAGGGGTAGGAATAGGCTAGCCGGCTTATCAGGGACCTACAATCTGGCCTCTTTATTGCCTGGCCTGACTCATTTATTAAAAAAAGTCAGGCTAAAGCTTGTTAAAAGGTTTGTTTAGTTAAATAGGTCAAACTTCAGACCTATGAAAAAACCTATTAGGCTTGACAAGCCGACCTGTTTAATATAATAAAATATAATATATTAAATTAGTTATATAAATAACTATAAATATAATTAAAAAACTATAATATAGTAAAAAATAGAATATATTAAAATAATTATATAAAAACCATGCTTAAAAGGACTGTTGGCTTGTTCATAGGTCTTGTTATAAAACAAGCTTCTAAAGAATCTAAACAGACTTACAGGTCAGACCAGGCTTTTACGCAGGCTAGGTTAGGCCTTAAAAAAGGCCTGTAACAGATAATAGACCCAAGCTTAAGGATTAGCAATCAGGTCAGGTTCAGGCCTGCCAAAACCTGCCCGGTTCCCACCCCTACGAATCACTCCCTCCCCCTTTCTACACGTTGACAACCTTAACTTTGAAATGAAACGACAACCTATCAAACGACAACCCAGCGGATGGATTGCGATGTGGAGAATTGTTTTAACTTGTGGGGTTTGTGGTTTGGGGTCTTGGAGATTGGTTTTGTGAAGTGGGAGGTTGGATATGATGGGTTCAAATACCAATTTGGTGACTATAGTCATTGGGTTTGGGTTGAGTGCAACTTTGGTTGTATTTGTTTGCACAAGAATAAGTTTTGGAAGAATACAAGGGCGTGTGGGATCACGGTCTATGTATGAGATTGAGTGTGTATTTGGTTTCCGTCAAAATTACTACCTCTTGTCCTAATTATAAGAACCTTTTAATCACTTCACAGGAATTAAGAAAATTGGTTAATGTAGTTTATCACAATAAATTTATCATGAATGTGTACCATCTTTACAAAATTACCCTTGAATTTATTGAAATCCATTATCTTTCTCTTTCCACTTAATTACTCCATTGTGTCATTCTCTCTATTAATTAATTATTCACCTATCTCCACTAATGGGTATTTTTGTAAAAAAATAATTAATGCAAGGGATAACTTGAAAAGGTTCTTATAAAAAAGACCAAGAGCACCTCTAAAAAAAGTTCTTATAAATAGGACTAGAGGTAGTATATTTTAAACGTGGATTCAGGCTAATGCTACTGAGAATAACTTCTACCTGGATCCACATTTGAAACATAAATCCAGTGTAAACCAAACACACCACACCACACCATGAATCGAGAACAGATATAGAATGGATAATTCAGCTATGAATTTTCTAGTTATGAAACTTGTGATTTCTAGATTATTATTGTTTACTTGGAAATATTTGAGGAACGAGGATTGGTGGAACTTTATGTTGTGTTTTAACTCCTAGTTCTGATTCAAATGTCAGTTAATTGTGAAGAAATGGATATGATACACAAATCTAGTTCTAATTGTATATTAAATACTGCACATTCCATTTATTTTATTAGGAATAGGGGTACTTTAAAAAATAAAAAAGATGAGTATGTGTAGGATAAAAAAACACCTGTAAAAATAATTTCCCTCATAATAATAATTTTGCTTTTGTAGGTAACTGAATTTCCAATAAAAGAAAAAGATGAGGTTGTGGGACCAAAAATGTAACAGACAAAAAAAAAGAGAGAGAATCAACGAGTACTAAAAGATGAGGAAATAAAATCGTAACTACTGTGACACTTGGCAATCGACCCAGCAAAATTTCCTAGTTTCTACAAAAATTTAAACAAACCCAACCCAATTTGTTAAAGAAACAAGGTAGTTCACTATCTTGGAGTGCCACGTGATTGTGGAGTTGTTCCCAACCAAAACCTTGTACCGGACCACACTGGGTCGGACTCTTGTACTGAAAAACGGGTCTCGAGGATTACATGCAAAAAAATAAAACGTTTTACTAATAATATCCTATACAGCCTCTGTTCTTTTTTTGTGGTCCAGCATTTTCTTATCATTATTTTAAACAATTTTATTCTTTCTTCTCATCCCAAGAGCCCATATACTAGTTGCCTAGCCCCATCCATTCAAGTAAACATAATTATCAGTCCCACTAGCGCATATACAGGTGGGCTGAGTAGTTATATCCAAACAGTACTAGCTAGCACGGGGCACAAAAAACTGTATTTTTTTTTTTTATTTCCATTTTCTTAGAATTCTTTTTTCCAAGGAAAGGAAATCAACCAATCTACTCGGGTACAAAAGTTTGGTGTGAGGTCTTGATTTCAATCCACAGTTATACATACAAAAATCTATACAATGTTTACAATAGCAGCAAATATACCGCGAGGCATCATCATTCTGTAATAAAAATGAGGTGTTATAATTAGCTAACCGTCAATCAAGAAAGTATCCTGCGGCGGCATCTACTGCTTCTGAAGCCATAGCTGCTTCTGCTATTTTAATTAACATTGTGGCCTTGTAGGTTGCCAAATCTGCATTCTCAGCAAGAAATTGAGCCCTTTTGCGTTTTTCAATGGCTAATTCCATGGATACGTTTGCTGAGGCTTTTGCTTCTTCAATCCTAAGCATTGCATTCTCTTCCAAAGCATCTTGCTCAGCTGCCATTGCTGAAAATGAATACAAGATAAGACAAACTTTTTACAACATGCATCTGTATATACAATTAGACACCTGCAATTTTAAATGCTTTATCAAATAAAGTCCAACATGACTTGAAACAGAATATACACATGCACAAGCTATATGATGAAACTCAAAACAGGAGAAAAATTGTCTGAAGCATTTGATTCAAAGAACCAGCCACTAAACAAGACGTTCAGACAAACAGGTCCAAGTATTTCTATTGCATAAGATGAGCGATAAAAGAAAGATCCTTCCTTATCTACAAAGATATCAATAAGGATGAAGGATAATACCAGAACATCAGAATACAACACCAACCATAATGAAGGTCAATGCATTCAAATTCACAAAATTTAATAGAGGCAATCCATCTTATTGAACGCATAAATGATAAAATTACCTTTCAACACACTTGGTTGATTGCTTCTACTAAACTGACTAGGCTGTCTCTTGAAAGACCTCCTCTTTCGCAGCAAAGGCTTAGGGATGAGTGGAGCTCTCTTTGCTTGATGACTCTGAGATAATTAACCATGTCAATTAGACAATGGAAGACAACCAAAATGTATCATGTTGTATCATATTATAGAACTGGCAATCTAGAATAAACATACCCCACACACAAATGCAATGGAAAGTTTACCTGGAAAACCCTAATTAGAAAAGAACGTTTTTGCTTCCGTTTTCTCATCCAATAAGTATATACAGCTTCTACAACTTCCTTGCCACCAAGATCTTGACAACCAGTTACTGCAGATTTTTCATCAAAAGAATCATCTGATTTACAATAACAAAACTTCTCCAATGCATCAATAATTAACTCAAAATTATCCTCTGAAACATGTTCTTGAAACTCATTATTGAACTTGCTCAGCCACTCCTCATCTTCAGAATCCATGTCATAATTTGCAGTTTTCCTTGTCATTGCTCTAGTTAACTCATCACCATATGCAGATATATATGTGTCTGGTCTATGAAAGGGAAAGCAGTTACATTCTGCATAGGAAGAGACCTCACGCACACCTGGCACAGGAATAAATTTAGCAACAGGAGCAGGGATACTTCGATCAGAACACTCCTTATAAAGGTCTTTGAAGACAGTCCAGTCCTGGCGATTGCTAAACTCCAGCTTCCACCCGTTGTCCAAGGAAAACATTATTGCATGGGTGAACCGATTGGAAGAATACGGTCGAATCACTTTTTCGGCTGTGAAAGAGCATCTTGTCAATCCATCTTTCTTTACAGCAAGAAGACATTCTCTTGAAGTAGGCATCTCTAGAGTGACAATTGCTCCCTCTACTCTGTAACATTGGTCTGACTCTGTAATCAATATGTTCGCAGAGCAGACAGAAGAATCTAGTCTTCCTGCTGAATTTGCTATGGTAGAACTTGCTTGTTTCAAGTTTCCAGTGGGGCTACCAATAGTCAAATTTCTAAGTTTCATTCCAGAGGTCACACCAGACAACTGGCTATTGTTTTTCCTACCAATTATTAAATCCAAAGCTAAGGCTCCATTACTTCTGCGTAAACTCATTGTTGAAGGATTACGAGCTTTCCGTTTCCTGAGTGAACTCCTCCTCTTCCGAATGCCTCTAGAGTTCATAATGTTTCTATATTGTCCATTTCGTCCAGCTACCCTAGTACACTTGACAGAGGAATGTGAGGATAAATTGTCATTGATTTCAGCAACATCAAGTGTAACAGTTCCATTCTCAGAAGGTTCTCTCTTGAAGACATTGCATGAAATCTGCAGTTTGTTCTGGTGTTCTGGGAAATCAATTTCCATCTCATCATCCTCAACATCACTATGTATAGTTATTGGATTATGTACAAAAAAGAATGACCTAAACATAGATTTTAAAAGCATCACATAATGCAGATACTCAAAATAAAGAGGAACAGCAGCAAAGTCCACACAGAACAATGGCATGAACTGTGTGATCCCAAAGAACTGGCATATTCCAATGTTGGCAGTAGGAGGACCCTGCATGATGGTAAAAATCAGAAATTGCATTAGATCACAAAGCAAAATAAAAAATGTAAAATCAAAACCACTAAAAAGTTATTCAATTCTTTATCCTTACAAAAAAGGGACAGCATCTCTTAATTTATTCCTTTACCAAATATTACATATTTACATATAAGAAGAAAATGGTATATATAATTTCCAGTTTCCATCCTCAAATTCATTACTAATATACTAAGGTTGCCAAACAGATAACTGGGATGGACAGAGGATAAGCTATTGATGCATACAAGATCTGCTAAAGCACATCAAAAACAAAATACAATCCTTCCAAGACAAAATTAATGGATGGATATCCCATCCATATGTAAACCAAATTTAACAGATGGATGTCTAACTCGTCCAACCCATCCATATCCAGTGAATATTAACAAGGCCGCTTTACAATCACTAGAGATGCTACAGGGAAAGTGTGAAACTATAGGTAATTTGGGTGGCATACATATCCAGTGGATATTAATCAATTATCCAAACAGTAAGTAGATCATTTTAGTAAACCCGGTTTATCAAACATCAATTCATAACTGAATACGGTGACTGAACTACACAGCACGCCCAAATTCTTAGAAATTCTACTACCAACAACTTCATAGTTTCAAATTACAAAATAGAACTCTAATCCTTTAAAACAAATTAAACTATACATAAGAAAGGTAATGCAGAGGATAAGTCATTGCACAAATAAAACCATTTTACCTGCAGGAACTGTACACCCCGCGATGCAAAAGCACCATTGATTGGCTCATATAGGAAAAAGGAAGAGAGCTCCTCTAATGTCACTTCTACCTTCGCGATGTACCCCAACACCAAAACCAACAAACTCGAAAACCAACCACTATTTCCAGCACAGGGCTTCACAACAATAGAAAGCACGCTGCGGCTACCACTCTCAATTTTCTCTTCTCCACCTTTCCTTCTAGAAAGTTCTGAGCTAGAACCCTGCACCCTCCTTCGCTTTCGACTATACACGATCCCGAACCTTCTATCAACGCCATCTCGACCCCTTTTCTCCCCTTGCTGCCTAGTCATCAACACTGCCCCCGGCTTCAAAACGACGTCGTTTTTCGCGGTTTTCTTCGGTGGCGTTGGTGGCTTCGACCAATCGTCCCCTTCATTAACGTTACCTCTCTTGGTCTTAGCTTCGACCGAATTTTCCGGCCACAACCGACGGCCTGACCGGAGAACCCGGCCAGAGTCGGCTCCCTTCATAACCAACCCAAATACCCTCGTCGACCGTCGCATCCCCACCGCCGGCATTGCCGTACGGTTCTTTTTCACAGAAACCCAGAAGAAGAGGGAAAAACCGACCACGCAGAAAACCGGAGTCGAACCGGGTTTTTCCTTTTTTTCTCAGAGAGAATCAACATCCATCGTTGCTTGCTACTACTAAAAAGATTAAGCAGAAAATCGAACGACGATCGCGTCCTACATAATAAATAAATAAATAAATTAAAGGAAAAAAAAAGAAATCAAAGAAACACAGAGAGAGAAAAAGATTATTAAAAATTCAAACCTTGAACGAAAACAAGAGAGAGAGAGAGAGATCGGAAAAATCTCGGAGAGTGAGATCGGTGAGAGAGAGAGAAAAAGAGAGATTTGGGAGAAGAAATCTGCGCGCGTTTAGGAGAGAGCGATGGAGAGTGAGTGAGTGTGTTTGTTTCACTGTTTCGGCTAGGGTTTATGATTAAAACCGCAGAGGGAAAGGGAAGGAGAGAGAGAGAGTTTTTGCCGAGTGGGGTGAACCGTCGGATTAAAGAGGTGGAGGGTTGAGATTTGTTGAGCGCGAAGTCCAATGGCTCCCTCCAAAGAGCGTTCTATTCTCTTTCTTGTTTGTCAAGACTGAAAAAAGAAAAAAAAAAGAAGAGGGAGATGAGAGTGGATATTTGCAGGACACGTAGTGATTTGTGAAAAGACAGGTTTACCCTCTATATTTTTAGGAATAAAATAATGGAATAGGACAGAAGACCGGTCGTGGATATTGCCATATTGGATTCGGGACAAAATTAATATATTTATATATACTTTTTGGTCTGGAATATTTGTGGAGATTAATGTTTTGAAATTAAGTGAAGTTCTTTTTGAATTACATTGAAAATAATTTTTCATTATTTGTCATATAAATTCTAAAAAAATAGAATAAATTAAGATGATATTTTTATAATTATTAAAAACTAAAATATTATTTATCAAATCATATAAGACAATTAATTAATTAATTTAATTAATAAATGATACTAATATTACCCCTCCAAAGAGTTCTATTTTCTTTCTAATTTGATTCATATATAGTTGTTGGGCGAGAAAATTAAATTCAAAATGTAGTAACTCGAAGCATAAAGTTATATAAAGTTCGAAACGAGGAAGCAGAGAAACCATATAAGTAGAACTCGAAGTGGCTAAACAAGTTGCCAATCGAAGAGGATTTTATTTATATAAGATAAATACAATAAGTTGATTTCCTAACACTAAGTGCCCGTTTGGTTTAAATTTTGGAGTATCCAGAATCAATTCTGCAGAATTGATTTTAAATCACTTCCGTCCAACGTGCTTCGTAAAGCGTGCATCATCCATCTCAACCATTCATTTCTAGAATCAATTCTACTCAACTGTAAACCAAACGGACCCTAAGTTTCTTTTTTCGAACTACATGTTTTTGCCCTAAATTATTTTGGCAGTATTTGCCTCGAGCTGCTGAAGGCACTGATCTTCGACGCTCCCTGCCAGTGTCATGTCATCGGAAACGGAAGACACTAAAGAGTCGAAAGGCTAGAGGGAAGAGATTCGAAGCTTGGATCTTCCAAATAATCTAGGGCCTTCCACCTCTCATCTCCATCATCCTCTTCTTTGACCTTTTCCTCCTCAGCACATTCCTCTTCCGTTCCTTCCTCCACCTCCCAGGATCAGAAGACTGGGCGCAGAGCAAGCATGTGATTTCCTGCCCCACCATTGAAGCTGGAACCAAGGAGGTGGAAGTAGTGCCAGACCTTACAAGAGGTTAAGGCCTGGTAGCTTGGCTGTGCTGTTCGACCCGGGGTTTTTGTTCCTTTCGAAGTGACTTTTAATGTTGGACATCCTGACGGCCTGAGATCCAAAAGAATTGGAAGTGTCAGGCCGTACAGGACAGCCAATACCAAGAGTCCCTCCATTAGAATAGAGAAAAGGTAATGTTGCATCCTCCCTGGGACTGTGCCTTTTATAGAAGACGAGCTTCGATAACTCTGATGGGGCCACCTTCGTAAGCCAATAGGAAACAGTCCCAAGCACTCTGACCAAGGTGGACGGTGGTCAAGAGAGTTTCAATGGCCGGTGACTCGAAAGAAAGAGGAAGAAAATCACGCTCGAAAGGAGACTCTTACATGAAAGGCTTCCTTTGCCTCGATTGAAAAGGTCTGAAGAAGACTTCAGTTCAAAGACATAGGAGTTTGAAGAACTCGAAGTTGCATTGATGTATTCGAAAGGAGTAAACTAAAGACCAATAGGTTCGAAAGGGAATTTACTTTAAGTTATTATTTATCAGTTATTGCCAGTCACGTCACTTTGAGCGATTACTGAAAAGGGGAACTAATGCTCATGCAAAAGAACGTGGGGCAGCGCACCAGTTCCAGGAGCGGTTGTTGGGAGCTTCTGAGAAGAGGGCGGTTAACAAAGCAGCAACTATAAATAAGAGAAGGCTCCACAGATCACATGTCTGTAACCTGAACACTCAAAAGCACCCTGAAAAAGCCGTAGCATCCACTGTCGCGATCAAGGCACAATACCAGCAAGCTTAGAGGAAGTAGGGACCTGGCAGACCAAACCTTTTATTTTTCTCTTGTTCTTTCTTTCACTTGCCATGTCAAGTTGTCTTTTGCGTGTTTTTTTTTATATGTTCTTAGCACTTTTATAGGCTAGAGATCCATGGCACTGTAACTGATTCTCTCAGTTGCTTTTGCTTGTAAGTTACATTTTTCTTTGAATGCAAGTTAAGGCCTTGTCAAAGGCTATTGTCACGGGTTCAGCGTTTCTATTCACTACTGGTTTTTACGTTTTCCCTGTTCGATTTCCCCTTAAGATTTCACACTAAGGTAGAACCCACATTAAACAACAAAGGATTCGTATCTCGTCCTAGACTAAGCATAGATACATTTGTTTGTGTAAATTTCTAGAGCAAACAAATTGGCACGCCCAGTGGGACACTTCCATATAGTGTTGCATGAATCTTAGGAGTGGTAAGAGAACCATGACTAGTAAGAGCAAAGGTGGTTCTGGACACTTATCAGGGAGTTCCTCAACCAATGAACCACCCTCTGAGGGCCACAATGGTGGTCAAACCTCTCAGAGAGGTATAGGGAGATATACGAATGATGAAATACCTGTGGGTACTCTTCCACGGGCAAAAGAACCCGTAGTTAGCCAAGTAAGGGCATATGAAGCCCTTAGGGCTGAAGGACCACCCCCTGGCTTCCAAGCCCAGAACATGATGGAAACTTTAGGAATGCCTCAGAGTGTGTATACTAACCCCCTAGCAACACACGTTGTTCCTAGGAACAATAGAGGTTCACCAGAAATGTGGTCCAATCAACCACGATCTGCACCGTTCACCAACGTTGCCTTGCAGTCTATAAGACAACAGATGGATGAGAGTAACCATGACATGGTTAATATGTTAACTCACCAGATGGCCACCGTGATAACCCCGTTAGTTGCCACTACCAACCATAACTATCAATTGTTGGCTAGACAAATGGGTAGAATAGCTGAAGTTTTTGGCAATGGATCAGAAGTAGAAGGTTTCGAAGGACAAGAGGTTGTTCGAAGAGAACCCCAAATCGAACCAGACCTGAATGAGCCTGGTAGAGCACGATCAGTGATCGTGGCTCGAAACCAAGACCCTGATCTAGTGGTCGAAAGAGTGAGACAAATGAATCTTGGGGGGCAACACAACGTTGCTAACATGGTCGAACAGGTACTGAATAGGCATGGTTTCAATGTAGGTTATGCAAATTAGCCTTACTTCGTTTCGGCTTTTCCCCATGATGTTTTGAGGGCAGAATTGCCCAGAGGAATTAAGGTTCCAAAATTCTCCAAGTTCGCAGGAGAAATAGGAGAATCAACAGTGGAACACGTGGCTTGGTACCAAATAGAGTGTGGAGATCTAGCCAACGATGAACTACTAAAAATGAAATATTTCCCAAGTTCATTAACCAATAATGCATTTACTTGGTTCACAACCCTTACCCCAAACTCGATCCAGAATTGGATCCAGTTAGAGAGAGCCTTTCATGAGCAATTCTTCAGAGGCGAAAGTAAGGTCAGTTTAATGGACTTGATGGGTATCAAAAGATCACCCAATGAGGCCATAGAAGACTATCTGAATAAGTTCAGACAGTCCAAAGCTAGGTGTTTCACCCCTGTTCCTGAGCATGAATTGGTTCAGATAGCCACTGGAGGCCTCGAGTTCTTCATTAGGAAGAAACTCATTAACCTCCCTGTTCGAGATATGGCTCAGTTGGCAGATAGAGTCAGAAAAATAGAACAAATAAAATCTGAGAAAACCAAGTATAAAAAGGTCGAAAGAATAGGGAAAAAGGATAAAATAGCCTACATAGAGGCTTACAATAATGAGAGTGATTCGAATAGTGATACTGAAGAAAATGAGGTTAACGTGGCTGAATTAAAACCTGGGCCATCTTATGTTTGTCCTTCACTTAGGCCCGCAAAGGAAGGACCAAGCTCACCTTCGAAAGATAAGTTTAAGAAACCAGCATATAGTTTCGATGTATCTAAGGCTGACCAGATTTTTGATATTCTGCTGAAAGATAAACAAATCATCTTAAGTGATGATCATAAAATCCCTACGCTCGAACAGAGAAAGGGAAGAAAATATTGCAAATATCATAATGTTTATGGTCATCTAACTAATCATTGTGTCCGTTTCAGGGACTTAATTCAGAAAGCAATCTCTGAAGGAAGACTGAAGTTCGAAGAAAAGATGAAAGGCACAATGAAGGTAGACACAGACCCGTTCGGCAACAAAATTCACTATGTCGAACCTTTGGAAATCAACATGGTAGAGGTCGAACTAGTGCATGCAAGGGCCACTGATATGGCCACTGATGAGTTCGAAAAGGAGGTCAAGGACATTTACCCATCAGCTGATGAGACAATCACGGAGTACCCGAGCAGAAAGCAAAATGAGGATAGGCATGTCATGCTTTGCCACAGGTGCAGTGCAGTGTTCGATGCTGATTCTGCTAAGACTTTTGAGGAAGCTTCGAATAAGAAGCACCAGTTGAAACAGAGGTTGGGACCTCAGAAGTATGAAGAGGGTCAAAAGATGTACAAAGCAATGAAAGGAATGGGTAGAGGCATGCCCATCCAAGAGAATACCTTCGTTCCTCCCCCAAAAGTGCTTTCGAATCAGTGGGTGATACAGGTTCCGGCTGAAGTATATGGTTGAATCACAAGAAGATGGGTTGAATTGTGATTCTTTTAAAATTCTGCAATTTTATCTTCTAATAAAATTCTGCTCAAGATAAATTCTTGGATGTTTATTAGAAGATGGATCTCCACAAGTAGAATTGTAAGTATTAATGCTTATTATGCTGAAAATAGGATTCCTTTGGTGGAATCAATTTAGTTGCCACTTACTTAGGTATTATTAGTTTTGAAAACTTTTTGTGCACATGCAGAAGTTAAGAGAGTAAGGGAAAGAAGAAAACAAAAAGGTTTTTATACTGGTTCACCTTTTCCAACCTGAGGCTACGTCCAGTCCCTACCTTCTGTAGGATTTTTCTCACTAACAAATCAGTTACAACCTTTGGGTACACACTACCACTAGTATTCTTTTTCCACAGCCTCTTCAGGCTTTCTACAGAATCACCAAACTCACAGAAAACAGACCCTGACTTACTGCAGGACTTTCTGCAGAAGCACAGGTCCAGAAATCTGCAGAACTTCCTTCTGCAGACTCCAAACACTCACAGGCTCACACCAGAGCCTTTACAACCTCTCCACATACTTCACCTAATGTGTCACAAGATATTTTACAACAAACCAATCTCTTTGACCTTTCAGAAGCACAGAAACAGCAAGGTAAAGTACAAACAGCTCACTATTTTACAATCAGAGCAGCAACAAAATTTCCTAGTGAGCAAAACTCCCCCTCAACGACTTGTATAATCAGATTAGAAAGAATTCGAGGAGAGAGAAAAGGTTCCAGAAGCTGGCAGTGAAACAACAGATAATATTTTATGCTTCTGGAATGAGAGGTGTGTCTCAATGTGAAGAGAACACCTCCTTTTATAGGTGAGAAGCCTTGTAGCCGTTGGAATGAGGTTAAAATGATCCAGCTGTGATGTATTGATAAGTCCCTTTCAGGTACAGCTGCAAAAGCTGACAGGTACAACTGTCTAGTTGACTAGCCTTCATGCTTCTGCAGAACTTGCTTCTGCAGACAGCAAAACTGGCTCATTTCTTCACCAATGCTTCTGTGAATGTACTAAGGATGATTTCAGGATTATTTCAAGTGTATTTAAACTTGTGTTCCTCAGCTAAATCAGTAGGAGATCATTTTAGACTTTCTGGTTTGCTTTGCTGCTTCTGCAGAATCTAGACTTGCAAATTCCTTCTGCAGAAATGCTTCTGATCAACTGCAGATAATTCTTATGCTTCTGTGACATGTTTCATGTTCTGCAGTTGATATATCTTAAGAGTGAAATTATGTTTTTGCTTTCTTCTTAGAATTTCCTCTAAAATGAATCTCCCTTCTAAAGCAATTTCATTTGAAGTCTTTGAGATGCTTCTTCTTGCTTCTGGAAACTGTGAGAAGTGCTTGATAGCTTCTGCATGCTTAAATGAGTTGCTTTCAACTTACTCATCTTTATTTCAAGTTTTCCTTCACAGATTTGTCATTCTTTCAACTTATTGCTTCTGTTAACCATTAAAATGAAGCTTCTTATATTTGTCCTTTTGCAAGATGAAACCTGTTGCTTCTGGACACATTCTCAAATGAAATGGTTAGTTCTTTTGGAATCAGAATTATGCTAAGTTGCATTTGATTTGGTTGTCATGACTAAAACCACTTTGAGGGGATTCTTGGACCTTACAATCTCCCCTTTTTTATGATGACAACCCAATCAAGGATCACTTAGATAATTCTAATTTTTAATACCAAACTCCTCCTGAATTTTAGCATTTATTTGGGAAATAATGATTGTTGCAGATTATATGATTTGAAATCCGATTCGCACTTCAATTTGATCTTTTGCAGTAAATTGTATGATTCAATCATTAAGTAAACTTAGAAATATGCAGCAAACAATATGCAGCAAACATCATCATTTGTCATTCATCATTAATCAAAAGGATTACACCAAAAAAGTCAATCATAAAATAGTCACAATCAGAATTCAACATATATCAGCAAATATCAGCCCTTAAACTAAAATGCCAGCCCTAAACTACTCAGTACTACTTCTCCCCCTTTGTCATCAATCAAAAAATACAAGGGAAGTGTATGAGGAGAAGCAGAATCATCATCTTTCACTTAGATGGAGATGAGTGGTCAGATGATGAAGAAGTAGAAGGCTGTAGAAGGTTCTGTGGGGGCTGAAACTGTGTGAAAGGCATTGGAGGAGCCTGAGGTGCAATCACTGGAAGCACAAATTTGTTAAACCAAAACTGATGTTGTGTTAACCTCTCAATCATTTCATTTACTGTGTTTTGGAGAGTGTTCACATTGGAAAACAGTTTCTTCATGTCAGACTTGAGCTTCTAGATATTCTTCTCCATGGATTTGGAAGGAGAAGCA
This sequence comes from Sesbania bispinosa, assembly GCA_026901365.1. Lineage (NCBI taxonomy): Eukaryota > Viridiplantae > Streptophyta > Magnoliopsida > Fabales > Fabaceae > Sesbania > Sesbania bispinosa. Next base: position 496,617 of record QLOH01000660.1, on the reverse strand, counting down.
GCCTTAGAAGGTTCACCAGAAGCCGCAGCATCAGATTTTGGAGCAGCAGGCTCTTCAGCAGGTTTTTCACTGCTCAGTTGCTGAATAAAAGTGTTCATTAAGGAAAGATGTGAAGAGATAGCAGGTATATTATCCATAATTGGTGCAGCAGCAGGTAACCCATAGTCCAGTATTGGAGAAGCAAGGAACTGATTAACCATATCAGTTCCAAATGTACCTACTGAAGGAGCTGAAACAGTAGCTTCCTTCTGCACTTCTTCCTTTTCTTTCTTCTCAGCAGCTGGAATTGATCTTGTGGGGGATTGAAAATGTACTGGAGAATTATCCTGAGGGAAAGGAGGGAAATCAGGAAGAGCTTGAGCCAAGTTGGCCAATGTGTCAACTGCCATGCCCTCTGCAGAAGCACTGATAGTTTTTTGAGAATCTTCATGATGGAGTGCTTCTGTAGGTGGCGACTTGGGCTGAAAGACAGCTTCTTCCCTAGGAAATGAGTCAAGAGACAGTGATGTAGATGATGTGGATTTAGCAGACACATCTGGATCTAAAGAAGGAGAGGAAGCCTTCAGATTCTTGGTTGAAGGTTCTCCAGAAGCACCAGCTGAATGGATCTTTCTTTTCTTGCTTCTGGGTGCTGTATTCTCCTCTTCTTCACTTTCACTTGGACTGGAGTAGTATTGAGATGGCTTAGGTTTTTCAATTAACATTCTCTGCACATTCATCTTTCCAAAAGTGCTGCAAGTATCACTAGAAGCTTCATCTTCTAGGGAGATGTTATTGAGTCTAAAGATTCTTGTGAGAAGCATGCCATAGGGTAAACTAGCATATGCTCTCTGGGGATTAGCTGATGAAATCATGCTTCTCAGGATTAAGTAAGATAAGGAGAAAGGTTTTCCAAGAAGGAGGTGATAGCATACCATTAGATCTTGATCAGTGACTCTTTCTAGAGTGTCAGCTCTAGGTAGGAGTGAATAGCAGCAGAGTTTGTGAAACAACCTACAAATGGGAATGAGTTTGCTGGACAGAAGTTGTGAATTAGAGTGGCTAAGGACTTTCTTTGTGACATCCTGCTTGGTCACACCAGCTGAGGTATACCAATCATCATATAGCTTGTTTTGGACATAACTACATGCTAGTACTTCTGCTATGGTCTCAGTTGTGATCACAATTGTTGATCCTTTAATGTCTACCACCAGGGAGTTGCCATCACTCCTATACTGACTTGCAGAAGCATAAAATGCTTTTACAAGCCTCTCATAGACAGATTCCCTTAAGAGAAGATAATCTCCCTAATCCTGCTTCTGGACAAAATGTCCAATGTCCCATCCACATTTTTTAATTTCTCTAAGGAGAAATATCTTGCCAGGGATGACAGCCTTCCATTCCCATTTCTCATTGAAGATTTTCAGCATTTCCTCATTATCAAAAAGGTCACAGTTAGAGTCTTGTGATCCTTCTGAGGGGTCACCTTCCTCCAAGCTTTCACTTGAGCTTTCCTTCTTCTTTTCACCAGTCTTGAGGGCCTCATTGACATGGGAAGGGACTGCAGTGTGAGTGACGGAAGAAGAGTCTATTTCTATTGGTTTGTTGGGATCATTTCCTATGGTTTTGAAGGCAGGGCCAGTACGACGCCTTTCAGACCTTCTAACATATACTACAGAAGCAATTTGTGCTTTAGGTGTAGTGTCAACTGAAGGTGTTGGTGTAATGGAGGGTTGAGAAGGTGTTTGGTCAGGTTGAGGCTCATTTGCTGAAGGTTCAGTAGGAGCAGAAGCTTGCTCTGTTGAGTGGCTAGAAACAGAGGGTTCAATGGTGGGAGACAGAGCAGATTCTGGTTCAACATATGGCACTATTTCATTGCCCATCACAATGAAATTATCAGATTTTGTGGAAGAGGAGTCTTTCTTCTCCATTGCAATTTGCTTAATTCTCATAATGAGCGAAGAATGTAAAGCAGGGATAGAGAGATGACAGAGGTTGGAAAGTGAAAGGTTTGAGTGTGAAGAGGGAAGAGTGATGTTCCTTTAGCCGAGAGGCAATCTTAAATAATGGAACCCAACTAGTCGTTGCCTTTTTTGAGAAAGAGAAAGGGAACGAGAGAGAGAGAGAGATGGAAGGAGTCATGTGCGCAGTTTTTTATGAAGTTGGTTAATGTTCAACGGTCATTAGCTTTTAATTTTCCTTAATCATGAACCAACTAACCTACCTGCTTTTAGCTAGAGACAAAAGCTAACTTTCTTTATTCCTTTTGTAGTTCCTATAGAATGAAAAGGCTACAGGTGCAACTTTGACTTTGCCTAGAAAGGATAAACTGTATTGAGCTTTGAAAGTGACCTTTCCTAGTATGTGTGATGTGACTAACCTATGTTTGTTAGTCAACAATCACTTTTGTCACGTTTCTCCTGATAAGCAGGTGGGCAGAAGCAGCTTTGAAATTGTCCTTTGAAGAAGGATGTCTGCAGAAGCTAAAATTTTTATTTACTAGATTATGCTAAAGTCTGCAGAAGGTGAATTTTTTTTATCCACCTTCTCAAGAAAGGTTTTGCATAATGAAAGTATTTCCATGAACTATTCTGCAGAAGGTGAGAAATTAATTTCAAGTACCAGAAGCTGCACATGCTACTGTAATTGTTACAGTTTTGTGCTTCTGCATGCAAATATGCTTCTCTATTTGCTTCTGTGGAGATATTAAGTTCCAGTGACATACAGATTTTGATTCACACATCAAGCAACAAGGTTTTTCATATTAATTTTTTTTCTAAGAAACACAAATCTCTCTTCAACAAGAGGTTTTGTGAAAATATCAGCAAATTGAAGTTTGGTTTCAATGAATTTCAGTTCAATGTCATGCTTCTGGACATGATCTCTAATGAAATGATGTTTAATATCAATATGCTTAGATCTAAAATGCTGAATTGGATTCTTGGACAAGTTAATTGCACTGGTATTATCACAGAAGATAGGAATATTAGTGTACCTCAAGCAGTAGTCCTCCATTTGATGTTTAATCCAAAGCATTTGAGAACAACAGCTTGCTGCTGAAATGTATTCTGCTTCTGTGGTGGACAAAGCTATTGTGGGCTGCTTCTTGCAAGACCAAGAGATTAATGATTCTCCAAGAATTGGCAGCTTCCACTAGTACTTTTTCTGTCCAATTTATCTCCAGCATAATCAGCATCACAATATCCTGTGAGCTCAAAATCTGTGTCTTTCTTGTACCATAATCCAAGATTTGTATTTCCAGCAAGATATCTAAAAATCTTTTTTACAGCTGCAACATGTGATTCTTTGGGAGAAGATTGAAATCTTGCACATAGACTTACAGAGTATAAAATGTCAGGTCTACTAGCAGTTAAGTATAGTAGAGGTCCTATCATACCTCTATATTCCTTTTCAGAAACATGTTTACCATTTTCATCCAGATTTAAAACTGCAGAGGGATGCATAGGAGTCCCCGTGGATTTTGAACCTTCCATTTTATATTTCTTTAAGAGTTCTCTAGTGTATTTCTCTTGGTTTATAAAGATACCATGCTTCTCTTGTCTGATTTGAAGTCCTAGGAAGAACTTCAATTCACCCATGAGACTCATTTCAAATTCACCTTTCATAAGATCAGAAAACTCTTCACACATTTTCAAATTAGTAGATCCAAATATTATATCATCAACATAAATATGAACAATGAGAAGATCCTTTTTGAAGGTTTTTCTGAAAAGAGTAGTGTCAATTTGACCTCTTAAAAACTGATTTTGTAAAAGAAATGTGCTTAGCCTTTCATACCAAGCTCTAGGAGCTTGTTTCAAACCATATAAAGCCTTTGTTAATTTGAAAACATGATTAGGATGTTTTTTGTTTTCAAAACCAGGAGGTTGGTGCACATAAACTTCCTCACTTATGAAACCATTTAGAAAAGCACTTTTCACATCCATTTGATAAAGATTAAAGTTTTTAAATGCAGCAAAAGCAAGAAGGATTCTAATTGCTTCTAATCTAGCTACTGGAGCAAAAGTTTCATCAAAATCAATACCTTCTTGTTGGTTGTAACCTTGAGCTACTAACCTTGCTTTGTTTCTAATAACTTTACCTTCTTCATTCATTTTGTTTCTGAATACCCATTTAGTGCCAATTATGGTGTGATTGTCTGGTTGAGGCACCAGAGTCCAGACCTTGTTTTTCTCAAACTGGTCTAGTTCTTCTTTCATGGCTTCAACCCATGATTCTTCATCAAGTGCTTCTTGTACACTTTTTGGCTCAACTTGAGAAAGAAAAGCAGTTTCATTTGTTTTTGTTAATTGTCTCCTTATTTTTACACCTTCCTCAACATTTCCAATTACTTGGTCATGAGGATGGTAAGTCACAGATTTCCAGCTTCTGGGCAGATTCTGCTTCTGACAATCAGAATCTTCTCCAGAAGCACCTACAGCTTTTGTAGGTTCTGCAGGTTCAGCAGCCTTTTCTGCAGAGCTATGATTTCAGAAGGCACTCTCTTTGGCTGACTTTCATCATCAGAATATTGCTTGTCACATGCTTGAGAAGGAGAGTTAGCATCATTGAAAATAATATGCATGCTTTCTTCTATTGTCTGATTTTTGAGATTATAGATTCTATATGCTTTGGAAGTGATAGAATACCCAAGAAATATTCCTTTTTCAGATTTAGCATCAAATTTCTCAAGGTTATCCTTATTGTTTAATATGAAGCATTCACGTCCAAATATGTGAAAATAGGCAATGTTGGGTTTTCTTCCTTTCCATAGTTCATATGGAGTTTTATTAAAGATGCTTCTGATAGAAACTCTGTTAAGTATGTAACATGCAGTGGAAACAGCCTCACCCCAAAAGTATTTTTGAATTCCACTGTCACTTAACATAGTTCTTGCCATTTCTTGGAGAGTTCTATTCTTCCTTTCTACAACTCCATTTTGTTGTGGAGTTCTAGGACAAGAGAAGTTGTGGGAAATTCCATTTTCATCAAAGTAGTTTTTGAAAAAATAGTTTTCAAATTCCCCTCCATGGTCACTTCTTACAGAAGCTACCTTTTGATTTCTTTCATTTTCAACTTTCTTGAGAAAGATTCTGAAGGATTCAAAAGATTCATCCTTAGTAGATAAAAACAAAACCCATGTGAATCTAGAGTAATCATCTACTATTACAAGCCCATATTTCTTTCCTCCCAAACTAGGTGTTTTAGTAGGACCAAAAGATCAATATGCAACAACTCTAAAGTTCTTTTTGTGGTTATTACATTTTTGGGGTGAAAGATTGATTTGGTATGTTTTCCCTTTACACATGCTTCACAAATTTTGTCTTTATTAAATTTCAGTTTTGGCAATCCTTTGACAAGTTCTAGTTTGGATAATTTAGAAATGGACTTCATGTTTAAGTGACCTACTTTTCTATGCCAAATCCATTTTTCATTTTCAAAAGAAGCAAGACAGGTTTGATGTGGAAGTTCTTCTAGACTTATGCTATATAGATTCTTGCTTCTGATACCTGAGAATAATACCTTTTTAGTAGATGATTTTCTAATTTCACAGAATGTAGGTTGGAACATAACTTCATAGCCACTGTCACATAACTGACTAATGCTAAGAAGATTATGTTTTAACCCTTTCACATAGTATACATTATTAATTTAGGTAGAACCTTGCATACCTATCTTTCCAATACCTTTGATTTGAGCCTTGTTGTTGTCTCCAAATGTTACTGTTCCACCTTCCATCATGTGTAGTTGGGTGAATTTGCTTATGTTTCCAGTCATATGTCTGGAGCATCCACTGTCCAAGAACCATAACTCTTTCTTCTTGGACCCTTTTGTTTGTTCCTACATCAGAGAACAACAATGATTTAGGTACCCAAAGTTTCTTGGGTCCTGTGGTGTTAGATACCTTTCTTCTGGTACTCCTTTTTCTTCTGTAACAGTTTTGGTCATAATGTCCAAGTTTGTTACGCCAAGAACAATGAGGAGGTTTCCTTTTGGCTGGAATAAAAACTGTTTTGTGTGATTTTGTAATCTTGTCTTGATTAAATCCTAAACCTTTTTTGTCAGAGGTTTCTCTGCTGTTTCCTATTAATTTATTTAAATTGTGAGTGCTGTTTACAAATTTACATAAATCATTTTGAAGTTCATCAATTTTCTTCTGCAGAAGCAGATTTTCTTTCTGCAAACTTGCAGTTTTTTCTGCTTCTACAGAGTTGTTTCTTATAGTTTTGATTTGTTCAGATAACTTAGAGTGAGATTGTTGAAGACAATGATTGGTTTTAATTAACCTATTATTATTTTCTCTAAGTTTGTCATTTTCTTCTTTAGATTTAACTAATTGTTCTTTAAGAAAAGCACATTTTTGTGCAAGTGTGTGTGAGTCAGATAGCAAATTTTCAAAAGCATCTTCAAGTTCTTTATATGCAGAAGGAGTATAGGTAATTACCTCATTTTCTTCATCTTCTCCAGCCATGAAGCACAAATGTGCAGTTTCAGCTTCATCTTCTTCTTCTGCAGAGCCGTCAAAATCATCCCATGTAGCCATCATAGCCTTCTTCTTCTGGAATGGTCTTGATTCTTTCAGCTGTGGACACTCTGCCTTGATGTGTCTTGGTTTGTTGCATTCATAGCATATGATAGGACCTTTGCTATTTTCACCTTTTAGTCCTTCCTTCTTGAAATTAAAAAATTTCTTTCCTTTGCCTTTTCTTCTGATTAGCCTTTGTATTCTTTTTGATATAAAGGCTAGTTCATCATCATTTTCAGAAGATGATGATTCTCCTTCTGAAGGTTTATCTTCTGCAGAAACACTTCTTCTGGATGTGTTTGCTTTTAGAGCTATTGATTTGTCATTCCTTGGCAATTCATCCATGAGCTCTTGTTCATGAACTTTTAGAGAGCCAAGAAGCTCATCCAGCTTGAGTACAGCTAGATCCTTTGCTTCCTGAATTGCTGTAACTTTTGGTCTCCATATTCTCGGGAGACTTCTTTGTTTGTCATCTTGTGTCCATTCTTCTCTAGGTTTGGGTTTTGGTGTTTCTTCAACAACTTCAGACTCACCTTCTGTGGAAGGAGCCAGAACTCTGGTTCTTCTTGTAGTGGGAATGTAATTCCCATTTTCTATAATATCCCATAGATCAATATCTTGAGATTCCAAGAACAGTTTCATTCTATCCTTCCAATAGTAATAATCTTTTCCATTAAAAGCTGCTGGTCTGTTTGTGGATGATCCTTCTGGAATGAACATTGCAGCTCCATGGTTTGCCATCCCTTTGATCTTTTCCTCTCTCACTGTTAAGTAGTTCAACTCAAGAGGCAAGCTCGGGTACCAATTGAAGTATATGGTTGAATCACAAGAAGGGGGGTTGAATTGTGATTCTTTTAAAATTCTGTAATTTTATCTTCTAATAAAATTCTGCTCAAGATAAGTTCTTGGTTGTTTATTAGAAGATGGATCTCCACAAGTAGAATTGTAAGTATTAATGCTTATTATGCTGAAAATAGGATTCCTTTGGTGGAATCCATTTAGTTTCCACTTGCTTAGGTATTATTAGTTTTGAAAACTTTTTGTGCACATGCAGAAGTTAAGAGAGTAAGGGAAAGAAGAAACACAAAGGTTTTTATACTGGTTCACCTCTTCCAACCTGAGGCTACGTCCAGTCCCTACCTTCTGTAGGATTTTTCTCACTAACAAATCAGTTACAACCTTTGGGTACACACTACCACTAGTATTCTTTTTCCACAGCCTCTTCAGGCTTTCTACAGAATCACCAAACTCACAGATAACAGATTTACTGCAGGACTTTCTGCAGAAGCACAGGTCCAAAAATCTGCAGAACTTCCTTCTGCAGACTCCAAACACTCACAGGCTCACACCAGAGCCTTTACAACCTCTCCAAATACTTCACCTAATGTGTCACAAGAGATTTTACAACAAACCAATCTCTTTGACCTTTCAGAAGCACAGAAACAACAAGGTAAAGTACAAACAGCTCAATATTTTACAATCAGAGCAGCAACAGAATTTCCTAGTGAGCAAAACTCCCCCTCAACGACTTGTATAATCAGATTAGAAAGAATTCGAGGAGAGAGAAAAGGTTCCAGAAGCTGGCAGTGAAACAACAGATAATATTTTATGCTTCTGGAATGAGAGGTGTGTCTCAATGTGAAGAGAGCACCTCCTTTTATAGGTGAGGAGCCTTGTAGCCGTTGGAATGAGGTTAAAATGATCCAGCTGTGATGTATTGATAAGTCCCTTTCAGGTACAGCTGCAAAAGCTGACAGGTACAGCTGTCCAGTTGACTGGCCTTCATGCTTATGCAGAACTTGCTTCTGCAGACAGCAAAACTGGCTCATTTCTTCACCAATGCTTCTGTGAAAGTACTGAGGATGATTTCAGGATTATTTCAAGTGTATTTAAACTTGTGTTCCTCAGCTAAATCAACAGGAGATCATTTTAGACTTTCTGGTTTGCTTTGCTGCTTCTGCAGAATCTAGACTTGCAAATTCCTTCTGCAGAAATGCTTCTGATCAACTGCAGATAATTCTTATGCTTTTGTGACATGTTTCATGTTCTGCAGTTGATATATCTTAAGAGTGAAATTATGTTTTTGCTTTCTTCTTAGAATTTCCTCTAAAATGAATCTCCCTTCTAAAGCAATTTCATTTGAAGTCTTTGAGATGCTTCTTCTTGCTTCTGGAAACTGTGAGAAGTGCTTGATAGCTTCTGCATGCTTAAATGAGTTGCTTTCAACTTACTCATCTTTATTTCAAGTTTTCCTTCACAGATTTGTCATTCTTTCAACTTATTGCTTCTGTTAACCATTAAAATGAAGCTTCTCATATTTGTCCTTTTGCAAGATGAAACTTGTTGCTTCTGGACACATTCTCAAATGAAATGGTTAGTTCTTTTGGAATCAGAATTATGCTAAGTTGCATTTGATTTGGTTGTCAGCAGCAGGAAACGAAATGTTAAGCCTACTTGATGGCTATTCTGGTTATAACCAAATTTTTATTGTAGAGGAAGATATTTCTAAAACTGCATTTCGTTGCCCTGGGGCATTAGGTACTTTCGAGTGGGTAATGATGCCTTTTGGGTTAAAAAATGTTGGGGCCACGTATCAAAGGGCCATGAACCTGATATTTCATGATTTTATTGGTGAATTTATGCAGGTTTACATCGATGACGTAGTGGTCAAATCGAAGACCAAAACCCAACATCTGGAACACCTAAGATGTGCATTCGAAAGGATGAGGCTGCATGGTTTAAAGATGAATCCCTTGAAATGTGCCTTTGGGGTATATGCAGGAAACTTCCTGGGTTTCTTAGTTCAGCAACAAGGGATCGAAGTTGACGCGAACAAAACTCAAGCGATCATTAACACGAGGCCCCCAACGAACAAGAAACAGTTGCAGAGCCTGTTGGGAAAGATAAATTACTTAAGGAGGTTCATCTCGAATCTGTCAGGAAAGACAAGGATTTTTTCCCCTTTGGTCAAGTTAAATAAGGGAGAAGAATTCGAATGGAGGGAGGAGCATCAAGTGGCGTTCGATTCAATTAAATAATACTTAGCCAAACCTCCAGTAATGACTCCCCCAGTTCGAGGTAGACCACTCCGACTGTACATCTCTGCATCTGAAGAGACCCTGGGTAGTATGCTAGCCTAAGAAGATGATGGTGGCTTCGAAAGAGTAGTTTATTATTTAAGTAGAAGCCTTAGTGATGTGGAAAAGAGGTATTCACCTGTACAGAAGTTATGCTTGTGCCTTTATTTTTCATGTACAAAACTTAAATATTATTTAAAACCTGCAGTGGTTTTTGTAAGTTCCCATTTTGATGTAATTAAGTACATGCTGATTAAGCCAATACTTCATGGCAGAATTGGGAAATGGGCATTAGCGTTAACAGAATTCTCTTTAAAGTATTTACCTTTAAAAGCTGTAAAAGGGCAGGCCCTGGCTGATTTCTTAGCCGAACTTCCTACGGTTAAAATCGAGGAAATTAATTTCGTAGGAATCAAACCTTGGAAGTTATTCTTCGACGGTTCTAAACATCTTAAGGGAAGCGGCATTGGCATGCTGATAGTATCCCCTAAAGAAGTAATAACCAAAGTAATGTTTAGGATAATGGGGATTGTTCAAACAACAAAATCGAGTATGAAGCGTTAATTGCAGGGTTAGAACAGTTGTTAAGCCTCAAAGTGTCCCATGTCCATGTAATGGGAGATTCTCAATTGGTTATAAATCAATTAAAGGGAATTTATAAATGTTCGAGTTCAAAATTGGCGAAATATTTTGCCAGAGCTAAAAGTTTGTTAAACCATTTCGAAGAAGTAATTCTGGAACATATGTCCCGAATCCAGAATGAAGTGGCGAACGAATTAGCCCAAATTGTTTCTGGCTACAAAGTTAAACTAGAACTCTTCGAAAATCTGGTCGAAACCAAAACTTCGCTAAAAAAAGAGGAGAAAGTGGCTTGGAATTTAGATGCACTTACTCCTTCGGATTGGAGAAAACCCCTAGTGAATTATTTAAGGGATCCATCACAGTCGGTCGAAAGAAAAGTCAAGCTTAGGGCCCTGAATTATACAATCCTAGGAGATGAGTTATATAAGAGATCGAACAGGGGACACCTACTCAGATGTTTGGGAGAAGTCGAAGCGTATCTAGCCCTGGCAGAAGTTCATGAAGGCATATGTGGAGCTCATCAAGCAGGAGAGAAAATGAAGTGGACGTTGCTAAGGTATTGTTATTTTTGGCAATCTATGTTGAAAGATTGTCATGACTTTGCAAAAGGATGCGAAGAATGCCAAAAGCATGGCAACCTACATCATACTCCTGCAGCAGAACTCCATTCTATAATCAAGCCTTGGCCATTTCGAGGATGGGCCCTCGATCTAATAGGTATGATTCATCCTCCTTCTTCGAAAGGGCATAAGTTTATTTTAGTAGGGGTAGACTACTTCACTAAATGGGTCGAAGCTATTCCCCTAAAAGATGTGGGTCAGAGAGAGGTAATAGACTTCATCGAAGAACATATAACCCATAGGTTTGGTATTCATGAAACCATAACCACAGATCAGGGGACCATGTTTACAGGGAGAAAAGTCACCCAATACGCTGAGTCTAGAAAAATCAAGCTTCTTACTTCTACCCCTTACTATGCACAAGCAAATGGCCAGGTCGAAGCCACTAATAAGATTTTGATAGGTCTAATTAAGAAGCACCTAGGGCATAAGCCCAGAAATTGGCATGAAACACTTAGCCAAGTATTATGGGCATATCGAAACTCCCCAAGAGGTGCCACCATGTCTTCCCCACATAAGTTGGTATATGGGCATGAGGTTGTTTTGCCTTTAGAGGTTAATCTTGAGTCTCTTCGAATCCAAAGGCAACACGAATTGCCTACTCAAGATTACTTAAGCCTAATGTTCGATCAATTAGATGCGCTTGACGAAGAAAGATTAGTTGCATTAGAAAATATAGTTAAGCAAAAAGAAAGAGTGGCTCGTTTTTACAATCGAAGAGTTAATAGTAAGAGTTTTCAGGAAGGTGACTTGGTTTGGAAAGTACAATTGCCTTTAGGAAAAAAGTCTCCAAGATCTGGTAAATGGACCCCTGTTTGGGAAGGGCCATTCGAAGTTGAAAAGGTGTTGTTGAATAACGCCTATACTATTCGGGATGTTACTTCGAATTGCGTGATTCAAGCCATAAATGACAAGCATTTAAAGAAATATAAACCGATCATGCATGAAGTAAAAATTTGTCCTAAATAAATAGTGAGGTCTGGGCCAAACGTGGCCAATACAAATTAAAACAAAGTCTGAAAGAAGTGCCATAAAGAAATAAGAAAAGTGTCTTAAAACAGATTCTTGGCCTTGAAGTCGAGATACTCCTTTTTGGCCTTCTCAAGAGTGGCATCGAGGGTGGCATGATCGTTTTGCGTTTTCTTTAAGTTCCTGTAACAGTTAAGCAGTTCGCTGGAATCAGCCCTGACCACCTTCTTCAGATCTTCCTGACGTTTTCGACCTTGTTCAACAGCCGCAGAGAGCACGTCTCTTTCTTTGATCTTAGTAGCCACCTTTTTCTGTAGCTCTTCGATCTCCAGGTCCAATACCCCAAGTTGTTCAGCGCCTTGCCCCAGAGTCGTAGAACATGCTTCGAATTGGGTCTTATGCTCGATCAGCTTGTTCTTCAGGGTAACTTCCTCGTTGACAATCTCATCCTGCTGGGTTTCATTGGCATGAAGTTTGTTGATAGTCTCAGTAAAAGTGTCATACCAGGCATAGAATGCCCCAACAGCTTCATCTAGCTCAACGGACATCTCTTCAGAAAGAGTCTTCAATTCACCCAAGACATCTTTGATCTCCTTATCAAGTTCGTCATTTAGGACTTCGATGAGATCTCGGGAGAAAGCCAGGTGGCGAAGCCTACTTATCAACCCCTGAACTCGATGACGGGTGCTGGACTCAGAGGTTTTCACACTGCGGCTTGCTGAGGCAGCAGGAATTGACCCTGCCAACAGTCTGTTAATGATGAAGAAGGGGTCGTCTTTGAGCCTTTTGCTGAGGGTATCAAGGTCGACCTCTAGAGCAGAAATCTTGGGAGGAGGAGAGACTTGCGGCTCCCTCTGAACCGGAGTTGAAGTAGAAGCATGGGTTCGAGTTTCACCTTCCTTGAGAACTTGATGTTCTTGCTGTTTAGGACTCGAGGTAAGAGCAGACTGTGGGATTTCAGTTTCTTTTGGAATGGTTGGCTCAGGATTGCTAACAAGAGGCATTTGGTCGAGGCCTTCATCAACGTTGTCATGTGCAGTAAAAGAGGGAGTCGGAGGTACTTCACTTTGAGCATTTTGGTCACCTCCCTGCCCTTGTGTTTTCCCCTTAGTCGAACCATCATCTGGCTGTTGCTCTTAAGTAGTTTGGGGTGGGGAAGACTTGACAACCTTAGGATCAAGAGCACTTTCAGTATCTTTACTTGCAGGGGCATGTTTCTCAGAACCTTTTTCAGAGGTGGTCCCTTCAGGCTGCGCTATTCCTTTTCCTTTCTTCGAAGCAGTCTCGACTATCTTGGTGATGGTCACGTCATCATCATCATCAGTGGAAGAATCAGAGGCTTCTTCTTCTTCTTCTTGCTCAGAACCTTCAGCATGACTCTCTCCTTCTTCTTCTTCAACCTCTTCTTGAGTGTGACCTTCAGAATGGTTAGGTGAAGTGGCTTCCTGATCCTCATTGGTAGTTTGATCCCCTGCAGTCTCAAATCTTAGAATCCAATTCGACCCAGGATATTGCATAGCAAGAGGAAGAGAATTCAAAAAGGTATCTATACTGGAAGAACTAGAACCTATAGAGCTTCCTTGGCTGGTCGAATCTGACAGTATCTGAAGACAAAATAAATGAGTTAACAGGAGAAATCGAATTCAACCACAAGAGAAGGTTAGGCCAAGGCTTACCACATTGTTGGCCTTCCAAGAGTGCCTGACATTTGGAGCAACGTGTTTAATTTTCTTCTTTGAAACAGTTTCCTGCGAAAAAGAAAGCTCGAATGAGGCGCTCAAGGATAATCCAATAAAAGCGAAAATTGAGGTGTTTACCTTAGTGGTTTGAGGATCGAGAGAAGAACCATGCTCATGAGTTTCGAGCTCAGTGGTCTCATCCAAAACAGGGAGAGAAGTTCTTTGCCCTGAGGTAGCCATTGGTTTTTTGTTCGAAGGATCAGTACCCTGAGTACCAACAGCTCGAGCTTGCACAGGAACAGTTTGGGTTTCCCCTTTAGAAGCGATGGCAGCAGGATTCTTCCGCTTCCTCGAAGTGCCAGGAGCTTTGTGTATAGGGGGCTTCGAGGTCGACTTATCTTGGGCCTAAACCCGTCAACAAAACCCAAGTATAAGGAAGGCAAAAGAATAAAAAAAAGAGATGACTTGGATACAGGTATACCTTATCCTTTCGGGGCTGTTTTTTCTTAGCCTTAGCAGCTCCAGCTGCGTCAGTCGAAGCAGCCTTCTTGCCCTTTTTAGTGGCCTTCAACCTTTTAGATTCAGATGAATCTCCAACATCTTTCGAAGCTAAAAATCACAACGAAAGTCAGAGAGGTCCTAATAGAACAAGAAAGGAAATGAAAGGTAAAGTCGCTTATAATACCTTGTCATTTTCGCTTCACTGGTTCTGGATATTCGTGCTCAAGAATGACACGCTTGAGGAAATCTTCTTTCGAGCATGCCATTTCTTTATAAGAGCTACGCCACCAATGGTCGAAAGCAGCAGTGCAATAGTTGGCAGGAGTGAAATTAGTAGCTACATATGGTGGTTTGGTCTATTCGAACTCCCTGATCCTCAAGATAACTTCGTCCATCGAAGTACAGGGAGCGATGTTATGCCCTTTAAAGAGTGGGACATGGATATCTTGACAAAGACCCAATTTCCTAGCCACAAGGGTTGGCTGATAGTGCATCAGGCAAGGAATGGACTGATCATAATGGGGAAATATTAATTGATTCCTGAGGATTTCACTCCACCTTTGATCTTGAGCAGGTTGATCATCAGGGTACATGCTTACTAAAGGCTGATGAACCCACCTAGGGCCAAAGGTTCTTTTGGCATAGGGTGTGAGGGTATCATCAAATTGGGCCTGGTCGAAGAAATAAGACATGAATGCTTTTATTCGACCCAGTTCCTCAGCAGGAGGACAAAGAACAGTGAAACCTAAGTTCTTACCAGTGGGTTCGAAGATATTGGAGACCTCAATGGGAAGTCTAATGTCCTTTGGAAACGTGGCTCGAAGCCAGTAATCAAGAAGCCAAAAGGGACCATAGAAGCCACTTAGTGGTTTAGAAAGCTTGTAAAAACCTAAGACATCAGACAGACAAAGGTATAGATGGCCAAAGAGTAGCTTAGCCAAATTAATCTTCCTACCTTCATGGAGACAGACAGCCAAAGGATAAAGACCTTGAGGAACTTGGAGGGACCTAACGCAAAACACAAAGTTGGATAGCCAAAACCAAAGGAAAGCAATGTGTTCCTCCTCAGAAACATCAGAAGATTGCTTGTTATGGTTACTGGTGATAAAGGCTTGAAAGGTCATTTTATTAGTATCAACACTCTTATACTTATAATTAGAGGGCTTAGTGTTAGAGAGATAGGTTTCTCCACGGGGTTCGAGTCCAGTTATAACAACAATGTCTAATAAAGTGGGGGTAATCATCCCACAGGGAAGAAAGAAGGTACATGTACCTCGATCCCAGAAGAGCAGTGCAGCAAGGATAAGATCAAAGTCGTATTGTATAGGCTGCCTGGAGAGTTGAATCAGGTCGAAGATGCCCAAACTCTTCCACAGTTTTTCCTTCACAGGTTGCACCTTGTCTAACCAACTGAGATAGCCTTTCTTGTTCACCGTGGGAGAAGACCTGAAAGCTTGTCTTTATGGCTTTGCTACGTCAGCTCGAACCTCGTCGGTGAAAGCTAGAATCTTCTCTGATGGATACAGAGCTTGATAAGCTTGGAAATTAATGGTCCTTGAAGGAAACTCGTAGGGGCCAAGAAAACCCAAACAAAGGCCATCCACATTGGTGGGAATGATGACATTGGAACCCCATACCTTCAGGTTCTCTTCAGTGGCTTCAGGTTCCGGTACGAAGGTACCGTCATCTCTGACAATGGTTCTGCCATCTTCAGCTGCAAGAGGGGTTGAGCAAGCTACCTGATAGTTCTTGCTTGGGAAAGTTAGGCTAAGAATAGAAGACGCCATTTCAGTGGTAAGGTAGCGAAAAAAAAACAATGGAGGAACCCAGGAAAGCAAGTATTTTGGAAATGGAAGCTGAAAGAGGCGTGAGGAAGAGGGTAAAGAGCTGAGAGAAAAGTGATGAATACTGGAAGCTGTTGCAAAGTAAATGAGGGAAAACCAAAGGTCATTGACGGTTACAAGCCCAACTGGCATTAGTGGAAGCCCAAAAGTTCGCAGTCATTGGGATCGTGGGAAAGAGAAAAAAGAAACATTAAATGTTTCTGAAATAGCATAGGACTGACACGTGTAAAAAATGCACAAGCTTCTAAAACAATTCGAAGCTATGCATTTTTGGGGGGTATCTGTTGGGCGAGAAAATTAAATTCGAAATGGAGTAACTCGAAGCATAAAGCTATATAAAGTTCGAAACGAGGAAGCAGAGAAATCATATAAGTAGAACTCGAAGTGGCTAAACAAGTTGCCAATCGTAGAGGATTTTATTTATATAAGATAAATACAATAAGTTGATTTCCTAACACTAAGTTTCTTTATTCGAACTACATGCTTTTGCCCTAAATTATTTTGGCAGGTATTTGCCTCGAGCTGCTGAAGGCACTGATCTTCGACGCTCCCTGCTAGTGTCATGTCATCGGAAAGGGAAGACACTAAACAGTCGAAAGTCTAGAGGGAAGAGATTCGAAGCTTGGATCTTCCAAATAATCCAGGGCCTTCGACCTCTCATCTCCATCATCCTCTTCTTTGACCTTTTCCTCCTCAGCACCTTCCTCTTCCGTTCCTTCCTCCACCTCCCAGGATCAGAAGACTGGGCGCAAAGCAAGCATGTGATTTCCTGCCCCACCATTGAAGCTGGAACCAAGGAGGTGGAAGTAGTGCCAGACCTTACAAGAGGTTAAGGCCTGGTAGCTTGGCTGTGCTGTTCGACCCGAGGTTTTTGTTCCTTTCGAAGCGACTTTTAATGTTGGACATCCTGACGGCCTGAGATCCAAAAGAATTGGAAGTGTCAGGCCGTACAGGACAGCCAATACCAAGAGTCCCTCCATTAGAATAGAGAAAAGGTAATGTTGCATCCTCCCTGAGACTATGCCTTTTATAGAAGACGAGCTTCGATAACTCTGATGGGGCCACCTTCGTAAGCCAATAGGAAACAGTCCCAAGAACTCTGACCAAGGTGGACGGTGGTCAAGAGAGTTTGAATGGCCGGTGACTCGAAAGAAAGAGGAAGAAAATCACGCTCGAAAGGAGACTCTTACATGAAAGGCTTCCTTTGCCTCGATTGAAAAGGTCTGAAGAAGACTTCAGTTCGAAGACATATGAGTTTGAAGAACTCGAAGTTGCATTGATGTATTCGAAAGGAGTAAACTAAAGACCAATAGGTTCGAAAGGGAAGTTACTTTAAGTTATTATTTATCAGTTATTGACAGTCACGTCACTTTGAGCGGTTACTGAAAAGGGGAACTAATGCTCATGCAAAAGAACGTGGGGCAGCGCACCAGTTCCAGGAGCGGTTGTTGGGAGCTTCTGAGAAGAGGGCGGTTAACAAAGCAGCAGCTATAAATAAGAGAAGGCTCCACAGATCACAAGTCCGCAACCTGAACACTCAAAAGCACCCTGAAAAAGCCGTAGCATCCACCGTCGCGATCAAGGCACAATACCAGCAAGCTTAGAGGAAGTAGGGACCTGACAGACCAAACCTTTTATTTTTCTCTCGTTCTTTCTTTCACTTGCTATGTCAAGTTGTCTTTTGCGTGTTTTTTTTTATATGTTCTTAGCACTTTTATAGGCTAGAGATCCATGGCACTGTAACTGATTCTCTCAGTTGCTTTTGCTTGTAAGTTACGTTTTTCTTTGAATGCAAGTTAAGGCCTTGTCAAAGGCTATTGTCACGGGTTCAGCGTTTCTATTCACTACTGGTTTTTACGTTTTCCGTGTTCGATTTCCCCTTAAGATTCCACACCAAGATAGAACCCACATTAAACAACAAAAGATTCGTATCTCGTCCTAGACTAAGCAGAGATACATTTGTTTGTGTAAATTTCTAGAGCAAACAATAGTATACTTAAATATATATATATATATATATATATACATGTATATATATATACATGTACATATGAGTGTGTACAATTATTGATTAATATATTGTACTAATATTAATTAATTTAATTAATATATGATGTAAAAAAATTATTGTAAACTGTGATAATTAAATGTTAAAAAATTGTAATAAAAAGGAACTATCATTACGAGAATAAATTGTATTTTTCAAAATCCAATTTGAGGTTATTTACTTAACAATTTCTTAAAATAACTTTTTTAGTGAATATGTGTTAGTCTAATTGAAAGGGTTTAAGTTTCATATAGGCATATAATTTTAAATTTATGTAAAAAAATATCTGGGGAGAAGGATCGGCCTTAGATACTTGACAATATGTTAAGAGAATGGTCTCTCACTGAATAAAAAAATTACTTTAAGAAACCACAGAAAGAACCTTTTAAAGAATATATTTTTTCTTTGAAAAAGGTGTTGCTAAACATGGGCTTCATGCCTTCTCCCACGTAGTTGATATATTATTTGTTTCTTAACGGATGATAATGTCATAATGCCACTACATCACCTCCTAATGCTGGCCCTATGTCAACGGATAATTCACTTCCTATAATCATATTCTTGTACGGCGCAACCCTAACCAATTAAATCAAAAGCATAATACTACAAGAATGAGATGCTCTCCTGACAATTCTAGTAGAAGAGAGATAAATACATCCCTCCCTTGAATGTATCTATGTATCTTATCTCTCTTTTACCGGAATTACCTAATAAATGGAGAGAAATTGAACTCCTACAATTTCGGTAGATAAAGAATTAGCTGAAGTAAATGAGAACAAAAATTGTGAAAAAAATTGCTTTGACAATGAAGGAAAAACAATTAATATATTATAACAAGAAATGGTATCCCCATGTGGAAGGTTCGAACTTTACTCGTTTCCTTGGGTGAGATAAATAAAAGCACATTTATAATTGTTCTTTTAGTCTAGAAGCCTTCCTTATCTTGAATAGAAATGTCATCTCTTCACCTTAAATTTTCATTATAAAAAATATATATATACTTAAAAAGCAAACTCAGAGAAATGAGATCAAATGTGTATTTGAATAAGTTGTTTGTAAATTTAATTCATTTGTTTTAAATGACTTAATTATATACCATGGATTTTAATTACGTGTAAATTTAAAGTAAAATGACTTTATGTATAGAGATTTTTATATCAAAAGCAAGTTTATGGTAAAATGTTAATATAAAATTTTCACTCCAAAGTAAAAGGTTATATTTGTTTGTTTTTAGTCCAATGTGTTTTTAGAAATCAAAATAACTTTGTTTAGAAATAATTAAACATATTACAAAATTACGTTTCCCTTCTGATCCGGTCGGACCTAACCGACAAGTGTCATGCCATCACCTCGGCAGCTAACACCCTTAGCTACCAAGTTGAGGGGCAACTGATCCGGACCTAGTCGAGATGCACTTAACCATCACGCCCCAACTGGGTCATCCAATACTAAACCGACATCTATACCTCGAAATACCAAGAACACATATGGGTCGAACCCTCAACCTCTTTCCAAACACACACCTCGAACCAACTGAGGTTCTAAGACCTACGACCCCTAGGTGGCCTGACCTAGGCCACCTACCAAGTCTCATTGCATTTAATGCGCCTCATGCCTCTTGCCGCGGGTAGCATTAACACTGACACAAGCAACCATGATTTACGGTCATGACAGGGGATTACGATGTAATCATCCCTATTCCCCCAGCTATGCAACCTACCCCTCCTATGACAGTAGCAGAGAACGCCTATATAAGGAGAAACCTCCCCTCCAAGAGAAGGTAACTTATTTATCCATTATTCACCATCCATTATACTCTCACACTAACTTGAGCGTCGAAGTGCCTTTTGCAGGTAACCCGCCGCGCTCCACCACTTGGACGGATCCTTTTCCTGGCCCTCAGCCAATCTCCGACCACCGGAAGCACCCCCTGTAGTACCTTGGACTACCCTCAAGATCTCGTCCATGATCACCTTCTTTATCGTGATTTTAGAGTCTTTCAATGTTAATCCAAATAGCTTTAACTTAAATTACAATAAGTCTTTAGGGTACTCTAGTTTAAATCCTATATTGTGACTTAATGAAATGGGGGAATATTTAAATATGTGATCTATTATATATGACTTTATGTTGGCTACACTCAGTTAACCTCTTTATTGTGGCCAATTTGCTATTTTTCATTCACCCACATTAAGTGGTAGAACTATTTTATAACTTTATAAAAGAGAAAAAGAATGAAGTGTATCTATTATAAACTTATGAAATAAATTGACATAAAAAAATTGAGTATAATTAATACTATGCAAATAAAGCAAAAATAAAGATTTTCCTTCGCTGAGAATATTTCAAGAAGTTTTGACAAATAGGTAATACGTTTGTTTCTATTTATCTATTTTATTATATAATATATATATATATATATGTATACATATAAATTAAGAAATGAAAAAAATATGTTGATTTACGAGTAAACTAGCACTTTCGTCCTTGACTTTTACAATATCTTACACTTTCGTCCCTGACTTTTTCAAAATAGCATTTTAGTCCATAACTTTATTAAAAACATGCACTTTAGTGGATTAAAGTGCATACTTTTTAATAAAATCAATGACTAAAGTGCATGTTTTCTTAATATGTGTGTTTAGATGAAGAGTCTTATAAAATAGGATCGGGAGTAATTTCTTAGACATGCGGGCCAAGTCTTGATTACCATCTCTTATAGGATTATCAATATTGGCTTTGATGTGATCAATCATTGGATTAATCCATTCCATAACTACATGATTGAAAGGGCACATATCCTCTGCACTTGAGAAATCAATTGTAAAGTGTGAGTGCACCAATATGAGGATTGTTTTTTTTTTTTTTCATGTTTTAATTTATTTGTAAAATAAATATTTTGAATGGTCTATGTCCCAATGTAGATACACTTCTGTAAAAGATTGTGTAGAAGAAAAAAAAATAGAATGAATCAAAGAGGTATAATAATGAATTCAACATCTTCCATAAGTTGAAATTAGTTACTTATGGAGAAGTTAAATGGAAGAGCTTTTGGAGAAGTTGAATTGCAACTAATTTCAACTTATAGAAGAAGTTGAATTCATTTCACCTTCTTGATTCATAGTATTTTTTCACCTAAAAATTCTCTTATCCAAACTGACCCTATATCTAGATGAAAATAAACTGTACTCAGTACAATTGAAAGAGGTTGAGGCATCATGTAACTCATCCAAAGTCAAACCTCATGAAAGATGCTTTGAACAATATTCATGAAATATATCCATGTGTTTGGATTGAAAGATGAACTGGTTTCTACTAAACCAGATGGCATAAATCAACCCAAAAATTAAAGGAAGAGCGTCAAAATCAATTTCATTTAGCAATATTAAGAGCTAATATTCAAAATGACAATCGTCAAAATAATTAACATGTAAACTTAGAGATGAGCAAACCATACTCGACTAATAACATTGCAAATTAATAGTGCACGGGTTATTGATTTAGAAGGCTAGGAGCCTCCCCACAATATGGACATATATTTTTAATCAAAGGCAGGTAAGGTCTTCAAACTCAAAGAGCATTTACAGAAGTACTTACAAACATGTGACTTGTTAAATGCAAGACCATGTTTTGCTCCACTCAACCAACCCATTGGGATTCAATATAAACATATCTTGAATCCACATATACTACTTCTCTTCATCCATCTAGGATGAGTTTTGATAACCCAAACTTTCCTCCAAAGTATGCTTCTTGAATCATGCCTTTGATTTAGTTTCATAAGCATATAATTTTAAATTTATGTGTATGAAAAATAATATACTCCCTCAGGTTTTATTATAAGACCCTCCCTAGAAATTTGTTTTGGACTTTTTTATAAGACCTTTTATAAAGTTTTAAAAATTTTATTAATTAAGTTGGGCTATTGAATAGAGTTTAATATAAAATAGGGGTAATTGTGGTAGTTAGAGGAGATTTTATATCGAGGTTCAATGATATGTTATCACATCATTTAATGAGTATTACACCTTATGTATTATTAAACTCATTAAATGATGTGTTAATGTCGGTGTAAAACTTTTCAACACTGACGGTATATATATAGTGTGTGTTTAGCAAAACTAGCTGATAAGTTAGCTGGTAGCTGATAAGCTAACTTTTAGCTGATAAACTAGCTGCTAGTTGATAAGCTCCTAGCTTATAAGCTCCGAGCTGATAAGCTAGCTTATTGAATTAGAAGTATTTGGTAGAACTAGCTGATAAGCTAGTTGGTAAATGTAAAATGACATAAAGGAACATAATTACATAAGTTTCATTATATAAATTCTATTTTTATTTTTTTGACAAAAATATATTATTATTTAATTATAATTTTAGATTTTAAAAAAAATAAATTCCTATTAAACCTTTTAGTAATAAAATATTTAATTAAAAATTAAAATAAATAGTATAATATAAAAATAACTTCGTAAAATAGTGAAAAGAAAATAGCAATTTAATTCATTCGTAATTTTTAAACTTAATTATTATATAGATAATAATAGTTAAAAAGAAATTGAAAGTTTTTATCATTAAAATTAAAAATAGGTAAGAATAAAATAAGGATAATAAGGGAAATATATTAAAATATAAGGGATAATGATGGAAGAAAATTAAATAAGTTAGAAACTATAAGCTAGAAGCTAGGTAAAGTAGCTTGTAGTTTATAAGCTAGAAACTCCTAAAATAAGCTACTTTGAGAGACGTTACCAAAAACTTTTATGTTGGTCAAACTAGTTTATAAACTAATCAAATAAGTTAGTAGCTAGCTTATTGGTCTTGCCAAATATACTCATAATAATTAAATTCTTTTTAAAAATTAATGCATTAAAACATGTTTTCGGAATATTATATTTATTTGAGGAGGGGATCGGCCTTATACTTAACCATATGTTAAGAGAATAGTCTCTCGTTCACTGAATAAGAAAATACAGAAAGAGAACTTTTTAAAGAATATATTTTCTTTGAAAAGAGGTGTTGCCAAACAAGGGCTAATGCCTTCTCTTCTCCCACATAGTTGATATATTAGTAAGTATTTGTTTCTTAACGGAGATAATCATAAGGAAAAAAATATGTTTTTCGTCCCTGTTGTTTCGGTCAATTTGGGTTTTCGTCCCTATACTTTAAATCCTTGGTTTTTTGTCCCTGTACTTTCTAAACCCCTAAACATTAGTCCCTACTGTTAGTTTGGACCGTTAAACTTGTGACGTGGCATGCTAGGCAATTGACACGTGTCATGCTAGGTACACGTGACATGCTAGGTAATTGACACGTCACAGGTTTAACGGACCAAAGTAACGACAAGAACTAATGTTTAGGGGTTTACAAAGTACAGGGACAAAAAACCAAGGATTTAAAATATAGGGACGAAAACCCAAGTTGACCGAAACTATAGGGACGAAAAACATATTTTTCCCTAATCATAATTAGGGGTGTACATGAGACAGGTTGGGATGGATTTTGCTTGTCCCTAACCCGGTCCTAATTTTTTACCGGGCCAATTCTATGGACCTGAATCCGTCCATAGACTCGAAGAGACCCGATGATGTAGGATCTATGTAAAATCAGGTCTGAGTACGACGAAATCGGGTTGGTCCGATATATAAGCTAAATATAGTCATGAAACAATCATATAATAATGTTTAAAAGAAAATAGTTCATACAATTAGTAAATATATTGCATACAATAAAATTCATCTTAGTGTATGCAATATTTTTTACCTTTTTTAAAGTTTGGGACATTACTAAAACAAGAATAACTTTATATCACTATATAACTTTACGTATAAAATGTATTTTTGAAGATAGATAGAGGAAACCTAGACTCAAAAACCCCATCTAAAAGGAAAAAATAAGGTTAGGACTTTACATAATAGAAAATTGTAAGTAATAAATATTATATTTATATATAAAGGACGGGTCGGGCAACCCGAAGGTTAACCTGAACCCGTCCTCAACCCGATGCCGGATCAACAGATGAGACCCGATTTGGTTATATTCTTTCTTGCAGGCCAGGAACATACCCGACCCGAATAGGACGGGCCGTGACGGGCCAAAGGGACAAACCCAATCTTGAACACCCCTAATCATAAATGCCACATTGCCACTACATCACCTCCTAATGCTGGCACTACGTCAACGGATAATTCACTTCCTATAATCATATTCTTGTTCTATGAAACCCTAACCAATTAATCAAACAGTATCGGAAGGCAAATGAAGATACTAAGCCCCAGAAGTACTGTATCTAAGTGGTAATTAACATGTGATTGTGTGCAATGGTGAAGCAATGTTCCATAGCAAATTCATTCAAATGAATCAGATTACTAGAATAAAAGTAGAAAACATCTTACCAAAAAAAAAAGTAGAAAACATTTAAGGCACAAACAAGTCAGAACAATATAGAAACACTATTCATTCTGTAGTTAAACATCCATAATAGAAGAACACCTCAAATATACCCTACTTCTAATGAATGAATATTTCCAAGTCTTATCAATTGAAATCCTTAAGTCGCTTCTTGAGTGCATCCATTGATTTCTTTCTAGCACTTTGCTTTGCACTTTTATTGGCAAGGCTTCCAAAGATCCCATCAGGAGAATCTTTGAATTTATCACAGATGGCAGCCACCTTCTTATAATCCAATGCATAGTAACTTTTATCCCTTATAACAGGATTCATGAAGTTCTCAGGTTGACTACTTAGCAAAAGATTAATTAATTGCCGTGCTTCTACAAAGCAGCTCTTAAAACTACCCTCAGTGTAAATTTCACCCAAACCAGCAGAATAGAACCTTTCATCTGCAAAATTCTCTATGATCTGAAGATCATATTCAATATTTATCACTGCATTTGCATTAAACCTTTTGATGCTGTCACTAGAGAAAGCAGCGACTATGGTATTGGAAATATGCTCAAAAACACCACTCCCAACTTTGTACATAGCATCCAAGGGTAAAATTTGTTGCGCTGTGGACAAAATAGAATCAAGATAAATGATCACTTCATGTATGTAGTCATTTCCATGCTCATTTGTCTCCTCAGGAGTCCAATTAATGCTTTCAGTAAGAGTCATAAACTCATCTAATTTTGTGTTTACCAGATTCAGTAGGGCAATATAAGCTGCATCCCTTGATGTCTTCAAGACCACCTTAGCTGTTAAAGTAGCTTGAGGCCTTTCAACTGATCGGACTGGGATGCCACATAGTTGAGCTGCATTTCGAATGAAAAAATCACAAGCTCTTTCAAGAACAGTTATGTTTGCAGCAACCTGCATGACTTGAGGTACACTGATATTGCCACTATTGACTGTATCAAGCAATGTTACATTTATTACGTCAATCAGGAACTTGTCCAAATACTTCCTCACAAGATCAAAGAAATTCGTATGTATCCCATAAGACAAGTAATCAACAGAGCCTTTGATAAAGGATCTCACAATGCGACAAGCATCAGGTACCATGGAGGAGAATGGTGCAACATATGGAAAAGCAGGCATACTATCTAATGTTTGAAGATTAAATGACAGAACAGCATTTTCATAGTCACTTTCCTTTTTTATCATCATTTGGTCATATGAGTCATTGCCAAGAACATCAACTATTTGTTGCCGACATTCTTCCAAAAGAAGCCGGTGGTACTTGTCACAGCTGCTATCAAGCACATCAAGAAGTGTGCCTATCTCATATCCATATTGCCTAAGAGTAGACCCAAGCAGAGTGACATAATCCTTCACCAGAAGAAGATGAGTGGCCGACTCCATACAGGAGAACTGCTCCTCCAAAACAGATGTCATTTTATTTACAGCCGTCTCCCACATTGTTTCAGCTTGATCAGCTACCAGAAGGCCCCCAGCAGTTCTCAGGACTCTATCCTCCACTATAAAGAATCCCGCAATTTGAGCAAAAAATGTCTGGTAAGATTCAACAAAAGGTTGTGCTGATGATATTTCCAGGTCTGAATTCAATTGTAACAATCTATTAGTATAGTAATATTCACGAAACTTCTCTCGGATACCCAAACAATCATGAATATGACAAGCACGATAAAGAGGTGTGAGATCAAACTCTAAAACAGAATCTTCATCAAATTCTTCAGCATCCAAAGTATAAACTAGATCCCCTACTTCCTCAGCCTTCCTCTGCTGTTCCAGCATTTCCTCATCCCTTTGACGAACCGTTGCAGTGCGACCAATTGCAGTTTGCCCAATATCTTTAGCAGAACTCCTTATGTGGACCATCCATTCATTAACTTGACTGCAAACTTGCTTCTCAATGTGCAATTTTATTACAGGAATTCTCCCCTCTATGGCCATTTTGAGAGCTTTTACGGGAATATTTTGGATGTGACTTTTCTCAAGTAAATCCAAAGTTTTCAATGCAGGATAAAACTGGCCTTCAGAAATGTGTGTGTTACACTTGACACACAGCTCTAATGCCTGTATACAGTTCTTTGACATTTTTACAGCTGCAGTCAAATTCTTCTTAATAGAATAAGACTCAAGAAGCTCTTCAAGATTGACAAGAAGGGTGCTGCCAACCTGCTGCAACTTAAGATTGTCAACTTGGAGCTCACTCTTTAGCTCCTCAGCATCAACTAACACACCACGAAGCTCATCAACTGCAAGGATGAATTCCTCATAGTGGGTCTTGCACATCTCCTCAATCTCAGCTTCCTTTTTCTTAAGTACATAATTCAGCTGGTGAAAGAGCCCCTCAGGCCGCCCCATTTCGAAGGCATGCCTGACAAGTGGACCAACATCATCCCCATTTGCAATCAAAGTGGCTATAACCAAATCCTCCCCTGCATCATCATTCTCTGCAGCAGTTCTCCTCTTTGTTTTTACATCCATGATCACATGAATCCCTGGAATTTTGAAGACATAATACTAAGTAGAAACCAAATACTAAACTAAGCTTAACAAAAATGAACTATTCCAGAGACAAACATACAGACAATTTCATTATTACATACAAAATATAAACAAAACAAAGAAAACAGCACTCATAGATCATTAATTCAGTTGAGAAGGTTTACTATGCAAAACAAATAAATATAGAGAGAAAAAATAAAACTAATAAACCAAGCTTGACAGAAATTAATTAGTCCAGAGATTAACAAGCATAAAAAAAATCGCCATCTTAAAACTTGTATTACTCATAAAATATAGAGAAAAAAAATAGAAAATCAAAGAGAATGATAGTAATAGCAGGCATACATCATTAATTCACTTGAGCAGATTCACTATGCTTAAGAAGATACTTTATGATAGTGAATGTAGATAAAATAAAAACCCACAAATTTGTTCATATACAGAACCAAACCACATCAAAAGAAAAAGCTGAAGAAGCAGCATGAAGAACCGATTAGTCCAGAATTGAAATAGAACAAACCAAGAGAGAACTTCATTATAAATAAATAAATAAATAAATAAATAAATAAATGAACTTAAAGCCTACAAAAAAAAAAGCAACATTGATAGATTTTAAGACATAAAAGAAAAGAAGATGAAAGGTAGAAAGAAGTCAAGCGAAGTGAAAATCAGTTGAAAGAAGAAAGGAAGAGAATCGCACCTGTCCGAAGAAGGGTTTGATTAATGAAATCTCAAGAGTGAAGAGAGTGAAAATGAGTGAGTTTGTTAATTTTGTCTTAAAAATGAAATGAAAAAGGAAAAAAGGGTTGAAATTGAAATTTCCGTAGCCGAATGATTGTTGCTAATGCTAGCTGTACGACAATTCCCAGATAGCATAGCAGTGTGTTCTCTTCCCTTCTCACGGCTTTCAAACAACATGAAGCGAATGTGCCGGCGAACTTTTTGTTTTTTTATTTTTTTCTTAGAGACGAAGGATTTTATATATAAATAAAAAAAGAAAAAACAATAGAAAAATTTTATTTCATTTAATTTAAATACACAAATTGGTCCCCTCCTATGTGTAATTTCACCTTTAAAATTTCCTTACACTTTACAATTAATTCATCACGCTTTTGTAATGGTTGTTGATGAAAAGATTAAAATAAAAGTAAGTTAACACATTATTTTTATAACCTTATGTATCCCTTATTATTAGGGGTAATCTTTTTTGGAACTTAGTCACACTTAAAATTTCTCATCATTCTTAAGAGTGTGTTTAGTGGGGATTAAATCCGATAGTTCTGCTCACAATTTCAGTCTGCGTTATCAATTGAGTCACAGCTCTTTTTTAAATATTAGCAAGCATTTCATGTTAAATTATATATAACCACATTTTTAAGAAACAAAATTAGATAGGTATTATTTTCAATTCCAAGTACCAAACTATATATTTACTCTTTTTATTTCATATTAATACTATTTGATAAATTTTTAAAAATAAACTATTATAAAATTTAATATCTTAATCTTTATTATTTTTTATAAATATCATAGAATTCTCTTTATTTAAAATAAAAATTTATTTATTATTTTCTTTCTCTCTCTAATCTTACAAAGCATTTTTACTTAAAATTACTTACTTTATCCTAGGGGATATTTTTGTTTGACTACTGCTGGTGATTTAGATATTTTTATGCATTTTAAATGTAACTAGTTGAGATTTTTTTTCCAGTATTTTTTAGGGGAAGACGTATGTTGAAAGTTTGAAAATAAAAATTTATAAATGACTAGTATCTTTATTGAGAGAGTCTTATGAATTTTTCTTCTTGATATTAATCTTAGAAGTCTAGGTATTATCTTGTCATCTGAGTTTCTCAATATACATTAGAAGTTTTTGTGTTGACTTGGATTTTAAACTTTCTCTTTTGAGCATATTCACCTAAGAATGCTTGTAGATTTTCTCTTTCAAGCTGTTCCTTCTTAGTTCTCAGCTTCTATTTGTAGTCTTTTTAAGTATTTGTTTTCTAATTCTAGAATTGCTTTTTTATTCGGGTGATTTTAGGACGGACAAGAAAAATATTTATAATAAAATTTTATCATAAATAATATAAATTTAATATTAAAAAAGTAATGATATATGTTATAAAAATAAATTTATTTTATAAAAAAATTTAAGGGTTTATATAGACCTAAATTTATAAGGGTTAATCTAAAATCATCCTTTTTATATTGACACTTACACTATGTTTGTGGGATAAAAGAATTAGATAAGACTTAATAGGGAAATAGAGAAATAGAAATAAAATATAGATGATTTGTTGGTGTTTAATAGAAAACTAAATAAATATAAAATAGAAGAGAAATAGAAAATGACCCGACCTTGAAAACTAAATACATTATGTTTGACCAGGGTGGGAAAGTCCCTGATCTCCAAGGTCCCCACTGCTCTCTTGATCTCAGGCCTTATACCTTGTTCCAGGTGTCTGCACTTCCACTCCTCATCAGGGTGAACCTAAAGGAAGCGAGAGTACTTTGCTAACTCTTCAAATCTGACCACATACTAGCCTACTGTCAAGCCCCCTGCTGAAGCTGTAGAAACTTGATTTCCTTGTATCTCCTAACATTAACTGGGAAGTATTTGTCTAAGAATGTCGTCTCAAACTACTCCCAAGTGATGGGAATCCTTGGTGTGCTAAGGTGGGCACTAGTTCCACGCCATCAGTCCTCAGTCTCCTCTCGGAGTATGTAAGTGGCGTAGGACACCCTCTGCTCCTCGGAACACCTCATAACTCCAAAGATCCTTTTAAGATCCTTGATCCATTTGGCTGCAGCTTTCGGTTCGAATGCTCCGGTGAATGGAGAGGGATTGTGCTTATGGAACTCCGTAAGACCAAGCACGAACGGGTCAGCCACCCAAGGTGGGGGCGTCCACGTCAGCAGGCAACGAAGCTCCTAAAGCACAGCAGCAATAACGATGGCCTGATCCCAGTTCGAAGCCACATGATCCCACATGATGTGTGTGAGCATTTGGAGGGCTGCTGCCACCGAATCCGGGTTGGTATTCGGTGGTGAAGAAGGTCGTGGGTGAACCAGGGGTCTGCCTCTCCTGCCTCTAGCCATAATCGTCTACACATCAATTACAAAACATGGGGGTGACCAGAATGTACATTTCATAACAATGCATATAGGATAATGACTAAATAGCAAGAAAACATTAATCCACAGTCCAATTAGATTGAACTGCTCTGATACCATAATGTAATGTCCTAATTCCCAGGACCCAGGAATTATGCCTGTTGAAAGCATAAGCCCCAAATTTAGGAAATTATTTTTCGAGAGACTAACGATATCAATAATAAGAATAAATATTTGCATAACTAAATCCAACGTTTAATTAAACATAATCTGAGGGTTCAAATACATAACTATATCATGGATATTACAATACATGTGTCCTATCAAAGTGGAACCAATCAAAGTAACACATATACTAAATATCCATACAAAAGAATATACATCAAAGTCATAACAAAATGCAATCAAAACAAGTAGGTTTCAAAGCCAAAAGAAACTCTTTGCTCCAGCTGCGTCATGGTCCTCAATGACCTGCCCGAGGATCTAAAATGTAACCCACAAACATGGGGTAAGATTAATGCCTCAGTGAGTAAATCCAAGCATGCATGTGTAGGGTACAAACATATGATATGCAACAGTACAAACATGATATTGAGATAAAAACTTGCATAACATAAACAATGTTAACTTGAAACTTGATTTAACACGAACTGCTAACCAAACAGTAGGGGTCTTATCATTTTCCTGCAGCTAGACCTAAGCTCAGACTACAAGGGATATCTCCCTTGGGGACATAAAGTCGTCGCCGTTACCTGACGACCGAAGCCTAGTTTTAACATTAACATAATGGTCCTAGACCCATGACGGCTGAAGCCTAACATGATCTTTCTTGTCTCTTGATAACATGATATGTGAGTAGTTTTACTTAAACTGAACGAGACTCACATGAATACATTTTCTTAGTAAGGAACATAAACATTAGCTATCTTGTCAACAAACCCTAACCTAGGATCCCATTCTCATAATAGAACCTAGATGAGGAAAACTCTCTAAGACATCCAACCACCCATAATCAATAAACATGCAACTAATTCAATCACAAGCAAAGAGAAAGGAATAAGAAGAAGTAGGGTGTACAATAGGAATTCACATCATGTGAGGGTGAAGTGTGTGAGCTCTACTTACATGGAAGTGATCAAGGAGGAAGGATGGATGAGGTGGTGAGGATGAGCCAATCTTCTTATCTTCTCCTTCTCCTAGCTAGACGCCTCTTTCTCTCACCAAACTCTCTCTAGAAACCGTAAATGAGCAATAAATAAGGGCCAAGCCCTAGAAAATTTGTTTCTAAAAAAACAAATTTGTGCATTCTCGCTCAAGCGATAATCCCTCGCTTGAGCGAGCAAGAAAAAGCAACTCTCTGGATTATTCTCGCTTGAACGAGGCCTTCCTTGCTCAAGCGAAAAAATGTCTCGAGAGACCCCAAATTCTGCCATTTCGCTTGAGCTAGGGGACTCTCGCTCAAGCGAAAATATCAATATAAAATTTACTCATTTTGACTGATATTTTTGCTCCAACAAGAAGGGTCTCGCTTGAGCAAAATTACCACAGAATGGAACTCCCAATTCTCCATTCCTCCTCACTCAAGCGAGTCATTTCTCGCTTGAGCGAGCAAGGGGCAATGTTATGCCCTCCAATACAATTTTAACCCCTTTTTCACCTAGTTTCTTTTACAAAACGTTTTTCTACTCCTAATCTCATTTATAATTGATCTATAAAAATTTGGGATGTTACATTTTTAGTCCCTATAATTTTTTCACCTCTATAATTTTTTTTCACCTCTATCTCGTCCCCATCCAACATCAGTGCTCTTTTGCTTATACTGCATTGTTACACTTGAAATTATTGAACTTCTCCTGGGTTCAATAAAAATAAATTCTTTATGTATTCAATTATTTGAAATTTTAGTGCACTTGGATTCACTCTATAAAGGAGGAAAAACTTGTAAGGTCCTTTTTTTCTATTAATTCTTTTTTTTTCTGTTTATTGACTAACAAATTTATCATTTGATTTATGTCTATGAACCTGTAACTTAATGAGATTTGTGTTGACTAACAAAAAAGTCTTATAATTGTAAATCAAATGAAAATTTTGTTAGTCAATAGACAAAAAAATTTCATAGAAAAAAAAGTCGTTACAAGTTTTTCCCCTATATACAATGAACCCAAGTGTAACAATGTAGTGGCAGCAAAAAGACACTGTGATGTTAGATGTGGATGAAATTGAGGTAAAAAACCAAAAAAAAAACTAGGGACTAAAACCAAAAGGGTCATATTTATAGGGATTAAAAATAAATTTAAATTGGCAAGAAATAACACATGTGGCATGCTGATGTAGCACTTCATTTGCCACATCAGCTAAAAGTTAACAGCAGGGATCAAAAAAACTAACGGAAAATTTTTTAGGGATGAAAAACCAAATTTTTTTACTGGGACTAAAAACAAAATGACCTATATTTAGAGAGATTAAAAACATATTTAAGCCTTTAATTTTTAAACCAAACAAGGAAAGTTGATTAAAATCCCCTTCATTCCTTCCCTTTTCTCAATTTCCCATCAACCAAACATATAGTTTTATTCTATCTCGTTATTGACAAAAAAAAAGAACACATCAAACCTCTATCACATAACCAGCATATTACTCCCCCCTCCCACTTTATTTATCTTTTTAGAGAAAAAATTATTCTATTTTACTTGTCATTCTACAATTTGAAGGAATATTTAATTATTCTTTACCAAATATATCCTCTGCAATTATTGTTTGAGTGGCTTGGAATAAGGTTTCAAACATTCAATATAGTGTAGTGGAATAACTTAATCAATCAACTTTTACTTTTTAAAATTTGATGTAATTTGATCCAATCTAAATTGGATTGGATTGGAGTGGAATGATTTTCAATTGTTTAAAGAGAAAATAAATATTAAATAAAAGTGATAAAATTCTACAACAATAATAAACATTTTTATTGGAACTTATATTATTAATATAAATATAAAATTATATAAAAAGGAGGACATGAGACATAAAAACCAATTTAAAACTACTTTAATATTAATATATTTATAGAGATATTAAAATAATATTAGATAATAAAATCATAACAAGTATAATAGTATAAGTAATTTCATAAATATATGATTATTTTATAAATAAAATAATATATGTGTATATAAGTTTGGTTTAGATTTGATTAGATTAGATTAGTTCTCTACATAAGATCTGGAAACCAATTCAATCTAATTTTTTTTTCCCAGTTTTTACGGTTTTCGATTTTTTATTTTCAATTTTTTGGATATTTTTTGTGATTTGTATTGGATTTGATATTAGCATCTCTATATTGTAAATTCATGATACAGAAATGTAACATCTAAAGACTACTTTGATATGTTGACAAAAAATAGGTTATTTTGATGTCATGAACTTCTCCAAATGACCTATTAAATGTACATGTATGAAATTTATTTCACACTTTTTTTTTTTGTGTGAACCACAATCCACATGCACAGATATCCTCTACGGGAGGTAATTCTGCTCGAGCAAGGAATATCTAATCCTAGTGGGACTAACTCTCCCAACGAAGATTTTTTCCATCCACAAGACTCGAACCCGAGACCTTGCTTAAGATAGGGGGATCAGATATGTACCATTTGAACCAACCCCCGTTGGTGTACTTCACACATTTGATGCACCAATATACACACTAACTCTTATAAACAAAAAAGTATGATTAAAAAAGTATTAATATATATACATTGACAGGGTATATAAATTTACAATTTCCTCCAATGATGTGTTGTCCCATTATTTAATGAGTTTAATAACACATGAGGTGTCATACTCATTAAATGATGTGGTAATATATCATCGGATGACAGTGTAAAATATTTTTATACCGTCAATGTATACTAATTAAACTCTTAAAAAATAGAAGAGTAATTCCATTTATCTTTTTCCAGAGATAAAAGAAGTGTTACTTGGGTCATTCTAAGAGTTTTAACACTAATTTATTTAATTATAAAATAACATGAAAATTATTCTCCATACATAACACGAGACTTAGGGACTATTTGTTTATAGTTTTAAAAATGGTTTTCTGTTTTTAAAAAGAGAAAATTGAAAAACCTGTTTGATAGGCAGTTTTTAAATTCAATTTTGAAAAGTATGACTATTTATTTTTGTTTTTAAAAACTAAAATTCTAAAATTACGGGGCCATTTGGGATTGTTGTGAGTTTTCAGTTTTTGGTTTTCAAAAGATTTCAACCAAGTTTTTTCAACTCAAAACTCAAAACTAAAAACCACTTTTTGTGAGTGGTTTTTAGGGGTGGAGATCCTCTCCATTTACTGGACTTGTCCAGTTGGAGAGAGAGTGACACACTTAGGGATGACAATTGGACCCAGACCCAGTGGGTACCCGCAAAAATTACCCATAATGGGTAGGGTAATTACTCACCAAATAGATATGGGTGCGGGTATGGGTAATTACCCGCACTTTTAAATGGGTACGGGTGCGGGTACGGGTACTATGGTACCCTACCCTACCCATACCCGCACTTATATAATATATATAATAAATGTAATTTATATACATATAATTAATTTAATAAATATATATATGTTTATATTATTAATTAATATTTTAAAAAAATAATTAATGTTAATCTATATTATAGTCACCAAAAAACTTTAATATATATTACTAATTCAATTAATTTAAATTTTATAATTTTATCCTACACACTAAAAATAGCAAAACATGAACTGATTTTCATTTCCCCTCCCAATTTTTTAATCGTATCCACTTCCACATATGATAGTTGTTTTATAGGTTAAACTTGGATGATCTATGAATTATTTTTCATTTAATTTTTAATTAACTTTTATTTTCTAATCAATTTATTTTCTTATAGTTAACAAAAGTGCGAGTAATGAGTACGGGTACGGGTACGGGTACGAGTACTTGAGTACCCAGCGGGTAAGGGTGCGGGTGCTGGAATCACTACCCACGCGGGTATGGGTCCGGGTACGGGTATTTTTTTATAACGCGGGTATGGGGACGGGTACTATAGTACCCTACCCAAACCCTACCCGTTGCCATCCCTAGACACACTCAATATGTGGGCCCCACATGCTGTGTGGGTCTCACATATTGGGTGTGTCACTCTCTCTCCCACTGGACTTGTCCAGTACTGGAGAGAAGGTGAACCCGGTTTTTAGTTTTCAGTATTGAGTTGTAAAAACTCGGTTGAAATTCTTAGAGTCCCACATTGCCTAGAGATAAGGCCAAATAAAAGTATATAAACCTTGGGCAGTCCTCACCCTACAAGCTAGCTTTTGGGGTTGAGTTAGGCCTAAGGTTTATATACTTTTATTTGGCCTTATCTTTAGGCAATGTCGGACTCTAACACTGTCCGACCTGATAAAAGTCTGAATCCTTGTCCGTTGTCCGCTGTCCACAGTCCTGACGTTTAGCCACCGTCGGGCCACCAGTCACTGTCCGGCCACCGTCCAGCAACCGTCCGACCACCGTACAGTCACTATTCGGCTACCGTAACATCACCAATAGACACAGAAGGTGTCGATTTATTGATCCCCGAAAACAGCGCCGTCGTCCGCTTCCGCACGCGCCCTCATGCGCCCCCACCGTTCGTTGCTCCTGTCGGTGCGTGCAAGCCACGCGCCGCCTTCCAGACCTCCGTTTGCTTCGTCGCCTGTCCCGTCAGGTTCGTCCAGGCCTCATCTGTCCGTTTTGGGGGTCAAATACCCTAAAAGTCAGAACTCATTCCGCCAGTCATAGTCCGTCAGTCTTCCTCAGAACCCAGTCCGTCGGTCTTCCTCTTTGCAGTTGCTATAATGGCATCATCCACATCCTTTTCTGAAGTTGTGACAGGAAAGAAACCCATTTTTTTGTCCAAAGCTGAAATCCAGGAGTATATGCAGTGGAAGGCAGCCAAACAAAATCAGTCAGCCACAACTATAATTGCTCATACCGGTAATCCTACAGTTTGTATATCTCATACCAATCATAATCCGACATCTTGAGTTACTGATTCTGGTGCTTCCGACCATGTGTCTGG
Source organism: Sesbania bispinosa (assembly GCA_026901365.1). NCBI lineage: Eukaryota > Viridiplantae > Streptophyta > Magnoliopsida > Fabales > Fabaceae > Sesbania > Sesbania bispinosa. Next base: position 460,697 of record QLOH01000660.1, on the reverse strand, counting down.
TAATCGGTCACTATTTTCTTCTCCTTTACTTGGGATTTCTCGCTCTATTACTCTTGCTAACGGTTCTAAAGTACTAGTCCAAGGCATTGGTCATGTTTCTCCCACTGAATCTATCTCATTAAAATCTGTCCTATTCATGCCCGGATGTCTCTTTAATTTGATTTCCTTGAGTTAACTCACCCATTCACTTAATTTCTCAGTCACCTTTGATTCTGACTCTTGCATTATTTAGGATCGCGGTACGGGGAAGATGATTGGTTTAGGACGTGAATCACAAGGACTCTACTATTTGAAGACCACGTCTCCAACAATATGTGTTGCTACTGAGTCTCCCCACCTTCTTCATCAACGTCTAGGTCATCCTAGTTTGCAGAAACTTCAAGTCATTCTATATTGAAATACAAAATCAATTTGGAAAATCAATTAAGATCTTAAGGAGTGACAATGCCAAAGAATATTTCTCTCATGAATTTTCATCATTTATGTCATCTTATGGTATTCTACATCAGTCTACATGTCCCCACACACCTCGACAAAATGGTGTGGCTAAAAGAAAACATCATCATCTCATTGAGACTGCCTGAACTTTGTTATTACATACAAATATGCCTCTACATTTTTGGGGGGATGTTGTTTTAACAACTTGTTATCTCATTAATCATATGCCTTCTTCTGTTATTAATAACCAAGTACCTCACAAATTATTATTTCCTACAAAGTCTCTATATGTTGTCCCAAACACATGTGTTTGGTTGTACTTGTTTTGTTCATAACCTCTTTCCTGGTACAGATACATTGTCTCCTCGTGCTATCAAATGTGTCTTTGTAGGTTATTCCAGGCTACAAAAAGGATATCGGTGTTATTGTCCTTCCTCTCGTCGTTAGTATATTTCTGTAGATGTAACATTCTTTGAAGGAACACCATACTTCACCTCTTCCCTTCAGCCTAATACAATCTCTGATGTATTACCGATTCCCTATTTTGGTCCACCTTTGTCTCCTTTGCAGGTTTTGTCACCTGGTTCTTCACCTGTCCATCCCGGAGAGACTCTGTCAGTTCCTCACAGCACCCTCTCATCACATATCAACGGAGAACACAACAAGTTCTTCCATCAACATAAGAGATAATAGAAGGTCCCGGTGGTTCATGTCCAACTCCAACGACTTCTCCTATCACGAACCTGCCAAAGTCATCACAATCAAGTGATGATCTTCCCATTGCTCTTCGGAAAAGTACTCGATCCACTCGAAATCCAGTTTGGCTCAAGGAGATCAAATTAAAGGGACATCCAGGCATTGATAGGATAGATTTTAATGAGATATATTCAGTGGGAGAAACATGACCAATGCCTTGGACGGGTACTTTAGAACCGTTAGCAAGAGTAATAGAGCGAGAAATCTCAAGTAAAGGAGAAGAAATAGTGACCGATTACCAGACACATGGTCGGAAGCACCAGAATCAGTAACCTAAGATGTCGGATTATGATTGGTATGAGATATACAAACTGTAGGATTACCGGTATGAGCAATTGTAGTTGTGGCTGACTGATTTTGTTTGGCTGTCTTCCACTGCATATACTCCTGGATTTCAGCTTTGGACAAAAAAATAGGTTGCTTTCCTGTCACAACTTCAGAAAAGGATGTGGATAATGCCATTATAGCAACTGTAAAGAGGAAGACCAACGGACTATGACTGGCGGAATGAGTTCTGACTTTTAGGGTATTTGACCCCCAAAACGGACAAAGGAGGCCTGGACGAACCTGACGGGACCGGCGACGAAGCAAACGAAGGTCTGGAAGGCGGTGTGTGGCTTACACGCGCTGACAGGAGCAGCGGACGGTGGCGACGCGTGAGGGCGCGTGCAGAAGCGAACGACAGCGCTGTTTTCGGGGATCAATAGATCGACACCTTCTGTGTCTATCGGTGACGTTCCGGTGGTCGAACGGTGACTGTATGGTGATCGGACGATGTTGGACGGTGTTGGACGGTGGTCGGACGGTTGCTAGACGGTGGTCGGATAGTGACTGGTGGCCAGACGGTGGCTTGACGTCAGGACCGTGAGAGAGGGACTATTGATAGCGGACAGCGGACAAGGATTCAGACTTTTATTAGGCGCATAGGAAGTGAGCTCTGATACCATCTTAGATTTTGGACCTGGGCCTAACTCAACCCCAAAAGCTTTTGAGGTTGAGTTAGGCCCATGTTCAAAATCTAAGATGGTATCAGAGCCTATCCTAGATGATCCATTGTCATTGGGTCACCACCCGTATAGATGTCCATGCTCCAGATGTCCAGTCCTAGGCGTGGGGGGTGTGTTAGAGTTTCACATTGCCTAGAGATAAGGCCAAATAAAAGTATATAAACCTTTGGTAGTCCTCATCCTACAAGCTAGCTTTTGGGGTTGAATTATGCCCAGGTCCAAAATCTAAGAGAAAAATTTGGAAAATAAAAAACTTACAACCACCCCAAAAGACCCTTACTTTTAGATGTTTTGGAAAACTGTTTTTTAGGTTTTTATGTTTGTGTTGAAAATGCTGAAAATAAATCATTTCATTTATAAGAAATAGTTCTTAAAATTGTTTTACAAAACAATTTTCAAAAACTAAAAAACAAAAGAGACATAAGAAACTGTGTTTGCTTCAATTTTATTTTTAAGTTTTTGAAAACTATTTTACAAAAAATTATAAAAAAAATTTTATGAATGAAATGATTTATTTACATATTCCCATGACAAAAAATAAAAAAATATAATTTTCCAAAATGTAGTGGTTTTAGAATTTTAATTTTTAAAAAACAGAAAACAGGTACACTTTTAAAAAATGTTTATAAAAACTATCTGTTATACAAGTTTTTCAGTTTTCTATTTTAAAAAACAAAAAACAATTTTAAAATCGGTAAATAAACATGCCCTGAATATTTCTTTTTTCTTTTTGTGATTAACTGACTAAATTAATGAACTGAATTAATAAAAAAAAAGGCTTTGAATGAACAAAATAATGAAACTAGTATGTCAGATTCAGAAATCAGAAGAATATAATAAAGAGGGTTAACTTACAAAAAAATATAAGAGTAGGTAAATGTACAGTTCCTACCAATTATGGTTGCCTATTTGTTTTTCCTTTAAGTCTAAACATCGCAGTTGGTATGATTACGTCTGGTAAGCATAAGGATTTCGAATATGTTGATCAGTTTTCAATGATGAGTTGAGAAAGACAATGGCACAATGTCAATCCTAGAATCACCGAAAAAAGCATGCAATAACCTTTTATGGCACATTATTCTTTTACCCGAGGGAGGGCCACTAGTCCTTCACTTACTTTTTATTTGTTTTTACGTTTTTTCCACTACCATCAATCTTCATTCCAGTTGCATTCTAACTTTTCAAATTCTAGATATGTAAATATGTGTATGAAAGCTTGAAAGTTGGCTACAGTACTACACCCACGAAGACATCATATGACTTTCAGTTTTTGCTCTCTTATCATGAAGGAATACCAGAACTGACATCTGCATCATGAAATAATATATATTTACTTTTAAAAAAAAAATCAGGATAACTTAGTCAAGTTATGTTCTTGACAATGATATGGAAGGCCATGTTAATAACTTTTGTGATGGTCAGACTTCTTTCAAATACTAAGGTTGCTGCTGTGGTCCACTAGTGCATTTGAGATGAAGAGCACAACTGACTCAGTAGCCGTATCTTGAAGACTATTCCATCTTCAAAGCCATGTCAATAAAAAAAAATGGAAAAATGATCAGGGAAAAAAATTTTAACAGAGGCTCAAGTCATGATCATGAAGAAAAGAAACTAAAAGCAGCAAAGAATGCAAAGATATACCCTAGGTCAAGGGATCTAACTAAAATGCACAAAATACCTTTATGGTCATTAGATTTCAGTTTTTCACCAATGCCGCAACAATATCTGGCTCTACTGCCCCAGGGTTTTCCTCATGTTAAACCAACCACATTTCACTTTTTGGCTGCATATTTTTTACTTCTAAATGAATTCACTCGACTGAGTGTATGATGGAAGTCATCGAGATAGAGCTGAACAATAATGTTAGGAAATATTGGACCATTCACCAATAATCCATGCATGAGCATTCCCCTCCTCTAAAATGATGGAAGCGATAGCGATCTCTCAACAATATCTCTCTATCATAAAGTTGAGAAATGAGTTTAGCAACTGTATGGCAGTCTCTACAAATACGAAGATTCTTCATTATTCGAATTGGTTGAGATGAATCAGTGCTAATAAGTCCAAAAGCTATTGCCAACTTTTCGCTATGAAGGTTCAAGGACCGTTCCTTTAAGTTATCTTCTTCAACAAGTTGCAAGGGGTCAGACATGTCTGGCTTGTAACCAATGGACTTCAATTTTTCTGAAATATCATCTAACTTTGAGTAGATCTTTTGAGACAAAGGGTGGGAGCTGTCACCCACCAGAAACTCATAAACCATACCATTAACCTCAATTGAGCTACACCCAGGTTCCTTCTTCATACCAGAATCTCTCATAAGCTTCCTTAGGTTGGAAACTTTTTCCCGTTTCCCTGTTTTAGCATATATGTTAGATAAAAGGACAAGGGCTCCATGATTCCTAGGTTCCAACTCAAGCAGATTACGACAAGCAAGTTCAGCAAGCTCAACATTACCATGGAGACTACAGCCTCCAAGAAGTGCTCCCCATGCACAGGCAGTTGGTGGTATTGGCATCTCCTCTATAAATGATACAGCTTTTTCCAGAAGACCTGCACGTCCGAACATGTCAACCATGCAAACATAGTGATGTATTTGAGGCACAATGCCATATAATGGTTCCATTTGTTCGAAAAAATGTTTTCCTTCATTGACCAGTCCTGTGTGACTACAAGCACATAATATGTTTATAAATGTCACAGCATTCGGCTTGATATTAGCTTCTAACATGCTTGAGAACAAATCTAAGGCTGCTCTCCCTTGCCCATACATTGCCAGAGCAGCAATCATGGTGCTCCAAACATACACATCTTTCCTATCTACTGCATCAAATACCTTCATTGCCTTCTCAAGATCTCCACATTTAGCATACATGTCAATGAGTGAGTTTGTTACATGACAGTTTAGATCAATGTTATGCTTTTCTATGTATACATGGATTGAATGACCAAAATCTAGTGCCCCTAACTGGGCACAAGCACACAACGCACAGACAACACTAACTTCATCTGGTTTTGCATTCTTACTTAGCTGCATTTCATGAAAGAGAGACAAAGCCTCCCTAGGCTTACCATTCTGTTCATATGCGGAAATCAGGGCATTCCAAGCAGCAGTCTCTTTACGAGGCATTGCATCAAAGATAAGGCGAGCCTCATCATAATTTCCTGATTTGGCATGACCATCAAGCATTGTTGTCCAAGAGACAATATCTTTCTCTGGCATCCTATTAAACAATTTTTTTGCATCATCAATACTCCCACATTTAACATACATGTCAAGCATTGCATTATTCAAAGTCAAGTTCACATCAATCTCATTCCTTTCAATATATGAACAGATCCACCTTCCAAATTCCAAATCTAACTTCTTGGCACAAGCTGAAAGAACAGTAACCATAGTGATAACATTTGGTTTCACATCTTTCATCTCCATTTCCTCAAACAAAAGCAATGCCTTCTCTGGAAAGCCCCCTTGTGCAAAGGCATTTATCATAGCATTCCAAGAAACAATGTCTTTTCCCGGAATTCTGGTGAAAGCTCTATGGGCCAAATCCAAAGCCCCACATGAACCATAGAAATGTATTAGTGAATTAAGTATGAACAAGTTTGAAGCCAATGATGCCTTAATAGCCATTCCATGTAAAACACTTCCAAGATGCAAAACTTTCAGCTGTGAGGCTGCCTTAAAGAGAAATGGGAAAGTGAACTTGTTTGGGAACTCTGAACAGGAATAGAGCATACGCAAAAAGATCAAGAGACTCTGAGTTGGGTCTGAGCTGGAGGCATAAGCTCGAATAAGGGTGTTCCAACAATAGAGATTTGGTTGTGGGATTTGATCAAACACATTTTGAGCATATCTAAGACAAGCGAATGATGAGAGAGCATAGGCTGTCAGTAATTCGCTGGCGACATATGGGTCATAAAAGAGGGACGTGCGCAGCATGTGAGCATGTATTTGCTTTAGCTGCATTATGTTTGTACATTGGTCAATGAATTCTGAGAAATTAGTTGACTCCACTCCTTTTGCCTGTTTGCATCAAAACAGACAGAACCACGCAAGGATGAGGAAATTAAATCAAGAACAAAATCATAACTAAAAAGGGTACACAAAAAGCCTGGCAAAAATAAGTGTTTGGCATGCTAGAGCAGTCTGCCTCTTAGTTCAAATTTCAAGATTACTTTCTATGCTCTTCAAGAAAAGATCCATTACATATTACTAAAAGTGATAACATATACTAAAATGTCAGAGTAGGACTTTTTTTTTAATATATAGAATATAGATCATTAAAAAATAATACCTTTGGTACTCTTGTAACATTACCGGCAGGTAAAGCAGCACGCTGTGCGTCCCGCCTAGTCAAATGAAGTAGCTTTCCAGAGGACTACAAAGAAAAGTGAGATTCATTGCCAATTGAAACACAAACACTCAATGCATTGAACAAATAAGTGTACAGATACTACTAAAATGAGTTTGACATATCTGCCCAAAGGTTAAAGACAGCGAGCTAAAATAAGGACAACAATTTATTTAAACAAAAAATCAGTAATTGAACTTGTAAAATCCCACATTCAGTTTTAACAAAATCAGATTCTACGCAATATCAATAAGGGCTCGTTTGATAGTCAGGATAGGATAGAAAATGATAAGAGAGTTGAATAAAGAAAGGATGAGATAAGATCAAGATAGAAGAGAGGAGAGAAGAGTGTTGAGACTTGAGAGGCTAAGGCAAAAAGGGAAAGAAATAAGTCTATCATATCTTGTCAATCTCTAACCCAAACCCTGCAAGTATAAAAATTACATTAGAGAAAAGGATAGGAATAGGATAGTCCAACATGATATACTTATCTTATTGCTGCAACAAACACTGGAAATAGAATAGGTTAGGATATTAATATCCTATCTTGTCCTTTATTATGGCCACCAAACGAGCCCTAAAATGATTTAAATGAAAGGTTTCAGAGCAGACATCCTTTAATTGGAAAGAAATTTCCAGAAACTGTACACGACTAAATATTGAATATGGATAAATAATTACAGGAGAGAATGGCTAAGAAAGAAAATTTTCCATAAAGGGAATAAATGAACAAGATTTTATCTCCTTTTGCACAAGAAACTTTTCTTCTCGAAACAGCCTTTTACTCCACTCTTATAGCTTTAAATTAAAATAGGTTATTTCTGAAGGAGTCCTGAGCACAATATTCACCACACATTTTCACTTAGATAGAAAAATTGTTTGGTTAAAATAATAAAAGGCTGTGTGAGGTATCCTGCCTAAGAGATTCAACTATATCAACTGATCAATTTTTTGCTACTCTAACACACAGAACAAATAAAATGGATTAAAAAAAGAATTAAGGCCTGTCAATCAATTTTATTCTCTTTATCTAACCATTTGGTCCTGGAAAATAAATAAACTATAATGGACAAGGGCTGTGACTTAGGATATGTGTTTTAGTAGGCCATGATATTTTCTTATTATCTGGTACAGTAAAATGTTGAGTAGGAGCAGGAGGGACTTCTTCAATTACCAATGAGAATGATGAATTAATTATTTGTAGAGTGAACCTTCAATTGGGTCCTCCAAAGATTAGGGTGTCGCTATATTAATCCATTGAAGTTTTTTGTCACCAAGTTAGTCCTTCACAGATTAAAATTCACCATATTAGTCCTCCAAATAATTTTTACCAAATTAGTCTCTTAAAGATACACAATTGACACCAAATTCATTCATATGAAGGAGAAGGTGAAGGACTAAAGTGGTGACATAGAAGGACGGATTTGGTGACAATTATGTGATTTTGAGCGTGAATAATTCTTTGGACTACTAATATAGTAACATTTTAATCTTGGAAGGACTAATTTGTTGACAAAAATTTTCAGAGGTGAGAGTGTATATTATGGTGGTGCAGTAAGATCATTATTTAATTACTTACTTCACTGCTTTTACACTCTTATTCCCAACCACATGCATAATGAAACTATGCTCTCACTGCACTATCAAAATATGCACCCTCATGAGAATATTCGCACACAAAATCAAGATCACTTACCTCTCTAAACCCCATACAAAACAGTTGCACCGTGACATACAATTAGATAGGAATCACACAGACCAAGATTAAGCTCAACCACTTCATACGAACATACAATAGGAGCATTCCAATCATTCATTCCCTTTAGCCAAACATTAGAAAACAAGTAACAGGAAGAACTCATTAACAAAAAAAGCTCAGTAAGGGAAATTACATTCTCATCGTTTGCAGCCTCAGCACAATTCTCTGCGATTCGCCCTGGATGAATACAAGTGTAACGATTAAGACTTGAAAAAAAGAACAACATACTAATTATTCAATAAAAAATATAACAAGAAGCCAATAGCAATAGTTTACTAGACTTAGTGAAGTAAAATAGCTGCCAAAAGAAGAGAACTCGAATGACCAAGTCAGTGACTAAACATTTTAAATTTTACTAAACACCTGACAGAATTTTCCCTTTAATCGGAAAATAATAACTCAGCAAAACACAATTCTCTAAATTTTCGTCTGGATTAAAAGAAGTGTAACAGTTAAGACATGGAAAATTATTTATTTTTTAAAAAAATATCAAATAATAAAAAGAAAAAGATGCAAGTGTGTTTTACTATTAAACCAAGTAAGAATATTGAAGGGATAAGGGTTTTCTTATTCATGTTTCATTCAGAGCAACCAGGCAGAAAGTTACCTAATGAGGAAGGAGCAGAGGACTTGAGATTGAGAGCAAGAGAGGAAGCGCCGCCGCAGAGAAGAGGTGTGGAGTTTGAGAGTGGAGAGCGCCTTCCACCGAAATCAAGGGAGAAAGATGGTTGCAGTGGAAGCTGAATAATGTTTACCATCTCCTTGGTCATCAACAGGTAGAACTGAAATTGATCACTAGGACTTGATATTTATATTTTGCACCAGCCTAGGCACAGGTATTTATTTAAATACTTCAAAAATATTAAAATGGGTACTCTAAAATAATAAAATATTAATTAATGTGGTGGTGATATTTTAGTACTTAAAATTAAAATAAAATGACCAAATTGAATTTTTTTTTAAAAAAATAATTTAATTAATTAATAATAAAAATACCGTTTTCCATGATAAAATAGTTTTGTCGCGAAAACTAAACAAGCAACTGAATTGTTGTGCAACTATTAGCAAATATTTAAATTAAGGATTTAGATCATCTATATCTATATTATTACATTTGAGAAGTTTTTTTTTCACTATTCATTGGGGTCCCTTAATTTTTTTATGGCCATTTATGGATGGTTTTTGTGTTGCTTTTTGAGACATTTATACTATTATAATTTTTGAAATAACTAATCTATCTATCTATTATCTATATTAAAGCTGAGTTGTGTAACGATGTCTTGACAGCTCATCTCACTTAATGCCACGTAACTCTATATTTGCCATGTCAAAAAAAAAGAAATCTGAGGTGTCACATCTATATTTCTTGCTTGCAATCCATCTCTCAAATCTACTCACACAATTAGCATTTATCTCAAATTATAATTATATTTACCATTCATGTTACTCTATTATCTTTTTATTGTAATTATGTAACTTGGGTATTTGTTTAAACATTAAAAAAACCTTACTATATAGTTTTATATTAAAATTATTTGAAGAAGTTATTTTTTAATTTATTAAAAAATATTGAAGCTTTTTCTTTTCTAAATATTTTTAGATAATTATTATTATATTTTTTCCACCACCATTTCAATAAATTGTGCATTTTCACACACACATAAGTACAAAGTAAAACGAGAATAATTCATATAATCCATTCGTTCTTTCATGATTTCATATATTTCAATATATTATTTGTATAAAATTTTAAAAATAATAAAATTAAAAATATTTCACCAAAATTGCATTGCATTCACACAATTATCATACGCACAAAGTAAAATGAGAATAATTCATATAATCCAATCATTCTTTCATAATTTCATATATTCTAATATATTTTTTGTATATAATTTTAAAAATAATAAAATAAAAAATATTTCACCAAAATTGCATTGCATTCACATAATTATCATTCACATGACACAAGATTTTTATTGAATTTTTTTTAAAATGGCTTGCAATTTTGTATCAAAGCATTATTATATTACTTCAAAGATGTTAGTAAATACAATTTTTCTATAATTATAAGTTTCTTTTTTTAATATTTAATTAATTTTCATACATCTATTAATTTGTAAAAACTGAAATGCAGATGAACTTTTCAGCTATAAGTTTCTTTTTTAAAAATGTTTACTTTTAATTTATTTAGTTATTTCTATACTAAATGAGAGAAAATAGGAATTCTTGAAATTTTGAAAAAGAAAAAAGATACAGATTTTAAAAAATTGTTTTCTCTCATTATAAATGAAAAACATTATTAACTATTGATATATAGTAACTAAAAATAATTTTTTCATTATAAAAATTAATTTTCTCAATTTAACATGATTTTATTTTGTTAAAATAGATTAACAATTTTTTTAAAAAAAATTAGATATACTATATGAGGCCTCTAATCTCTTAGGCCTCTAATCTCTTAGAAATTAGTCTATATTTTATAATTTGCTTTAGGCCTACAATTATATTGGGTTGACACTACTTAAGAGTGTATTTAGTGGAGTTCAAACCGGAAAGCTATACCCACAATATGAGAAATCATAGCCATTTGAGCAACAAATCTTTAATTTCACAATTAATTACTTTTAGATGTATTTATTTATTTTGAAATTTTGAAATTCAATATATACTACACATTTAAATGTATTTATTTTTTTTTAGAAATAGATATATTTAAAAATATATATTAAATATATAAAAAATAATTATATTTTTTGTATATTTGTTAACACAATAATTATTGGAAGTTAACAATAGTTTAAATAGTTTTTTTTATTAAAGAAGTGTGTTTAAATGTATAATTGACATGTGTCCACTAGATGGCAAAAGTTGTATAGATTAGTAGTTGGGAATATTGTCTATAAAATAAGTGTTTGTACAAAGTAAAAAGGACGGGATCCATTTGCTGAAAATCTCTACAAGCCTAACACGTTCATCCATCAGTGACTGTTGGCAAACGAGATCGAAAGTGTGTAATCCCTCCATTTTAATTAATGCAAGGTCTTCTCTTTACTCTTTTAAATTCATCTTTTTATTTCTTGCATCTTTTTTTCTCCATCTCATTTTCCTTCGAAATTCCAAATAAAACTACCCTTAAAAAGAACCGTTAAGAGAATTTTTATCTTGTCCCCAGATTGTTCTTAAGATAATTTTGTTACAAAAAATCAGGGTAAACAAATTGGCACGCCCAGTGGGATATCTTGTGGGTAGTGTTGTATTCAATTTGGAATTTGTAATGTGTTGGTATAAGAAGTGGAAGAACATACTTTCAATGGAAAATAATAACAAACAAACAATTTCTCAATTTTTATCTCAGTACATGAATAATGAGAAATTTAGATAAATGAAACAATTTAAATTTGAGAAAGAGAAACAAGAGGAAATTGAAAAAACCTCATAAAAAAATAGAAATGACTTTTAGGGTCGTTAATAGAAGTGAGAGGTGATTTTCAAGGCAGTAAGAAACAGGAAATTTGATTTTCAATATTTTAGTATTTTATATTTTTTTTAAATAGTCAAAAGATAAAATATTGGGGGCCTGTGTTAACACAATAATTATTTCGACTAGATATCAAAATAATTTTATCTTCCCAATGAGACATTTCAAGTGCAAGATTTGAAGATGAATAAAGAACACGAAGGGAATGGAAGGTCTCAAAGTAGTTATGAGAAGTTACCAAAGGGGAGTTATATTATTGGAAAGTCAATAATAGTTTAAATAGTTTTTATTAAATAAGTGTCTTTAAATGTATAATTGACATGTGTCCATTAGGTGGCAAAAGTTGTATAGATTTGTAGTTGGTTGTCTATAAATATGTGTTTGTACAATGTAAAAAGGGTGGGATTCATTTGCTAAAAATCTCTACAAGCCTAACACGTCCATCCATCAGCGACTATTGGCAAACGAGATCGAAAGTGTGTGATCCCTCCATTTTAATTAATGCAAGATCTTCTTTTTACTCTTTTAAATTCATTTATTTTCTTGCATCTCTTCTTCTCCATCTCCTTCTCCTTCGAAATTCCAAATAAAAATACCCCTAAAAAAGAACCGTTAAGAGGATTTTTATCTTGTCCCTAGATTGTTCTTAAGATAATTTTTCTTACCAAAAATCAAGGTAAACAACATTACACAAGATAAAATATATACTAGTTAGTTATAATATGACATAGGGAAGGGTTTGGGTATGGTACTATATTACTCATCTCAATACCCACGTTTTTAAAAAATACCAGCATCCTGACCCATAATATTGTGGGTAACAATTCTAACACTTGTACCCTTACCCGCTAGGTACTTAAGTACCCGTACCCGCACTTTTGTTAACTATAAAAATAATAAATCAATTAAAAAATAAAAATTATTTAAAAATTAATTCTAGTACAAATAAAAAATAATCCTTGAACCATTTAAATTTAACAACAATACATAACTACTTCAATAAACTAAAGTACAACACAATAAATTTCGTAAACTTAATGTATAATGTAATACAATATTAGATTAATTTTGTTTCAGTTTGTTTTATTTTGGTAGGTAGTTATTTCTGTTAGTTTAGTTAGTTTGTTTGTTTGGTTCTTCTCTTGTATATATATTATTCCTTTCTCTTCATATTCATCAGTGATGAAAATTCATTCAAGTTATTTCTTCTTCCTTCTTCCATTGTTTTTCCTCTGATATGGTATCAGTAGACATTACTCCCACGCCATTCTTTCCTCTGCAAATCTGATTGTCTCCTTCCTCCCATGGCTGCTCCTGCAAAAGATCCAAGCCAGGATGTCTCTAACCCTCTCTTCCTGCTTCATTCGGATGGGCCCGGTCTTGTACTTACCTCTTAACCTCTTGACCACAAGAACTACACAACTCGGAGTTGAGCTATGAAGGTTGCTTTATCTGTAAAGAATAAATTGGCTTTCATTGATGGATCCCTCCCGAAACCTGCAGCCACTGATCCCACCTTACCTGCTTGGACCCGTGCCAACAATGTAGTCATTTCCTAGCTTTACAACTCTGTTTCAAAAGACATCATCACCAGTATTTTGTTTGCCTCCACTCCTCACGAAATCTGGGAAGATTTGAAAATCAGATTTTCCAGAAAGAATGGTCCTCGAATATTCCAGCTTAAACGCCAACTAATGTCTCTTCATCAAGGCCTTGATGATATCAGTACCTATTACACCAAACTCAAGTCCATTTGGGAAGAATTATCTGGCCATAAACCAAATTTCCAATGTACCTGTGGAGGTCTTCAACAACTCCAATCTTTTACCGAGTCTGAATATGTGATGACATTCTTGATGGGTTTGAATGATTCTTTTTCTAAAATCCGTGGCCAAATTCTTCTTTCTGATCCTTTACCATCTATTGGAAGTGTTTTCTCCCTTGTTCTTTAAGAAGAGACTCAACGTGAAATTGTCATCACTTCCTCTTCCTCTCCTGCTCCCTCGGAAAATATGTCTTTTGATGTTAACAACTCCAAATCTGCCCTAGGTAAGAACAAATTCAACAAGAAAGAGCGACCTAAATGTGCTCACTGCAATATGATGGGACACACCAAAGATAAATGTTACAAGCTGGTTGGATATCCTCCAAATTATTTCAACAATCGCTCTGCCATCTCTGTTAATCAGGTTGACGACACCTCTGAAAACCAAGAAAGTCCTCCACCCACCAATTTAACCCCCACTCAATGTCAGCAATTGATCTCACTTCTCATAAATAAAATGCAGAATGATTCAAATATAGATGTTGTTGCTACCAATGTCACAGGTACTTGTATGAATATTTCTTTTCATAACAATCATTATACTTGGATAATTGACTCTGGTGCGACTTCTCACATTTGCTATTTTAAACCTTTATACCATTCTTATACTACCATCCATGATTCTCATGTTCTTCTCCCTAACTCCACTAAAGTCAAGGTAGAAGGCATTGGCAGTGTCAAAATTAATGATGATATCTACCTCCATAAAGTGCTTTACATACCCACTTTCAGATTCAATCTCTTGTCTCTTCTTTGTTTAATCAATTATAATTCTTTCCGATTTACTATGGAACCTAACTCTTTCATTCTTCAGGACCTCAAGACTTTGAGGAGGATTGGCACTGCTAAACAAAAGAACAAATTACTGGTTTTTGAGTTCCCTCCATGCACCTTTTCTTCTTCTTGCCTCAATTCTTGTAATAATGTGACATATGAAACTTGGCATAAGCGATTAGGTCATGTTACTCATTATGTATACAAATCCATTGCTAATAAAACTAAGCCCAGTTCTATTGATTTTAATTACCATTGTAATACTTGTCTTATTGCCAAGCAAAATAGACTCCCCTTTCCCAATCCTAATAAGTTTAGTCCTCACTGTTTTGATCTTATACATGCTGATATACGGGGTCCTTTTAAGCACCCTACTTATAATGGTTTCCGTTAATTTTTAACTTTGGTTGATGACAAGAGTAGATTCACTTGGGTTTATATGCTTAAAAATAAATCTGGTTGCCTTACCATTATTCTTCAGTTCTTTGCTCATGTTGAAACTCAATTCAACACTAAAATTAAGTCATTTCGATCTAACAATGCAAGGGAACTTCTTTTTAAAGATTTCTTCTTACAAAATGGTGTTCTTCACCAATTATCTTGCATTGAAAGACCTGAACAAAATAGTGTAGTTGAGCGCAAACATTCACATATTTTAAATATTGCTCTTATGTTTCAGTCCAATGTTCCAATTCACATATGGGGAGAGTGTGTTCAAACTGTTGTTTTCCTTATGAATAGGACTCCTAGTCCTATTCTTAATCACAAATCCCCATATGAGATTCTTTATGGAAAATTGCCTAACTATTCTGATTTCAGGACTTTTTGGCACTCTTTGCTAGGCTTTTTTACCGTACTAGTACGGTTTTTTAAAAAAATTACCTAAAAAATGTTGTCTAAAAACTATTTACCAAGGTGGGGTTGTTTTTGACACGTAATTAGGAAGAAGCGCTAACTGGGTTTGCGCCTCTTGAAGCGCTAACTGAGTTAGCGCCACCTGCAATGCTGAAATGCAAAGGAGGAGCTAACTGAGTTAGCGCCTCTTAAGGAGCTAACCCAGTTAGCGCCTCCCTTGCATTTTCTTCATTGCAGGTGGCGCTAACTCAGTTAGCGCCTTCAACTACAAATTAATTTTTAATAATTTAATTAAAACGTTAATTATAATAAACCCAAAACCCTAATAATATGTTAATTAAACCGTTAATTTTTAAAACGTTAATTATAATAAACCCTAAACCCTAATAATATTTTAATTAAACCGTTAATTTTTAATACGTTAATTAAAACGTTATAATATGAAACTAAAATTTGCAACAAAATTAGTAGGTAATAATACATTTTATATAGATTGGGGTAATGGATACAAGTTAATTATTTGGGGGGAAAGGGGAGAGAATGCAATGAGGACGTCGGTTCCTAGCATCTCGAGGTGGGTTTCTTCTTGGTTCTAGCTCGTCTCCTTGTCCTTCTTCCATTATAGTTTCAGATGCACTAGCTTCCCCGGCAAATGCTTCATTCAAGTTAAATCCAAGGCCTGGTGGTTCAGGTTGTCTGGAAGAGCTGCCTTGGTAAATGAACCCGCCAGATGCTGGTGACATGATGGGAGCATCTTGCCACTGATCAATCCAACGTGTGGGTGTTGGTTGTGTTTCATATGTTTGGGTATACACTGGTGGGGTAACATTTACCGGAGGTGAGGGCATATAACAATCCCCCATTGTAAATGGAGGGGGATTAAAATAATTTGGAGAAGGCATATGTGGAGGCGAAGGCTGAGATGGGTAATAATATGAAGAAACAGGTTGAAAAGGATCTACCGGAGGCACATAATACATCCCCGGCTCTGGTTGTGGTGCCGGTGGCATTGTGAGTTGTTCATGTTGCACTCGTCTGCGATGGCGATGTAGTCCCATTCCTTCCACCCGTCCTGCAGGGATGTCCGTGGTTACTTGAGGTTCTGGTGCAGGCTGAGATGGTTCTGGAGCAGATACTGCAGGTGATGTTACTCTATCTATTTCACGGCAGATCTGTAAGCAATGACTAATTTCTGAGCGCATGTTTGCAAAGGAGAATGAACTTTCCCCTTCTGATGTGCAAGTGTAGTACATGCGCTCCAAGTTATCAGCCTATGTCAAAAAAAAATTGAAAGTTAGTCTCCAAATGTGTCATTATAATCCTTAGTATGAAGTAATAAAAATATTAAAAGAGAAGGATACCATGTTCCCAGTCTTTGCACATGCTCGGGTAATCCAACGTCTGGTGTGTCTTTTGTACCACACCATATACTGAGAATTGGATGGGAGGTGGAATTGGCCTTGACATAGATCGTTGGTCCAAATATAATTTAGCCTCTCATCCCATTGGGACACATATATGGCATGTTTGACACGCCAATTCTCAATAGTCTTTCCCTTTAAAGTCAGATCATGCAATTGATCTGGTTGGGATGGAGGGCGTGGGATGTGTTGCACCATGCCAAACTGGCGCATACAGCGATCTGGCTGATGCCACTCAACAATGTGAAGAGTTTGATTATTTGGAATCATGTTCATCCGGGGAATAAGTGCAATTCCACCAGCTCGATTTCCAGTAAGAATTTCACATTCTATAACATGATTACCCAACCTTCTTATCTGCATTCTGGTGCCATTGCACAACCCATTAGATTGGTCTATATTTCTCAACAACATGATGGGAACACCAACTTTCAAAACCAATTTATGTGGTGGCAGACCTGAACAATTCAAACCATTTAAAACTTCAGGTGAAAAAGTTTCTAATTCACACTGGGAATTACCTTCTTCTCTACAAACAGAATCTGAACTCAAATAAGTTCTTTCCTCTCCTGTGATTATGTCCATGATATGATTGTTTACTTGGGAAACCACATCCAAAGTTGGAGCCAATATGCTTCTTTCCTTAAAGAATCCTGGACAGTTCATGTTTGATAACATATCAGGATATACAAAATCAATTAAATCATCCAATCCATTTTCAGAATTCTTAATTAACATCTGTTCAGGTATTTAAATTTCAGCTTCACCATCAGTAGTGTCCCCTGCAAGGCCATCTCCGACTTTTAACAACCATTCACTAAAGCTTTTCAACTCTGCAGTTGTGCACTTACTGCTTTGATCATTAAGTCTCATGTTTTTTGTAAGTGTTAGTACTTCACAGAAAGACCACAGGTATGAAGAATTGATTACTGAATTAGCTATGTCTTGCCTTGATCCTCTTGGAATAACTGGTAATATCTGTCTAAAATCTCCACCCAAAACAACTACTTTCCCCCCATTTACTGATCAGATTTTTATTTTTATTAATAATCAACGTGAATCTTTATTTAATAAAGTGATTTATTATTAAAATATTTTAGGCAATATCATGATTATTTAAAACATGAATACAAAATATTTAAAAAATAAAATTTTTATAATAATAAAATGGGATTGTACATGTTCCAAAATTATAAAATCTGATTCTTAAATCTTTACAGATCATCCTTCAATCATTAATAAAACGTGAATTATGGGATTCTTAATATTATAATAGGCTACAGTTTCCAATCCCACTAAATATTTCAAAATTCAAATTTAAAATTTAACCTCATAAAGTATAACATTGATTGCATTAGAAATCTTAATGGCATCAGAAAACTAAATAAACCATTAAAATAAATCAATATTTAAATATTTAAACTAAATAAACCATTTCAATTTACTATACAGTTTTTTATTTTTATTAATAATCAACGTGAATCTTTATTTAATAAAGTGATTTATTATTAAAATATTTTAGGCAATATCCTGATTATTTAAAATATTAATACAAAATATTTAAAAAATATAATTTTTATAATAATAAAATGGGATTGTACACGTTCCAAAATTATAAAATCTGATTCTTAAATCTTTACAGATCATTATTCATTCATTAATAAAACGTGAATTATGGATTCTTAATATTATTATAGGCTACAGTTTCCAATCCCACTAAATATTTCAAAATTCAAATTTAAAATTTAAACTCATAAAGTATAACATTGATTGCATTAGAAATCTTAATGGCATCAGAAAACTAAATAAACCATTAAAATAAATCAATATTTAAATGAAATACGATTTCAATTTAACCATCTATTAGTCTTATATTTAAATATTTAAACTAAATAAACCATTTCAATTTACTAATCAGATTTTTATTTTTATTAATAATCAACGTGAATCTTTATTTAATAAAGTGATTTACTATTAAATTATTTTAGGCAATATCCTGATTATTTAAAACATTAATACAAAATATTTTAAAAATAAAATTTTTATAATAATAAAATGGGATTGTACACGTTACAAAATTATAAAATCTGATTCTTAAATCTTTACAGATCATTCTTCATGCATTAATAAAACGTGAATTATGGGATTCTTAATATTATTATAGGCTACAGTTTCCAATCCCACTAAATATTTCAAAATTCAAATTTAAAATTTAACAACATAAAGTATAACATTGATTGCATTAGAAATCTTAATGGTATCAGAAAACTAAATAAACCATTAAAATAAATTAATATTTAAATATTTAAACTAAATAAACCATTTCAATTTACTGATCAGATTTTTATTTTTATTAATAATCAACGTGAATCTTTATTTAATAAAGTGATTTATTATTAAAATATTTTAGGCAATATCATGATTATTTAAAACATGAATACAAAATATTTAAAAAATAAAATTTTTATAATAATAAAATGGGATTGTACACGTTCCAAAATTATAAAATCTGATTCTTAAATCTTTACAGATCATCCTTCAATCATTAATAAAAAGTGAATTATGGGATTCTTAATATTATCATAGGCTACAGTTTCCAATCCCACTAAATATTTCAAAATTCAAATTTAAAATTTAACCTCATAAAGTATAACATTGATTGCATTAGAAATCTTAATGGCATCAAAAAACTAAATAAACCATTAAAATAAATCAATATTTAAATAAAAAAATAGAACATGTGTTAATTACTTACTAAAGTAACTAAACCCAGGCTTACTCTCTAAATTATTTATGCACCTACAAAAAAGGTTTTTGGAACAGGTAAGAAATGTATTAAAATTTTATTTTAGCTTTAAATTTTTGTTAAAAATCAAATAAAAAATTGGAATTAATGGCACTTCTATTCAATGCCTTTCCAAATCATTTTCACAGGATGATTATAACACCGGATAATAGAAACAAAAAAGCGATGAATAATCGGAAATAATAAAGTGCAAATTGTTGAAAACCAACAAATAATGTTTAACAACTGTTCTTTCCAAAAAAAAAGCCAGGACTAACTCGTAAAAAAACATGTAACAATAGTCTTAACAAAACTGTGATGAACATAATTAACAATAAAAAAGAAATGAGACTAATTCTTCTCTTCCTTGATAACTTTCCTCGGCTTCTTAGCAGATTGTTCATCACCATGAACAGCAACGCGAACTATGGTCTGTTCAGAATGCATCTCACCCTTGCATTTTGAGGGAGTATCAAAACTTGCATTTCCACAATACTCAGCAAGATCCACATCAAGAACCTTTATAACACTTGAATCCATATTCGATGCCGTTTTTCCAGTCGGTAAAAGGGGACTTGGAGTATCTACTCCATTATCACATGACACAGATAAATTGTCCTGAAACCAAAATTGAAATTTAAATAAGAAAGCAATCTGAAATACTTAAATAATAAACTACCTAATTTCCATAACAAATGAGATTAGAAAAATACCTTCAACAGATCTGAGGACTCAGTAAACTGACTCAAAAGTTCAGAGTTGTCTTGAATTAATGCTACCTATGTCAAATAAACAAAACAACATCATATTATAGATAATATGTAAGACAGTGAAAACATGTTGTACTGAGAATGCTAATTACATACCTCTTCAATTTGGTATTTCTTTTCAAAGGAAGCTATAATGTTATCTTTAAAACAAAGCCTTGAAATACTAATGACATAAGGAACAATTGACTCCATATCTTGAATCTTAACTTGCACTTTAAAAAGGAATTTCTTATCTTTAAAGGAATCAATCTCTTCGGGATGTCTATTCTTATCTCCACCCTATAATAGAAAAATTGCATACGATTAGATTGAAGAGCAAACGTGTGATTGTTTAAAATGTTTATTAGTCAAGAGTTTAAGTGAATACCTTGGCAATATATGAAGTGCGAAGTTCATATGCAGGAATTTTCAGGAAATTTGAGGCTTCTTTATCAAATAAGATAAAAGATGCAGAATCTGTCTCATCCACTACACAAAGCTGAATAGAATATCTACATAATGAAAGTCTTATTTTAGTAATGTACACTCCTATCATTTCACTTTAATATTAACAAATGAAACTATTAAGAACATACCTTGTCACAAAAGTTGAATAATGAGTGACACATTTTTTACAATAGAACATAGACCCATCCAACTTCAAACCAAGAGAACATTTCTTACAGGCACGATAGCACCAGTTATATTCAGACTCAATGTCCTTAACAGTCCCAATTGTTACAAAAACAGAATTCTGATGCAAAACAAAATTCACAAAAAAAATCAATCAATCATAAAAATGCAAATTTGAAATTGAAAAAATTCAAGTATACTTAATATACCTGTGTTACTTCTTTCAAATCAGCAATTGATTTGTACACTCCTCTTTCAAGAAATTCTTCCTCAAGGGTCAAAGAAGCATGATCACTTAACTGACTAAACTGAATACGTTGTTGAGAATCAGAAGATTTCAACCTTGCATGATTTAAGATGTAATTTCAATTTGTCACAGTTCATACTAAGTAAAAATTAAACATTAAAACCCTACAAAAAATAAAGTTTAAACCCAAAAACCTCATTTGAAAGTCTTCAATTTCAGGAATATTGGCATTGATAACAACTTAGAGTTGTAAGTTGTGTTTGAAACACCTACTGACCCTGTTGCAAATAATGAAATGCTCAGTCTTCCAAAATAATAAATATATTGTTTAAAATAACCTTTTGGTAATAAGTTTGTATTAATACCTTTAAAATTTTTCATTTTTTCAAATTGAAGAACAACAACATAGGACTCAGATGGATGGTCTTCCAAATGTTTCAAAAACATAAAAGCATAGTCCTCCCATAAAGTACACCTAAGTTTAAGACCTCCCCTGAAATAAAAATAATAAAAAAAAGGTTTCAAGTTTATCATTTAATAATGTGTGATTTGAAGAGATAATGCATTGTATTAATAGATAAAGATTACTCAATATTTTCCAACTCTATGACAACATAGTTGCATGGCTTTCCCTCTTTCTTGAACTCAATCAGATTACCTTTCCCAGTAACAACACCTAGTACATCTGCAAAGTAGGATATTTAAAATAAAAATTGTGTTAGAATTTTAATAACTATGAAATCATTATGAAATAAAAAAAATCATTAAACATAGTGTAAATAAAACTTACCAACCAAACGTCTGTCGTCCTTAGTTTCATTCAATATTTCAACGAATGGGACAAATGAAAAACCATAGAGGGGAATGGAAGAATCTTCTACCAGAGTAACTCGTGTCTCTCTCTTGAAGAACATTCTAAATTCATGCATTGTAGGTTTGTACTTTCCACTGTTAAGTGCAACGCTGAGGTTTTCTAGCATGTACACATTACCTTCGTTGATACTATTCTCAAACAGATACACATGAATGCTCTTCACCGTGCATTGGATACGACCTCCCTAAAACATGTAAAGCAATAAACTATCAAAAAAATTTATAACAAAAAAATAAAGAAAAATTGTTATCAAAGATGAGGAATTGTTGAACCTGTTCGTCCAAAACAACCAATTCAATCATTGGTTTATTATTGTTATCCTTAAAATATGAAGACCTCCATAGCCTAATGACTCTGACTTTAATTCTCCATATCTTATGCTCAGAGCCTCCATTCACATTACAGATTAAATCATAACGGGAAGCCATACTAAACAGGATACTTATAACTCAAAAAGCATAAGCACAACGTGAATATTTAACCATCTATTAGTCTTATATTTAAATATTTAAACTAAATAAACCATTTCAATTTACTGATCAGATTTTTATTTTTATTAATAATCAACGTGAATCTTTATTTAATAAAGTGATTTATTATTAAAATATTTTAGGCAATATCCTGATTATTTAAAACATTAATACAAAATATTTAAAAAATAAAATTTTTATAATAATAAAATGGGATTGTACACGTTCCAAAATTATAAAATCTGATTCTTAAATCTTTATAGATCATCCTTCAATCATTAATAAAACGTGAATTATGGGATTCTTAATATTATCATAGGCTACAGTTTCCAATCCCACTAAATATTTCAAAATTCAAATTTAAAATTTAACCTCATAAAGTATAACATTGATTGCATTAGAAATCTTAATGGCATCAGAAAACTAAATAAACCATTAAAATAAATCAATATTTAAATATTTAAACTAAATAAACCATTTCAATTTACTATACAGATTTTTATTTTTATTAATAATCAACGTGAATCTTTATTTAATAAAGTGATTTATTATTAAAATATTTTAGGCAATATCCTGATTATTTAAAACATTAATACAAAATATTTAAAAAATAAAATTTTTATAATAATAAAATGGGATTGTACACGTTCCAAAATTATAAAATCTGATTCTTAAATCTTTACAGATCATTATTCATTCATTAATAAAACGTGAATTATGGATTCTTAATATTATTATAGGCTACAGTTTCTAATCCCACTAAATATTTCAAAATTCAAATTTAAAATTTAAACTCATAAAGTATAACATTGATTGCATTAGAAATCTTAATGGCATCAGAAAACTAAATAAACCATTAAAATAAATTAATATTTAAATATTTAAAAAAAACAAACCATTTCAATTTACTGATCAGATTTTTATTTTTATTAATAATCAACGTGAATCTTTATTTAATAAAGTGATTTATTATGAAAATATTTTAGGCAATATCCTGATTATTTAAAACATTAATACAAAATATTTAAAAAATAAAATTTTTATAATAATAAAATGGGATTGTACACGTTCCAAATGGGATTTTATTCATTGTTTACTTTCATATAATACTGTTTTGGAGGGAAATTGGCATCACGAGAGGGTGACACGTCACATAATAGGACCTGTCAGCAACTGTGTTTTATATAATATATTGATTGATATTGATATAATATATTGATATGCACACGTGTATTTGATATCAATCGTTAATTTTTTAATTAATAATTATCCCTATGTTTTATTCTCTAAAATACATCATTCATTTTAACAAAGTTAAATTGCCAGATTTACACACACAAATTTTTAACCCTTCTTTAAAATTATTTGAAAATAATGGGTAGGTTATGTAAATATGTATTTATTTTTTATAAATGAGAATGAAAATGTATTTATTTGATTAAACTAGTTTTAACCAGTGTTATTGGAACTGGACCGGACTGGCCGGTCCAACCAGTTCAACCAAAAACCGGTTATATGCCCGGTTTGGTTCGGTATATTAGACCATTATGCATGTAAACCGCTATTGGACCGGTGAACCGGCCACAAACCGGTAAGAACCGGTGTCAACTCGGACCGGTCCGGTTTCTCACTTGCAGGCAGCGACTGTTTGTTGATAAAAAAATTTTGAAGACGTCTGAGATGCGGCCACCCAAGGCAAGCATGATTGCCACTGCGCTGCATGCTTCTTTGGTAATATATGTGTTGCTTTAATTATATAACACATACAAGTTCGATGTAATTTATGATAATTTTTATTTTACTTTTAACAATATAAGATTTTAATGACAAAATCACTTTAGCATATTTTTTACTTATATTTGTCCAGATTTTAAATTATCACATGTTAATACAATTAACACCTCTTTTGTTTCTTTGAATTTTGATATTTAACTGGTTCAACCGGTTTAACCATTGATGGTCGAACCAATGACCCAATGATCCACTACCTTGACTGAGTCGATGACCGGTTCGAGTTTTATAACATTGGTTTTAACATGAATAATCTATCTATTAAATTAATTTTTGAAAGTTTTAACTTTGAAGATCAATTTATTTGATGATATGAACATATAAAGGCTTAAAATATAAGTTATATACTTTAATAATTGATTTGGTGGACGATATATTTTCAAATTAATTTAATTACTTATTTTAAATTTTTAGTAGAATAAAATAAAGACAAATTAAGTATAATATTAATATATAATATATAACATAATATATACTACTAATAATAATATGTAATAAAATAAAATAAATTTCATTGTAAAATTTACATTATGTTAAAATTGTAATAAGCATTAAATTTGTCTATAATTTATACCGCACTCTATTTATCTTAATTTATTATTAATTATTGATCTAACAACGTTAAATATTCTAAGAAAAAAAATTTAAATATAAATTTTTAGTAATTAAATTTTTAATTAATCATATAATTATTTAAAAAAACTAAGTATTAAGTTCATACTATTTCTATTTGTATTTTAAATTAATTCTTCATTTTATACATTTAATGTATACTTTTTTTATTATTTTTTAATTAAGAATAACACATTAGGTTCTATTAAAATTATAGAGACTTCTTTTACAATTTCAAAAAGTAAATATAAAAAGTTTGCCAGTACATTCAATATGGTAACACGCCGCATGTGCACCTAACTGATGGTTGTTAAACCAAAAACGTAAACCGCTTCAAAGTCGTTGGTAGAATAACGCTTGTACTTATTATGCACTCATCTGTATTATTGGCTTATTGCTCACCTAAATTAATTTTTAAAAAAACATTGACTTTAATAGAATAAATTAATAATAGAGAATGTGTTAAGAATGCACAAAAAGAGAGTAGTTGTTATGGCAAGGATATGTTTTTACACCACAATAAAAAGACATTTACTCATTTGCATATTATTTATTCATCAGTTGTGTTCCTTGAATTATAAGCCCATAATAAGCTGAAAATAAACTCATTCGGGTCATAGTGTAGAAAGAATGTGATGGAGAGGAACAAAATCAGTAAGTACTAAGTAGGAAGAAGGATTAGATAAATTCTAAATTGAAGCATACTTAAAAGCATCACAAATGAAAAATAAGCCACAAGTAATTGTAGCTTACATACCAGTAACACAGCACACCAAAATATATAAGATAAACATCAAAATAGTATTTGAAATTGAAACAGACCTAATTTCAAATAGAAATATAACCATAAATGTCTTAAGCAGCAACAGTTGCAGTTTCTGAAGGCTTGTTATCAGTCTCAGCTGGGGCAACAGCAGCAGTTTCTGAAGGCTTGTTATCAGGCTCAGCTGAGGCAGCAGGGGCAGTTTCTGAAGGTTTGTTTTCAGGCTCAGCTGAGACAACAGTTGCAGTTTCTGAAGGCTTGTTTTCAGTCTCAGCTGGTGGTGCTTCATCCACCCAGAAAGCAGTCTTCTTTCCAGATTTGGAAACAGTCTGCAGAACTTCCTCTGGCTTTACATTTCCTTTCACAGTCACCTTCTGTTCCTTCAAATCAATGTCAAATGATTCCACACCTGCAAATAATCAACACTGTTATTTTGATACAATATTGCAAGAGGTTTGGTTGCTACAAGGCCCTCTTATAAGAACAGAACTCAATATTGATTTGATGGAGTATGTTTTCTTCCATCATATTCTAATTTTATGAAGGGAACCAAAACCTTAAAAGCAAATTTACTTGAACTCAAATTGGAAGCTTAAGAAAATCCTTCAAACATGTCTCAAACTTAAATGAAATGATCATATTAGATGTTGAAATACTGATAAAGAAACTTTAATAACACTTGTACCTACATTATATGAAGACAAGTTCATGGAAACCAATTCAAAGGCCTACAGAACTTATTTATAATACCCAACAAGATCATGGATACAAAGTGGAGCATTACATTACCACACATCAGTGGAAACTAAGGTCAGAAATTAATATCCAACCTGCAACTTACAAATGAAGGAACAATAGAATAAAATGAAATCATTGATCACCTAAGGAAGGCTTTCAATGGCTCTATGTAAAAGCCACATCAAATTCAGACTACATTATAATAAGTAGTATCCAGCCTCAAAGAGGTCCTTAACAACCCAAGCAGGTCCTTATGAACAGGAAAACCACCTAATTATATAATCACAGACCAACAAGAAAGAGCAAGTTTAAGAGAACAAACATTACAAAAGGAAGGGCATATGTTAAGCAGTTGAAAGTTAGTCATGTAAGGGCATATGTTAAGAGAACAAACAGAATGTATTTATGCCTTTTGTAATGTTAAGCAGTTGAAAGTTAGTCATGTAAGGGCATATGTTATAATGACCTGAGGAACTCACCTAATTATGCCCTTACATTCTGTTCAATTTAGTCATGTAAGGGCATATGTTATAATGACCTGAGGAACTCACAGGTTAAGTAATATACAAAGGAAAGGAATGGCAAAAAATTCAGAATTAAGGAAACAGTTCACAGTCACACACATTCAAAACAAAAAATTTGGTAATTAGAATGTATTGATAAAATTGACAGAAAACAAGGCACTGTCATAAAAAACCAAAGTCAAAGATATTACATTGTTACAATTTGTTACAATTACTAAACCATTTTCATATTGGATCTGATAGTAGAGAATAGAGATAGTTTGCCCTAGGAATGAAAAAATACCTTCCATTTTATCCAAAACCCTATTCACTGCTCCAGCACAGCCTTGACATGACATGGCAACTTTGAGGACAACAGTCTGCAATCATAATGAGAAAATTCATATTGAAAGAGCAGAGAAAAGCATAAACACTCATCTTAACCCCAACACTTCATACAAAAGAAACACATTCATACTTTGAATTTAATTGAAAAGAAATCAATTTGTAAAAGGGGAAAATGGAAGATAGAGAGAATGAAAGCAAAGCAGGGCATACACACAAAGACAAGAGATTAATCTATTACCATCTATGAAAACAGAAAAGAATCATCTGTTTCACCATTGTTGTTTTCACCATAAGGGGACAGATTCCCTATATAATAATCTAAAGATTTTTAACAAACAAGGAAGGAACAAACAACCACTTCCACTCTTTACTTTTTTAAGTGTTAGATTTGAAGTTTAACTAATAAGTATGTTTGCATGCAATGCAATAGCGTTGATAACAAGCGATCATATCCTTTTTCAGAGCATAGTATCAGGAAAAAGAAGGATAAAAAAGAGATAAAGGAATCAGATATGTTAGAAACAACCGTTCAAGGCAACACTTGGTGAAAACTAAATACATATGCACAAGTAACAAAAAGCACTTTAATTTTTAACCATTTATTAGAACTGAAAGCAAGCCCTGATCTGCAAATTCTCAGAAGAATCCTTTTGAGCAAATGCTGAACATTCTCTAAGCTAATTCAAACTCAAAATCTAAACCCAAGAATTTTCTGGGAATCATAATTCCAAACAAAAGATCTCAGCTTTACAAAAAAAAAAAGAAATCCACATATTTCAACTCAAACTCATCAAGTTCATCACAAAACACCTAGAACAACGAACCAGATCAAGAAAAGAAAAAAGGTGGAAAATAATTATGAATTAAAATTAAAATCCAATAAAAATAGACCCAGAATCACAATGATCAAACACATGAGCAACAACCCAAAAGAGAAGCAGTGAATGGATTCAGCACCTGAGAAGACATGGTTATGGGTATGCTAGAAAGTGAATAGAAACAGAAGAATGTATTCAAAACTGGGTGGTGGTGAAGGAATGAAGGGGTTGTGGTGCCTTTATACCCAAACCAAAACACCCCACAATGAGAGTGGGTGGTGTGGTGCAATGGAATACAGAGCAGAAGGATTCCCAACGGAAGTTATTTTGGTGGGCCATTGTTGATTGAAAATTAAATTATTCTTCTTCACTTTCTTTTTTTTAAAAAAAATTGACATTCAAAAATACTATATGTGACAGCTAGATTTAATCAATTAAGATTTTATTATACTACTTACCAAGTTTAAGGTTTATTTATGTTTCTATTCTTCTTTCCATAATTAATTAATTTATTGCGTAAAAAATCTTACATGAAAGTATTTAGTTATTCCCCGCGACAACGCATACGATGGTAACGTTTGTTAATTAGGTATAACTTTCGAAGATAATGCCACGCACATAACGGATAACCGATGTAACGTAAATGGCATTCATTCCTTTGTTTCTATGGTTTTAATTTGTTTAAATTATCTACGTTAATGCTTTTGCTATTTCCACCCAATCGAAACGAGGCTAAGTTGGCAACTTTCATGTGAAACTTTTGAGAATGCATTCAACCATAATCAAAGCCTTTTTTCTTGTTATATTGAAACACGGAAACTTTTTTAAAAAAAAAAGGCATGAACTTAGATTTCAAGTGAATACATTTTTTTTTATTTCTTATTCAATTAAAATAAATAGCCTACAAAAAATAAATTAATAAGTAAAAAAATGGTTTATTTTTTCTTTTATAACTTATGATAAATATAAAAGTATCTGTATCCTTTTACAAATGATACAAATTTCCTTTTGCTTTTCATTAATAATGGAAACTTCTGATATGCTAATCAACTTAAATCCCATTCAGGAAATTAAAGAGATAGGATAGGTTGGTGAAATATTTTCGCATGCAATAATGTGAAGTGGGCTTGCCATTCATCTTTAAGTGGAATTGGTTCCTTTTAAAACAAATTATGCAGTACAATAGCAGGATCTAAATCTATATAGACTTCCTTTTCAAGCAAAAACAATGAGTTGTACTTCACAAATGAATTCCAGTTGCAACGGTAGTACAAAGTACGAGTCTCTGGGTGAGTACTGTAGTGCAGTACCCTCACCTAAAACCGATACGACACATATAAGAGGGAAGAGAGATGAACCGATTCATAATGTTATTTATAAGCGGAAATGTTTTATATATATAATAGGTGCATTTTATGGTACATGGAATGCAAATCCATGTACCGGTACATGGAACAATATAGCCATTGATTTATATATTTAAATATGGGAAAATTGCACTCACCTCCCCTTAGGTATGCCTAAATAACAAAGACCTCCCCTCTAGTTTTTTAAATGCATTCACCTCCCTTGCCTAAAGTAAAATGATAAAAAAACTCGTACTTGTGGATATTCGTAGATATACCAGCGATGAGTACCCACATATTTATTAAATGAGTGGAGACGGATATTATACTACTCGCCCCGTGGGTACCCGCATACTCATTAAAATATATTTTTCATTAAATATATTAAGATATTAAGATATTTTATTATTTCATGATGAGATAAAATTTAATTTTATTATTTTATAATAATATTTTCAATACATTAACTTGTAATAATATTATATAATGTTAATTTATATTATATAAAATTGATATAATATGATACCATAATATATTATATGTCATTTTTTTCTATAAATTCTGAATTCTTAGATATTAATGGATACTCTTGAATATATCCGTTACCCCGCTTGGGTAGTTGTTAATTTTAGTAGGTATGGATACAAGTAGTGTATAATCATTCCGCTCCGTTAATATCCTTAGATAATCCTCACGGTGTCAATGAGAAGGGAGGTTTCTGCATTTCAAAAACTAGAGGGGGGTTTTTTGTCATTTAGACAAACCTCAGGGGAGGTGAGTGTAATTTCCCCTTTAAATATTGATTGGTTGAGATCAAATACTTATAACCTGATGTGTTGGTAATTTGTGCTTTGCATTTTGGTCCCTGTAAATAGTCTCATGTCATTATACATGTGCACCAACTCTCTCTCTGCTTTCTCTTTCCCCCCTCTCTCTCCTCTCTCTCCTCTCTCCCCCTCTCCTCTCTATCTCTCTCTCCTCACTCTCTCTCACTCTCTCTCTCTCTCTCTCTCTCCTCTCTCCTCTCTTGGAGTTTGCCTCTGTAATTCATAACTTATACTAGGGACACCACCAATAGCCTCCAAAAAATTTTGGTGATTTTTCAACGTGTATGTAATTATTAAAAATCATTTATAAATATTTGGTGTGTTAAAAAATTATGGAAAAATCATGGTAACACACTTATGGGGTGTACCTAACAGTGGTGCACTCCTTGCATGGAGATCAGATCATTTCCAAGTTGAATTACACTTCTTTATATCAAGTATTATTCACCAAAAACATGAACCCTTATCAGGTTGATAATCTTGGAGTTTTCCTCTGTAATTTATAAATTATACTAGGGACACCACCAATAGCCTCCAAAAAACTTTTGGTGATTTTTCAACGTGTCATGTAATTATTATGATTTTTTATGTTATAAAATGGTTAAAAGTCATTATAAATATTTGGTGTGTTAAACAATTATGGAAAAATCATGGTAACACACTTATGGGGTGTACCTAACAGTGGTTCATTCCTTGCATGGAGATCAAATCATGTCCATATTGGATCCTTGTGGATTAGCAAAAGTAGGAGTAAAGGTTTATTAACCCTAACTCTCACTCTTATAGAATCCAATATGAGATCCATCTCAGTGGCTTAATGTTGGCAAATCACTTTATGAGTGCAAACATGTTATTGTGACTACGCCAATAGCCTCTCGGAAATTTTTTGTGATTTTTCAATGTGTGATGTAATTATTATTAATTTTAATGTCTAAAATAGGTTAAAAATCACTTAAAATTAGATGTTTTGTTAAAAAATTATGGAAAAATCATGGTAACACACTTATGGGGAGTACCTAACAGTGGTGCACTCCTTGCATGGAGATCAGATCATTTCCAAGTTGAATTACACTTCTTTATATCAAGCATTATTCACCAAAAACATGAACCCATATCAGGGTGATAATCTTGGAGTTTGCCTCTGTAATTCATAACTTATACTAGGGACACCACCAATAGCCTCCCAAAAAATTTTGGTGATTTTTCAACGTGTCATGTAATTATTATGAATTTCTATGTTACAAAAAGGTTAAAAATCATTTATAAATATTTGGTGTGTTAAAAAATTATGGAAAAATCATGGTAACAAACTTATGGGGTGTACCTAACCGTGGTGCACTCCTTGCATGGAGATCATATCATTTCCAAGTTGAATTACACTTCTTTATATCAAGTATTATTCACAAAAAACATGAACCCATATCAGGGTGATAATCTTGGAGTTTTCCTCTGTAATTCATAACTTATACTAGGGACACCACCAATAGCCTCCAAAAAAATTTTGGTGATTTTTCAACGTGTCATGTAATTATTATGATTTTTTATGTTATAAAATGGTTAAAAATCATTTATAAATATTTGGTGTGTTAAACAATTATGGAAAAATCATGGTAACACACTTATGGGGTGTACCTAACAGTGGTTCATTCCTTGCATGGAGATCAAATCATGTCCATGTTGGATCCTTGTGGATTAGCAAAAGTGAGAGTAAAGGTTTCTTAACCCTAATTCTCACCCTTATAGAATCAAATATGAGATCCATCTTAGTGGCTTAATGTTGGGAAATCACTTATGAGTGCAAACATGTTATTGTGACTACGCCAATAGCCTCTCGGAAAATTTTTGTGATTTTTCAATGTGTGATGTAATTATTATTAATTTTAATGTCTAAAATAGGTTAAAAATCACTTAAAATTAGATGCTTTGTTACACGGGCGTAAGGGATGTCGTGGTGGTTTGATTTAGACATGGTTTGTTACACGGGGGTAAGGGATGGTGTGGGGGACGTGTTGAAAAATTTCGGTGAATTTTATGTAGAAAAGGGTAATTATTGCTAATTAAAAACAATTAAAAATCGATTAGATCACGAAAAATAGGAGGGCACGCCGATTAATTGTGAGAAAATTACGGGGGCGTCCGCTTGGATGGAGGATGTGTGGTGTTGAGTTTCGTAGGGTTTCGGCGAGAGCGTGGTAGCCGTTGGAGGTCTGGAATGTGCACGAGGAGGTTGTGTTTGTGGAGGATACGTGAAACCCTAAGTCCCTATTGTGGCCAGGGGGTGGGGGTGCTGTCCTGGTGGTTTGGCCATGACACAAAATCTTTGTTGGAGTTAAGGACTGGCTTGGGGGGAATGTTGACAATTTTCTGGGAATTTATTATAATAAAGGGTAATTATTATGAATTAATATAACTTAATTAGTGATTAATTAAGGAAAAATAGGTAGACACGCCGATTAAATGTGAGAAAATTACTGGGACATCCTACTGCATGGAGGGTGTTTGGTGTTGAGTTTCGTGGGGTTTCGGCAGGAGCATGATACCCGTTGGTGGTTCGGATTGTGTACGAGGAGGTTACGTAAAACCTTAATTCTCTTTTCCTGCCGGGGGGTGGGTAGTGATGTCTTGGTGGTTTGATTTTGACATGGTTTCTCAGCCGGAGGTAAGGGGTGGTGTGGGGGACGTGTTGACAATTTTCTGTGTTTTTTTATGAAGTAGGCTAATTATTGTGAATTAATAACAGTTAAATTGTGAATATTTAATTAAAAATAGCTATGCACGCCGATTAATTGTGAGAAAATTACCGGGAGGTCCTTTTACATGGAGGATATTTGGTGTTGAGTTTCGTGGGGTTTCGGCACGAGCGTGATACCCGTCGGTGGTTCGGACTGTGTACGAGGAGGTTACGTAAAACCCTAAATCTCTTTTCCCGCCGGGGGTGGGTGGTGATGTCTTGGTGGTTTGATTTTGACATGGTTTCTCAGCCGGAGGTAAGGGGTGGTGTGGGGGACGTGTTGAAAATTTTCTGTGTTTTTTTATGAAATAGACTAATTATTGTGAATTAATAACAGTTAAAATATTTTCTTACATTATTCGTTTTTATTAATGTGTGATTATAAAAGAAATTTTTTTATGAGTTGCGAGTGTCTTCCACGGGACACGGTTCTGTTCCTAACATTTTATTTTTTCTCACACAATAATTTTCTTTTTTTATTATTTTTTACTTTCTTTTTATTTTTTAATCAAATTATATCTTCATTTATTTTGCTTCTATTGTAGTGTTTTTCTAACTGAATCACGGGAATCCTCCACGCGCGGGAGGTAGTCTTAATCCTGCCGTTTTCATTTTTTCTTTTATTTTTTTATTTCACTATCATTTTCTTTTTTATTATTTTTTAAAATATTTTCTCTCATTATTCGTTTTTATTAATATGTTTCATTATAACGATCTCGGCCTCTGGACCATCCGATCTCCATCGGACGATCCGAATTCGCTGATTGCAGTGAAGTCAACTGCAGGGAATCCAAATTCCTAATTTTTATATAATGACAAAGATAAATAGGAAGTAAAAATTTAGGTGGTATATTAAAAATTTGGTAACTATAATAACTGTTTACTAAGAAATACATTAAATATAATTATAAATTCTATAACTACAACTATTATTTATTAAAAAATACAATAAATTTTTTAATTTTACATTAAATTTATTGTGTTTTCCCTTGTTATATCATCGATTTTTCTAACGTGTACAACATTGCACGGGATAATAAAGTAAAAATAGAAATATTTTGCTTGGTAATGCATGTTGGTGGGTTTTGGAAGTGTTTCAGAATTCGTAGTTACGTGACTTGCATGAAGACATGTGTAAGATGTTATAACCGAAACCCTAAGTGCCTAGTTTCAAGTTAGTGGAAGTGCAAGCAAAGTTGGAGTGTGAACTTTTATGTCGTGATCACTGGGGACGTTTTAGATGGTGAGGGGAACCTTGGAACGAGGTTTGGTGATTTTTTGGAATAAAGTGTAATTATATTGAATTATTTGAAGATAAATAGAGAATAATTAATAATAAATAGTAAGAGTGGCCAAAAAATTGTGGAAAAATATTTTAAACATGATTATGAAAATCGGACCGGACAATCGAGCCGAAAAACTGGTGAACCGGCCATGTGTCCGGTCCAACAGAACCACAAAATCGGCCTTGCACAGAACTGGTCACAAAACCGGAAAACCAGTAAAAAAATGGTAAAGCCGGATAAAAACTTTTAACAAAATTCAGTTTTTTATTTCTTATATAATTTAAAATACTTTTAAGATAAATTAAAAACATATGTTTGAGAATTACATTTAGATATTTATTATTTTACTAATTATTTTTATTTTTTATTTTATAAACCTTATAATAAGGTTATTTAAATAAATTTATAGCTTCATATATCTTAATTCTTATAATTTTATGTTACTTTATTAATTAAAATATTATATAATATTTAAAATATATGTTTAATAATACTGGTTCAACCATTGAACCGTGTCCTTCGTCGGTTCAATCACCGATTCGGCTTTTAAAACACTGATTTTAAGCACCTTTTGCATGGTAATGCATGCGGATGGGTTTAGGAAGTGTTTTAAAATTTGTGGATAAGTGACTTGCATAATGATATGTTTAAAATTGGTACAGAGGAACCAATGCCTCCTTCCGTGGCTGATCCTTTTATTTCCAATGCTCCATAGACAATTTTATTTTAAATAATTTAAATCTAATTGTATAATTATGATGTTAGAAAATGCAAAAATG
Source organism: Sesbania bispinosa (assembly GCA_026901365.1). Classification (NCBI taxonomy): domain Eukaryota; kingdom Viridiplantae; phylum Streptophyta; class Magnoliopsida; order Fabales; family Fabaceae; genus Sesbania; species Sesbania bispinosa. The sequence continues at coordinate 425,726 of QLOH01000660.1, read as the reverse complement.
GATCATAATATAATTAAATAAATATAAGTGGGAATACATAATAACTCTAACTTGTTTTGCTCAGACAATCACAACAATCATTCTTATATTTGAATTTCTTATAAAGTTACATTTGACAGTGAACACAAGTGTCAAGCAGATAAAGATCCAGACTGATTGCAGTTATTTGCCATCATCATACAACAAAATCTCGGTAAGCAACATCATATATTACATTAATAACTTCAATTTGGCCATTTATCAAAGCAAAAAAAAAAAAAAGAGCCATGTAATCTTTCATGCATAGTGTAGAGTTGGATCTCGATCTCAATTTGCTCAAAAAATAGACAACATAATAAAACTTAAATTAAGTAGTCTTTTCCAAACTACAAGCAAAACCTGAATACAAAGAAATACTGATTTACAACACAAGCTTGCAATTAGTTCCCTCGAGTAGATCTACTCAGCTCAGCATCTTTAGTGGATTTATCTACAACAATGTTACTTTCTTGTACTCAAAATCTACAAGCTGCATAATATACTCCTCTAGCACCACTGGTCGTCTATTACCAAAAATGGTCCACAAATAAAGCACAATGAATATTGTCAATGCTCCACATCAGCACCAAATATCATTGCAACAAGTCCAAGCAACTTGAAAATCAGAAGAAGCATGAAGAACAGGTTAGTAGGGATTTCTCTGAGGAAATCAGAATACTAACAGCTGAGAATGAAAAGCTTAAAGTTGAGATTTTCGCGCTTATGTGAGCAAGTAGAAGAAAAAGAAAGCTTTATAACTGACTTGGAACTTATGAAGAAATCAATTGAGGAATCTAAGACACTGCTCCAGAAAGTAACTGTGGAAAGAAATGAACTTGTGAGTACAATTGCATTGTTGAAGAAGGAAGCAGAGCATTCACTCAATGAGCTAAGTAGGATGAGGCATCTTAAGAATGAAAAAGAAACAGAGGCTAGACTCTTGCACTCAGAATTAGAAACCATTAGAGCTCAATATAGTGACATGAACCTGCATTTTGTGAATAAATCAACAACTATTTGGGACCTAACATTAAAACAACAAACTAAAACCAACAACGTATCTCCATTTCCAATGGACCACCAATGCTAACAAACCTCCACCTGTAAGCGTGTGCTTCGAATCTTCAGCAATGTACACCTCCACTTCGAACGATTATAGTAGCGACACCTTCACAAAGCTTAAGATTCTTGATCGGATTCCGACCTTTATGTTGGCACTTAGCTCTCGCGCGACTATTTTCAAGTTTTCAGATACATAAGAACAATGGAGGAGAAAAACGAAGATGCGGCGCACAAAAGCCATTTCTGGTTCAGTTGTTCATTTTGGAAAACCCTATTTTGGTCTACATGGGCTTCTGAGCAATTGACTATATCAAACACCTATAATGTAAAATAGCAATAACCGGTTGCATTGTACACGTGGAAGTTTTTTTTACATGTACCGATACATGGAAATTTAATCAATGTACTGTAAAAAGCACCAATACAGTAATACTATATTTTTACCACAATTGATTTTTTCTATTTACACCCCCCTTCCCAATTTTTTAGACCTTTTTTTACTTTTTTTCTTTTTGCCCCCTCCCCATTTTTTAGCTACACCCCTTTTTTACCCTTTTCTTTTTTAAAAAATAGTTTTTATTTTATTATTATATTTATTTTTATTTATTTATCTCATTAAATAAAAATATAGATCAAGAAATACAATAAATGATCACATAAAATTTGTGTTAATCATTCATGTTAACACGAGGTTAACTATGTGTCCCGAAACGGTGAACATATTAAAAAATGAGGTTAATGGTGTTTCCGTTTGTGGTTAATAGAAAATGATTTTTGGTTAACTGATTTTGTGAGGTTAATTACAATCCCTATTAACACGCGATTAATCATGTGACCAGAAACGGTGAACATATTTAAAAATGAGGTTAATGGTGTATCCATTTGTGGTTAAGAGAATACGACTTTTGGTTAATTGATGTTGTGAGGTTAATTGCAACTCCTGTTAACACGGGGTTAATTATGTGTCCAAAAACGGTGAACATATTTAAAATAGAGGTTAATGGTGTATCCATTTGTGGTTAACAGAATACGACTTTTGGTTAATTGATGTTGTGAGGTTAATTGCAAAACTCCTACTAACACGAGGTTAATTATGTGTCAAGAAACGGTGGACATATTAAAAAATGAGGTTAATGGTATATCCATTTGCGGTTAACAGAATATGATTTTTGATTAATTGAATTTGTGCGGTTAATTGCAACTGTTAACACGAGGTTAATTATGTGTCCAGAAATGGTGAACATTTTTAAAAATGAGGTTAATGGTGTATCCATTTGTGGTTAACAGAGTGAGATTTTTGGTTAATTGAATTTGTGAGATTAATTGCTACTCTTATTAACACGGGGTTAATTCTGTGTCCAGAAACGGTGAACATATTTTCAAATGAGGTTAATGGTGTATACATTGGCGGTTAACAAAGTGAGATATTTGGTTAATTGATTTTGTGCGGTTACTTGTGTGCACAAAAACGGTGAATGAAGTAGTACATTTGGTTAATAACATCAAAATAGAATAATGATGATAAAAAAACTTATGTAAACCCTTCAAAAAACACACATTTATTGTATTTCTTAATCTATATTATTATTTATTAAAATAAATAAATAATAAATATATTAATAAATTAAAAAAATAAAAATTTATTTGAAAAAACAAAAAACAAAAAATCAAAAAAAATATTGAAGAAAAAATAAAAGAAGAAGAAGAAAAAAAAGGAAAAATGAACGAGAGCACTATTGTTATGTATATAAATCGGGATTGATTTATAAGTGCAATAAAGCATATAACAAAGAGAAATGTTTTTTATACAACATGTTGTATATACAACATGAAGAGAGATAGAGATAAAATAAAGTGTAAGGATCCTCTCCTGCCTCTCCAGCAAAATTTACCTACGGAATAACTATGGATTAGCTACATCTTTTGTTTCCTAGTTATTCCGTAGCTAATTTTGCTGGAGAGGGCTGGAGACAATAGCTGGCTGGAGAGGATCCAAATCCATAAATAAAGAAGTGTGAGATGTGATAGGTGATGTGATAAGTGATATGATGGAGAGAGATATAGAGAAAAAATATGTTATATGAGTTGTTGTATAGATTTATTGTATGAATAATATTACTCTATAACAAATGCTATAAACTTTTCTTTAAATTCAAGGAATTGATAAAGGAATTTCATGATACTCAAGCAAATATATAGCACGCATACGTACTCACACATACACATAAAATTTAAAAATATTGTTAACGGACGTGTGCTTTTTTTAAAGGCTAAAATATGTTTTTTATCGTGGTAGATTATACATTTTAGTATGCGTAAAGCGAATTATATGATAGAGTCTAATAAAATAAAGTGACGTTTTTTTTACGTAAAGCGAATTATATAATTATATGGTAGATTATACATTTTAGTATGCGTAAAGCGAATTACATTTTTTTTAAATGTATTATTTTTAAATAATATATTTATTTATTTAAATAAATAAACATACTAACAATGACACAATGGAGTCTAATAAAGTAAAGCGATGTTTTTTTACGTTAACATATGCTTTTTATATATATATAATATATATAAAAATTAAGTGATGAGACAAATCGGTGTTAGAAATGATAGAATCAATTATTAATAATTATTATTTATGAGACGAGAGAAAGTTGTGATGAAATGGGGATTTTTAAAGAGAAAAAACTAAGTTACTTTTAATAATTTAATATTACTTACTAAATAATTATTAGCTATTTTTTAAAAAAATATTAAAAATAAATAAAATATTTTTAGGGGTTAAAATAAGGGTATTTTGGGGGCTAAAGCGAGGGTTTTACCTGCCTTAGGGTTGGGCCAACCCTGATTATACCTGATTTAATTTTCTTTCCTGCAATTTTTTTTTGTTTTGATCCTCATAAAATAAGAAATTGTTTAAGGTTGGTATTTGACGTCCTTAACACATAAAATCACTAACATTCACTTATTTTGTGATGACTAAAATAAAAAATCAAAATATTTACAAGGACAAAAATTAAATTGTATCTATTTTACATGGACCAAAAATTAATCATAAAGATTAAAATGTCACACTTTCTTATTTTGTGAGAACCTAAAGCAAAAAAAAAAAATTACAAGGGCTAAAGTCCAGGGTCAGACCAATATATCTGTAGGCCTAAAATAAATTATAAAATGTGGGCTTATTTCTAGAAGATAAAAAATCTTAGATTACATATCTATTTTTTTCAAAAAAAAAGAGGGTCTATTCATAACTAAAACAAATATGTTAAATTGAGAAAACTAATTTTATTAAAAAAAATATTTTTAACTATTATCTATCAATTAAGAATTAGTAATATTTTTATATTAGATATAAGGATTTTATTAATTTTAATATATAAAATATAAAATATAAAAAATTTGAGGCGTTGTAATAAGGGGGTCTACAATTACTGCTAGACTAGGAGATGGTAGCTCCAATTTCTTTTTTGATCAATGGCTTCCTAGTGGCCCTATATGTGATCAAGTAAATTTCATATACTCATGACATTGATGTTAAAGTCAGGGATGTCTGGGATGGGAATGAGTGGAATTTCCAACTGTTGTGGACTTCTATTCCTTCCAACATTTGTGATAAAATTCACACTATCAAACCTGTTCTATCAAATGGAATCCCTGATGTAATTTCTTGGGACAGTTATAGCAATGGACTATATTCAACAAAGGTTGGATATCATTGGTTATGGAACCAATTGGCTAATCACACAATTGACAGAAGTTGGTCATGGATTTGGAAGCTCTAATGTAGCGAATCAGTGAGGTTTCTGGTCTGGCTTGCTGCACATGGTAAATTACCTACTAAGGAGTTTCTTCATCATAGGCATATTACTCCATATGCTATATGTATGGTCTGTCAGTTTGAGAGTGAAGATGTCATGCAGTGATGCACTGCTTAAAGAATTGTTCTACTGCTAACAGAATTTGGCAACTTCTTGGATTTACTAATCATCACATGTTTATGTCCATTAATGATCCCTTTGACTGGCTTTCATGGTCCTGCAAAAATGTTTGGAACTCAATTTCTGTCTGCATTATGGGAAATATGGATTGCTAGGAATCAGGTTCTATTCAATGGTCAAGGTCCTTCCTTCTTTCATCTCAGATGCAAAGTGGAAAATCTAAACAAGATCTTTGCTTCAATTTTTAATTCTGTCCACATTAATCCTAGGCCAGACAGAATTGGTATAAAATGGATAGCTCCTCCACATGATTCTGTTGCTTTGAATGTTGATGGCAACTGCTTTGGAATTTCTGGCAATGCTGGGTTTGGTGGAGTACTTAGGGACTGCAATGGCTGTTGGTTAAAACTTAAAAGGTTTCTTTGGTTCAATTGCTGCCTCTGATATAATTCTTGCTGAATTACAAGCTATATTGGAAAGTTTGTTGTTAGCTTGGAATGAAGGCCATATGAAGGTGTTTTCTTGGAGTGATTCTGCTCTAGCTATCTCACTAATTAAGAAGGATTCATCTAAGTTTCATAAGTATGTTGGCCTCATCCATAACATTCAAAATTTGATGAATAGGGATTGGTTATTGTCTATTGATCATGTCCTTAGAGAAGGTAACCAATATGTTGATGCCATAGCCAAGAGGGGAGCCCTTTTTGGTTCTTCTCATGTTGTAGTCTTGGATTCTGGGGTTGATTTTGCTGAATTTATTTCAGCTGATGCTAGGGGAGTCTGTTTCCTAGGGGTGGTTAATTTGATGTATTTTTTCTTTATTTTTTAATTCCATATTTTACCAAAAAAAAGCAATTGCTTTAATGGCATCCCCTTAAATCAGCCATGTGAAAATCAAATCAAATATATTTTTTAGGGACTAAAATCACATTTTACCTTTTTCTTAATTTATTTCACGAGGAACAAGAATTAATGAAGCGCGATTAATTACTTTTTTTTTGTGCAGGTGTCCTCTATTACTAATCATGTTCGAGATTTAGTCACAATCAAGGCTCCTCACGATCTCACCCCTCCTTAAGAGCATAAGGTCGGCCCGAGGGGAGGCTACTAAAGCAATTACTTTAGGCATCCCTATTACGAGGCCTTAAATTTTCTATAGATATATGTCTTTTGCGGGGCCTGGTCTACTTATTGCCATGATATGCTCACACATACATACACATATATAGCCCCATTATTTTTTTTTTGGTACATATATAGCCCCATTATTTAATAGTAATGTTTTTGTTACCACTTAATTTTTTATCCAATGAAGAACCATAGGAAAAAAACAATATTATTCGATATAGGATTTTTTCATCTCAGTTCATGAAACTAAATATAAAATTATCAAATATTGAAACATGGATTAGAGAAATAATAACTAAAGATATCATGTGAAGACAAGGGCCATTGTTAATAATAAAAATTATATATATTCATACTTTGAATAGTATTATACTATACTTTTCACTCACTCACTCTACTCTCCCTCTCAATGACTTTTGACATTGTCTCTTCCACTTATTGAATGGTGAATTCCACACACTTTAAAAGTTGGTGGATCTCATTCTCTACCATTAATACTAATTTTTCCTCTCATCCTATTTAAATTTTTAAATTCTAATAATCAAAAGCAACAGTCATGCACCATTCATATGAAATAAAACGTTGGCCAGACTTATGCACTCTAAAGTTCTCTTTGTAGCATCCACACTATCTGTAATTCCATATCAGGGAAGAAAAGAAGATTCAAATAATTTAAAATAAAGGCATCATTTTATAAATTCACAGTTTACACATGCATTTCATGTTGTAAGGCACTGTCCTGCCTATAATTTATTTATTTATATATTTTTAAATACCTCATATAATTAATTTATATAAATAAATTAAAATTATATTCAATATTATAAATTAAACTAAATTAATCACAATATAAAATGTAAATGTAGTTTGTATATATTTAAAAGGTAAATAAATACAATTTATGTTTAATAGTTAAATAAATATAAAGAATTAAACTAAAAGAATGAATGATATCTGAATTTAAGACAACCTAAAATAATATTGTTTATTTACAATTTTTAGGCATTGCCTCTATATATTAGTATAGATTAATAATTCAAATTCAAATCCTTCTTTAAATTTGGATGATATACTGAATTATGTTTTTTTTTAAAGATAACTTTTTTAACACTAATCCTTATTTTTATAATTTAAATTCAAATCCTAATTGATTATATTTTTTCCTATTCTAATTTTAATCCATATTTCTTAATTTAAATTTAAAATATTATCCTTATCATTTAAGTAGTGAATTTTTAAAGTAATTTGAAAAGTATAGATTAATAATTAAAATTTAAATCCTTCTTTAAATTTGGATGATATGTTGAATTCTGTTTTTTCAATGATAACTTTTTTAACACTAGTCCTTATTTTTACAATTCAAATTCAAATCCTGATTGATTATATTTTTTCCTATTCTAATTTTAATCCCTATTTCTTAAGTTAAATTTAAAATATTTTCCTTATCATTTAAGTCATGAATTTTTAAAATAATTTTGACATAAATTAGGGGTATGATTGGAAACAAAATGTGGACACAAAAAGAGGCATCGCCTTTATATATTAGTATAGATAGTATAGATTAATACTCTTTTTTCCTCTTCCTATTTGAATTTTTAAATTCAAATAAATGTTAATCTTAAATTTTGAAGTTTATTAAGATTCAAAATTATATCCTATTATTTTCTATTTCAATCTTTATTCCTATCTTTATGATTTTAATTTTTTTTATAATATCTTATTATCAAATCAACTCTATATTATAATTTCTAGACCTCAACTTGGAGAGTAAGACACTCACTCACCTTACTCTACCTCTCAATGATTTTTTATATTCTCTCACTTTCTTTGTTTGGATGGTGAATTCAACTCACATTTGTGAGAGTGAGATTATTTCTCTCAATCATTAATACTAATTTTCTCTCTCATTTTATTTGAATATTTAATTAATGCTAATAAATGATAAATGATAATCTTAAATTTTGAAATTTATTAAGATTAAAATCTTATCCTATTATTTTCTATTTCAATCTTTTTTTCAATATATAAATCTTTATTCTTATCTTTATGATTTTAATTTTTTTATTATATCTTATTATCAAATAAAAATGTAAATTAGATTTAACAGTAAAATATGATATAATATTAGAATTTAGAATTTAAAATTGAAAAATGATCTAAAATTATTTTAATTTTATTTTTAAATTATAAAATATTAATTTATTATAAAATTTAATTTTAATTAAATAAAAATATACATTTATTCGCATATTACGCGAGTAATATACTAGTAACTAGTGTAGAACCCGTGCGTTGCACGAAATCATTGAAAAGAGCAATTATAATAACTGAAAATACTAAAAAAATGATAATATGTTTCTAAATAAACAATTTATTAAAGCTAATCTTCAAAATTCAATAATAGGAGACTTATGACAGAAATCCTGCAAAAAAAATAAAGGGAGTTGGTTAATTTAAAAATAGATAAAATGTTGTATAAATGTAAATAAAAAAATTAATAATGGAATGAAATATAGAAAAAAGTGTTGAATAAATACATGCTCATAATACTTTGAAATGATCAGATGTATTGAAATAAATACATGTTCATGAAAGTTTCTGGAATACTTCTCTATAGACAACGTTAATTGTGCAATTCTCAGAAACATTATCATGATTTTTCAATAAAATCTTTAATCCATGGATAGATTTCACTCTTGACAAAGCAACATACAACTGACCATGTGTAAATACTGGTCTTGGAAGAAATAATCCAACACATGACAATGTTTGTCCCTGAGATTTATTGATTGTCATTGCAAATGAGACAACAATAGGAAACTGTCTTCTTTGAAATTTCACTGGAAGAGTTTGATTATTTGGAATCATGTTCATCCGGGGAATAAGTGCAATTCCACCGGCTCGATTTCCAGTAAGAATTTCACATTCTATAACATGATTACCCAACCTTCTTATCTGCATTCTGGTGCCATTGCACAACCCATTAGATTGGTCTATATTTCTCAACAACATGATGGAAACACCAACTTTCAAAACCAATTTATGTGGTGGCAGACCTGAACAGTTTCCAATCCCACTAAATATTTCAAAATTCAAATTTAAAATTTAAACTCATAAAGTATAACATTGATTGCATTAGAAATCTTAATGGCATCAGAAAACTAAATAAACCATTAAAATAAATCAATATTTAAATGAAATACGATTTCAATTTAACCATCTATTAGTCTTATATTTAAATATTTAAACTAAATAAACCATTTCAATTTACTGATCAGATTTTTATTTTTATTAATAATCAACGTGAATCTTTATTTAATAAAGTGATTTATTATTAAAATATTTTAGGCAATATCCTGATTATTTAAAACATTAATACAAAATATTTAAAAAATAAAATTTTTATAATAATAAAATGGGATTGTACACGTTATAAAATTATAAAATCTGATTCTTAAATCTTTACAGATCATTCTTCATGCATTAATAAAACGTGAATTATGGGATTCTTAATATTATTATAGGCTACAGTTTCCAATCCCACTAAATATTTCAAAATTCAAATTTAAAATTTAACAACATAAAGTATAACATTGATTGCATTAGAAATCTTAATGGCATCAGAAAACTAAATAAACCATTAAAATAAATTAATATTTAAATATTTAAACTAAATAAACCATTTCAATTTACTGATCAGATTTTTATTTTTATTAATAATCAACGTGAATCTTTATTTAATAAAGTGATTTATTATTAAAATATTTTAGACAATATCATGATTATTTAAAATATGAATACAAAATATTTAAAAAATAAAATTTTTATAATAATAAAATGGGATTGTACACGTTCCAAAATTATAAAATCTGATTCTTAAATCTTTACAGATCATCCTTCAATCATTAATAAAACGTGAATTATGGGATTCTTAATATTATCATATGCTACAGTTTCCAATCCCACTAAATATTTCAAAATTCAAATTTAAAATTTAACCTCATAAAGTATAACATTGATTGCATTAGAAATCTTAATGACATCAGAAAACTAAATAAACCATTAAAATAAATCAATATTTAAATAAAAAAATAGAACATGGGTTAATTACTTACTAAAGTAACTAAACCCAGGCTTACTCTCTAAATTATTTATGCACCTACAAAAAAGGTTTTTGGAACAGGTAAGAAATGTATTAAAATTTTATTTTAGCTTTAAATTTTTGTTAAAAATCAAATAAAAAATTGGAATTAATGGCACTTCTATTCAATGTCTTTCCAAATCATTTTCACAGGATGATTATAACACCGGATAATAGAAACAAAAAAGCGATGAATAATCGGAAATAATAAAGTGCAAATTGTTGAAAACCAACAAATAATGTTTAACAACTGTTCTTTCCAAAAAAAAAAAGCCAGGACTAACTCGTAAAAAAGACATGTAACAATAGTTTTAACAAAACTGTGATGAACATAATTAACAATAAAAAAGAAATGAGACTAATTCTTCTCTTCCTTGATAACTTTCCTCAGCTTCTTAGCAGATTGTTCATCACCATGAACAGCAACGCGAACTATGGTCTGTTCAGAATGCATCTCACCCTTGCATTTTAAGGGAGTATCAAAACTTGCATTTCCACAATACTCAGCAAGATCCACATCAAGAACCTTTATAACACTTGAATCCATATTCGATGCCGTTTTTCCAGTCGGTAAAAGGGGACTTGGAGTATCTACTCCATTATCACATGACACAGATAAATTGTCCTGAAACCAAAATTGAAATTTAAATAAGAAAGCAATCTGAAATACTTAAATAATAAACTACCTAATTTCCATAACAAATGAGATTAGAAAAATACCTTCAACAGATCTGAGGACTCAGTAAACTGACTCAAAAGTTCAGAGTTGTCTTGAATTAATGCTACCTATGTCAAATAAACAAAACAACATCATATTATAGATAATATGTAAGACAATGAAAACATGTTGTACTGAGAATGCTAATTACATACCTCTTCAATTTGGTATTTCTTTTCAAAGGAAGCTATAATGTTATCTTCAAAACAAAGCCTTGAAATACTAATGACATAAGGAACAATTGACTCCATATCTTGAATCTTAACTTGCACTTTAAAAAGGAATTTCTTATCTTTAAAGGAATCAATCTCTTCGGGATGCCTATTCTTATCTCCACCCTATAATAGAAAAATTGCATACGATTGGATTGAAGAGCAAACGTGTGATTGTTTAAAATGTTTATTAGTCAAGAGTTTAAGTGAATACCTTGGCAATATATGAAGTGCGAAGTTCATATGCAGGAATTTTCAGGAAATTTGAGGCTTCTTTATCAAATAAGATAAAAGATGCAGAATCTGTCTCATCCACTACACGAAGCTGAATAGAATATCTACATAATGAAAGTCTTATTTTAGTAATGTACACTCCTATCATTTCACTTTAATATTAACAAATGAAACTATTAAGAACATACTTTGTCACAAAAGTTGAATAATGAGTGACACATTTTTTACAATAGAACATAGACCCATCCAACTTCAAACCAAGAGAACATTTCTTACAGGCACGATAGCACCAGTTATATTCAGACTCAATGTCCTTAACAGTCCCAATTGTTACAAAAACAGAATTCTGATGCAAAACAAAATTCACAAAAAAAATTAATCAATCATAAAAATGCAAATTTGAAATTGAAAAAATTCAAGTATACTTAATATACCTGTGTTACTTCTTTCAAATCAGCAATTGATTTGTACACTCCTCTTTCAAGAAATTCTTCCTCAAGGGTCAAAGAAGCATGATCACTTAACTGACTAAACTGAATACCTTGTTGAGAATCAGAAGATTTCAACCTTGCATGATTTAAGATGTAATTTCAATTTGTCACAATTCATACTAAGTAAAAATTAAACATTAAAACCCTACAAAAAACAAAGTTTAAACCCAAAAACCTCATTTGAAAGTCTTCAATTTCAGGAATATTGGCATTGATAAACAACTTAGAGTTGTAAGTTGTGTTTGAAACACCTACTGACCCTGTTGCAAATAATGAAATGCTCAGTCTTCCAAAATGATAAATATATTGTTTAAAATAACCTTTTGGTAATAAGTTTGTATTAATACCTTTAAAATTTTTCATTTTTGCAAATTGAAGAACAACAACATAGGACTCAGATGGATGGTCTTCCAAGTGTTTCAAAAACATAAAAGCATAGTCCTCCCATAAAGTTTCATTCAATATTTCAACGAATGGGACAAATGAAAAACCATAGAGGGGAATGGAAGAATCTTCTACCAGAGGAACTCGTGTCTCTCTCTTGAAGAACATTCTAAATTCATGCATTGTAGGTTTGTACTTTCCACTGTTAAGTGCAACGCTGAGGTTTTCTAGCATGTACACATTACCTTCGTTGATACTATTCTCAAACAGATACACATGAATGCTCTTCACCGTGCATTGGATACAACCTCCCTAAAACATGTAAAGCAATAAACTATCAAAAAAATTTATAACAAAAAAATAAAGAAAAATTGTTATCAAAGATGAGGAATTGTTGAACCTGTTCGTCCAAAACAACCAATTCAATCATTGGTTTATTATTGTTATCCTTAAAATATGAAGACCTCCGTAGCCTAATGACTCTAACTTTAATTCTCCATATCTTATGCTCAGAGCCTCCATTCACATTACAGATTAAATCATAACGGGAAGCCATACTAAACAGGATATTTATAACTCAAAAAGCATAAGCACAACGTGAATATTTAACCATCTATTAGTCTTATATTTAAATATTTAAACTAAATAAACCATTTCAATTTACTGATCAGATTTTTATTTTTATTAATAATCAACGTGAATCTTTATTTAATAAAGTGATTTATTATTAAAATATTTTAGGCAATATCCTGATTATTTAAAACATTAATACAAAATATTTAAAAAATAAAATTTTTATAATAATAAAATGGGATTGTACACGTTCCAAAATTATAAAATCTGATTCTTAAATCTTTACAGATCATCCTTCAATCATTAATAAAACGTGAATTATGGGATTCTTAATATTATCATAGGCTACAGTTTCCAATCCCACTAAATATTTCAAAATTCAAATTTAAAATTTAACCTCATAAAATATAACATTGATTGCATTAGAAATCTTAATGGCATCAGAAAACTAAATAAACCATTAAAATAAACCAATATTTAAATATTTAAACTAAATAAACCATTTCAATTTACTATACAGATTTTTATTTTTATTAATAATCAACGTGAATCTTTATTTAATAAAGTAATTTATTATTAAAATATTTTAGGCAATATCCTGATTATTTAAAACATTAATACAAAATATTTAAAAAATAAAATTTTTATAATAATAAAATGGGATTGTACACGTTCCAAAATTATAAAATCTGATTCTTAAATCTTTACAGATCATTATTCATTCATTAATAAAACGTGAATTATGGATTCTTAATATTATTATAGGCTACAGTTTCCAATCCCACTAAATATTTCAAAATTCAAATTTAAAATTTAAACTCATAAAGTATAACATTGATTGCATTAGAAATCTTAATGACATCAGAAAACTAAATAAACCAATAAAATAAATTAATATTTAAATATTTAAAAAAAACAAACCATTTCAATTTACTGATCAGATTTTTATTTTTATTAATAATCAACGTGAATCTTTATTTAATAAAGTGATTTATTATGAAAATATTTTAGGCAATATCCTGATTATTTAAAACATTAATACAAAATATTTAAAAAATAAATTTTTTATAATAATAAAATGGGATTGTACACGTTCCAAATGGGATTTTATTCATTGTTTACTTTCATATAATACTGTTTTGGAGGGAAACTGACATCACGAGAGGGTGACACGTCACATAATAGGACCTGTCAGCAACTGTGTTTTATATAATATATTGATAATGTAAATTAGATTTTAATAGTAAAATATAATATATTATTAGAATTTAAAATTGAATAAATTGTTCAAAATTATTTTATTTTTTTAATTTGAAAAATATTAATTCATTAAAAATTCAATTTCAATTAAATAAAAATATACATTTATCCGCGTATTGCACCGGTTAATATACTAGTTTATATATATTTTTCCCCAACAATTTAAAATTTCTAGATCTGTCACTGGACTTTTATATATTAAAATTAACAAAAATTTTATATCAAATATTAAAAAAATTATTAATTATTAATATTTCTCTCATTATAAATGAAAAACATTATTAACTATTGATATATAGTAACTAAAAATAATTTTTTCATTATAAAAATTAATTTTCTCAATTTAACATGATTTTATTTTGTTAAAATAGATTAACAATTTTTTTTAAAAAAATTAGATATACTATATGAGGCCTCTAATCTCTTAGGCCTCTAATCTCTTAGAAATTAGTCTATATTTTATAATTTGCTTTAGGCCTACAATTATATTGGGTTGACACTACTTAAGAGTGTATTTAGTGGAGTTCAAACCGGAAAGCTATACCCACAATATGAGAAATCATAGCCATTTGAGCAACAAATCTTTAATTTCACAATTAATTACTTTTAGATGTATTTATTTATTTTGAAATTTTGAAATTCAATATATACTACACATTTAAATGTATTTATTTTTTTTTAGAAATAGATATATTTAAAAATATATATTAAATATATAAAAAATAATTATATTTTTTGTATATTTGTTAACACAATAATTATTGGAAGTTAACAATAGTTTAAATAGTTTTTTTATTAAAGAAGTGTGTTTAAATGTATAATTGACATGTGTCCACTAGATGGCAAAAGTTGTATAGATTAGTAGTTGGGAATATTGTCTATAAAATAAGTGTTTGTACAAAGTAAAAAGGACGGGATCCATTTGCTGAAAATCTCTACAAGCCTAACACGTTCATCCATCAGTGACTGTTGGCAAACGAGATCGAAAGTGTGTGATCCCTCCATTTTAATTAATGCAAGGTCTTCTCTTTACTCTTTTAAATTCATCTTTTTATTTTCTTGCATCTTTTTTTCTCCATCTCATTTTCCTTCGAAATTCCAAATAAAACTACCCTTAAAAAGAACCGTTAAGAGAATTTTTATCTTGTCCCCAGATTGTTCTTAAGATAATTTTTGTTACAAAAAATCAGGGTAAACAAATTGGCACGCCCAGTGGGATATCTTGTGGGTAGTGTTGTATTCAATTTGGAATTTGTAATGTGTTGGTATAAGAAGTGGAAGAACATACTTTCAATGGAAAATAATAACAAACAAACAATTTCTCAATTTTTATCTCAGTACATGAATAATGAGAAATTTAGATAAATGAAACAATTTAAATTTGAGAAAGAGAAACAAGAGGAAATTGAAAAAACCTCATAAAAAAATAGAAATGACTTTTAGGGTCGTTAATAGAAGTGAGAGGTGATTTTCAAGGCAGTAAGAAACAGGAAATTTGATTTTCAATATTTTAGTATTTTATATTTTTTTTAAATAGTCAAAAGATAAAATATTGGGGGCCTGTGTTAACACAATAATTATTTCGACTAGATATCAAAATAATTTTATCTTCCCAATGAGACATTTCAAGTGCAAGATTTGAAGATGAATAAAGAACACGAAGGGAATGGAAGGTCTCAAAGTAGTTATGAGAAGTTACCAAAGGGGAGTTATATTATTGGAAAGTCAATAATAGTTTAAATAGTTTTTATTAAATAAGTGTCTTTAAATGTATAATTGACATGTGTCCATTAGGTGGCAAAAGTTGTATAGATTTGTAGTTGGTTGTCTATAAATATGTGTTTGTACAATGTAAAAAGGGTGGGATCCATTTGCTAAAAATCTCTACAAGCCTAACACGTCTATCCATCAGCGACTATTGGCAAACGAGATCGAAAGTGTGTGATCCCTCCATTTTAATTAATGCAAGATCTTCTTTTTACTCTTTTAAATTCATTTATTTTCTTGCATCTCTTCTTCTCCATCTCCTTCTCCTTCGAAATTCCAAATAAAAATACCCCTAAAAAAGAACCGTTAAGAGGATTTTTATCTTGTCCCTAGATTGTTCTTAAGATAATTTTTCTTACCAAAAATCAAGGTAAACAACATTACACAAGATAAAATATATACTAGTTAGTTATAATATGACATAGGGAAGGGTTTGGGTATGGTACTATATTACTCATCTCAATACCCACGTTTTTAAAAAATACCAACATCCTGACCCATAATATTGTGGGTAACAATTCTAACACTTGTACCCTTACCCGCTAGGTACTTAAGTACCCGTACCCGCACTTTTGTTAACTATAAAAATAATAAATCAATTAAAAAATAAAAATTATTTAAAAATTAATTCTAGTACAAATAAAAAATAATCCTTGAACCATTTAAATTTAACAACAATACATAACTACTTCAATAAACTAAAGTACAACACAATAAATTTCGTAAACTTAATGTATAATGTAATACAATATTAGATTAATTTTGTTTCAGTTTGTTTTATTTTGGTAGGTAGTTATTTCTGTTAGTTTAGTTAGTTTGTTTGTTTGGTTCTTCTCTTGTATATATATTATTCCTTTCTCTTCATATTCATCAGTGATGAAAATTCATTCAAGTTATTTCTTCTTCCTTCTTCCATTGTTTTTCCTCTGATATGGTATCAGTAGACATTACTCCCACGCCATTCTTTCCTCTGCAAATCTGATTGTCTCCTTTCTCCCATGGCTGCTCCTGCAAAAGATCCAAGCCAGGATGTCTCTAACCCTCTCTTCCTGCTTCATTCGGATGGGCCCGGTCTTGTACTTACCTCTTAACCTCTTGACCACAAGAACTACACAACTCGGAGTTGAGCTATGAAGGTTGCTTTATCTGTAAAGAATAAATTGGCTTTCATTGATGGATCCCTCCCGAAACCTGCAGCCACTGATCCCACCTTACCTGCTTGGACCCGTGCCAACAATGTAGTCATTTCCTAGCTTTACAACTCTGTTTCAAAAGACATCATCACCAGTATTTTGTTTGCCTCCACTCCTCACGAAATCTGGGAAGATTTGAAAATCAGATTTTCCAGAAAGAATGGTCCTCGAATATTCCAGCTTAAACGCCAACTAATGTCTCTTCATCAAGGCCTTGATGATATCAGTACCTATTACACCAAACTCAAGTCCATTTGGGAAGAATTATCTGGCCATAAACCAAATTTCCAATGTACCTGTGGAGGTCTTCAACAACTCCAATCTTTTACCGAGTCTGAATATGTGATGACATTCTTGATGGGTTTGAATGATTCTTTTTCTAAAATCCGTGGCCAAATTCTTCTTTCTGATCCTTTACCATCTATTGGAAGTGTTTTCTCCCTTGTTCTTTAAGAAGAGACTCAACGTGAAATTGTCATCACTTCCTCTTCCTCTCCTGCTCCCTCGGAAAATATGTCTTTTGATGTTAACAACTCCAAATCTGCCCTAGGTAAGAACAAATTCAACAAGAAAGAGCGACCTAAATGTGCTCACTGCAATATGATGGGACACACCAAAGATAAATGTTACAAGCTGGTTGGATATCCTCCAAATTATTTCAACAATCGCTCTGCCATCTCTGTTAATCAGGTTGACGACACCTCTGAAAACCAAGAAAGTCCTCCACCCACCAATTTAACCCCCACTCAATGTCAGCAATTGATCTCACTTCTCATAAATAAAATGCAGAATGATTCAAATATAGATGTTGTTGCTACCAATGTCACAGGTACTTGTATGAATATTTCTTTTCATAACAATCATTATACTTGGATAATTGACTCTGGTGCGACTTCTCACATTTGCTATTTTAAACCTTTATACCATTCTTATACTACCATCCATGATTCTCATGTTCTTCTCCCTAACTCCACTAAAGTCAAGGTAGAAGGCATTGGCAGTGTCAAAATTAATGATGATATCTACCTCCATAAAGTGCTTTACATACCCACTTTCAGATTCAATCTCTTGTCTCTTCTTTGTTTAATCAATTATAATTCTTTCCGATTTACTATGGAACCTAACTCTTTCATTCTTCAGGACCTCAAGACTTTGAGGAGGATTGGCACTGCTAAACAAAAGAACAAATTACTGGTTTTTGAGTTCCCTCCATGCACCTTTTCTTCTTCTTGCCTCAATTCTTGTAATAATGTGACATATGAAACTTGGCATAAGCGATTAGGTCATGTTACTCATTATGTATACAAATCCATTGCTAATAAAACTAAGCCCAGTTCTATTGATTTTAATTACCATTGTAATACTTGTCTTATTGCCAAGCAAAATAGACTCCCCTTTCCCAATCCTAATAAGTTTAGTCCTCACTGTTTTGATCTTATACATGCTGATATACGGGGTCCTTTTAAGCACCCTACTTATAATGGTTTCCGTTAATTTTTAACTTTGGTTGATGACAAGAGTAGATTCACTTGGGTTTATATGCTTAAAAATAAATCTGGTTGCCTTACCATTATTCTTCAGTTCTTTGCTCATGTTGAAACTCAATTCAACACTAAAATTAAGTCATTTCGATCTAACAATGCAAGGGAACTTCTTTTTAAAGATTTCTTCTTACAAAATGGTGTTCTTCACCAATTATCTTGCATTGAAAGACCTGAACAAAATAGTGTAGTTGAGCGCAAACATTCACATATTTTAAATATTGCTCTTATGTTTCAGTCCAATGTTCCAATTCACATATGGGGAGAGTGTGTTCAAACTGTTGTTTTCCTTATGAATAGGACTCCTAGTCCTATTCTTAATCACAAATCCCCATATGAGATTCTTTATGGAAAATTGCCTAACTATTCTGATTTCAGGACTTTTTGGCACTCTTTGCTAGGCTTTTTTACCGTACTAGTACGGTTTTTTAAAAAAATTACCTAAAAAATGTTGTCTAAAAACTATTTACCAAGGTGGGGTTGTTTTTGACACGTAATTAGGAAGAAGCGCTAACTGGGTTTGCGCCTCTTGAAGCGCTAACTGAGTTAGCGCCACCTGCAATGCTGAAATGCAAAGGAGGAGCTAACTGAGTTAGCGCCTCTTAAGGAGCTAACCCAGTTAGCGCCTCCCTTGCATTTTCTTCATTGCAGGTGGCGCTAACTCAGTTAGCGCCTTCAACTACAAATTAATTTTTAATAATTTAATTAAAACGTTAATTATAATAAACCCAAAACCCTAATAATATGTTAATTAAACCGTTAATTTTTAAAACGTTAATTATAATAAACCCTAAACCCTAATAATATGTTAATTAAACCGTTAATTTTTAATACGTTAATTAAAACGTTATAATATGAAACTAAAATTTGCAACAAAATTAGTAGGTAATAATACATTTTATATAGATTGGGGTAATGGATACAAGTTAATTATTTGGGGGGAAAGGGGAGAGAATGCAATGAGGACGTCGGTTCCTAGCATCTCGAGGTGGGTTTCTTCTTGGTTCTAGCTCGTCTCCTTGTCCTTCTTCCATTATAGTTTCAGATGCACTAGCTTCCTCGGCAAATGCTTCATTCAAGTTAAATCCAAGGCCTGGTGGTTCAGGTTGTCTGGAAGAGCTGCCTTGGTAAATGAACCCGCCAGATGCTGGTGACATGATGGGAGCATCTTGCCACTGATCAATCCAACGTGTGGGTGTTGGTTGTGTTTCATATGTTTGGGTATACACTGGTGGGGTAACATTTACCGGAGGTGAGGGCATATAACAATCCCCCATTGTAAATGGAGGGGGATTAAAATAATTTGGAGAAGGCATATGTGGAGGCGAAGGCTGAGATGGGTAATAATATGAAGAAACAGGTTGAAAAGGATCTACCGGAGGCACATAATACATCCCCGGCTCTGGTTGTGGTGCCGGTGGCATTGTGAGTTGTTCATGTTGCACTCGTCTGCGATGGCGATGTAGTCCCATTCCTTCCACCCGTCCTGCAGGGATGTCCGTGGTTACTTGAGGTTCTGGTGCAGGCTGAGATGGTTCTGGAGCAGATACTGCAGGTGATGTTACTCTATCTATTTCACGGCAGATCTGTAAGCAATGACTAATTTCTGAGCGCATGTTTGCAAAGGAGAATGAACTTTCCCCTTCTGATGTGCAAGTGTAGTACATGCGCTCCAAGTTATCAGCCTATGTCAAAAAAAAATTGAAAGTTAGTCTCCAAATGTGTCATTATAATCCTTAGTATGAAGTAATAAAAATATTAAAAGAGAAGGATACCATGTTCCCAGTCTTTGCACATGCTCGGGTAATCCAACGTCTGGTGTGTCTTTTGTACCACACCATATACTGAGAATTGGATGGGAGGTGGAATTGGCCTTGACATAGATCGTTGGTCCAAATATAATTTAGCCTCTCATCCCATTGGGACACATATATGGCATGTTTGACACGCCAATTCTCAATAGTCTTTCCCTTTAAAGTCAGATCATGCAATTGATCTGGTTGGGATGGAGGGCGTGGGATGTGTTGCACCATGCCAAACTGGCGCATACAGCGATCTGGCTGATGCCACTCAACAATGTGAAAGCAGATTAGTGGCACAACTGCTCTCCATATATTGTGTCCCTCCAAGCAATACGGCGGCAGCTGAGCTACAATAACGTCTGTGTAAGGGACCCACACAATCTGCACACGATGTAAATAAGTTAGTAATCAATATTGTATAATATTGAATAAAAATATATAGAAGTAAAGAAATACTAACATCGGTTTTCTCCATCCTATCGAACACGCCTCGATAGTATGTGATCTCTCTGTAGACGGCGTCGTAAGTCTGTCCGCCTGACCACCTTTCACCAAGTGGCTTTTGAGGATTTGGAGGCGGTGGCTGAGGAGCGATACATGGGAAACGCATCCAGGCCCACAACTGTAGAAGTATACATGCTCCACCAATCTCCTTCCGATTATAGTCGGTGGCTTTACATAACTCTCTATATAAGTAACTGAGAACTGCAGAGCCCCAACTATATGAGCCACACTCATCAAAATCGGCTAGTAACGGTAAAAATCGCAGAGGTACATATGAACTCGAGTGATCTGAGAATAGTAAACCACCCATAATACGTAATATGAACGCCCGAGTATAGCGTTCAACTTGAACATGATCGTGTGCATGGTCATTAAAGTCGCCAAAATGATCATTAAGCCATTTCATCTTAAGACGTCCTCCTTTTATTTCCGACTGTGGAGGAGCCACACCCAACAAGGCTTGGAGTAGAGGTTGCCAATTTCCGTATGTAACACCGGTAACTGGTTCACCATCCACCTTTAAACCAAGTTGCATATTGACATCTTGAAGGGTGATGGTGCATTCCCCTTGTGGCATGTGAAAGGTATGTGTCTCCGGTCTCCATCGCTCCACCAATGCGGATATTAGTGTATGCTCGACTTGAAAAAAATCAAATAAAGCGATACCTAAAAAACCAGACCGCAAAAGAAGTGGCTTGATTAATTCTGGAACTTCGTTTGCACGTCCATCGCGGTCACCCGCTCGCCTAACAGTTAATACTCTATCTTTTTCACCGTTACAAGGGAGTTTGTATTTGATAATGCAGTGGACCCTCGTTTTCGTACCTTTCATAGAGTTTTTTGGACTTTCAAACAATGTGTAGATGCCCTCAATTTTTGCAAGCCTGTCATACAAATTGATGGTACATTCTTGTATGGGAAATATCGAGGTACCCTGTTAATCGCCACGACTCAAGACGGAAACACTTGTGTGTTGCCAATCGCATTTGCGATTGTTGAAGGAGAGACTTTGGAAGCTTGGTCGTGGTTCCTGTCTAATATACGTGAACATGTGACCCAAAAGCAAGGAATATGTCTTATATCTGATCGACATGTGAGCATAAAATCAGCTGTAGCAAGAGCCCCTGCGTGGCAGCCTCCAAATGCCTATCATGTCTATTGCATTCGACATATTGCCAGCAATTTCAACCACAAATTTAAAAATGCAAAGCTAAAAGCAGACCTACTGAAATTGGGTAATTGTATTGATTAATTTACTTTCGTAAATGTTTTACTTGTCTGGCATGTCTAACTTTATTGTCTTTGACAATGTAGGATACACACCATGTATCCATCATTTTGAAAGGAATTTGAACAAGTTCCGTGAAATAAGTCCAGAAATTCAAAGATGGATTGATGGCATCTCTAAAGAAAAATGGAGTCTTGCACATGACTACGAAGGTCGCAGATATGGTCACATGACGACAAACTTGTCGGAGGCTGTGAACAAGGTTTTGAAAGGTGCTAGAAATTTGCCAATTACAGCATTAGTGAAGTGTACATATGCGCGACTAGTAGAATATTTTATTAGACGTGGAGCGGAAGCTCGAACAGAAACATCTTCAGGACGAAGATACTGCAAAAAGTTCACAGATCAGTTCAATAAAAATCAAGAAGATGCGTGTTCACATAGAGTTCGGAGATATGACATTCAGTCGACCAAGTTTGAGGTTGAGGAAACGTTTAATCCAGTTACACAAAAAGGAGGTCATACATGGCCTGCGATATTAAATAAAAACTATTGTGAGTGTGGTGTTTTCCAAGCTTATAGGTTTCCGTGCTCACATGTTATATCTGCATGTGCCGCTGTGAGCATTGACTTCTATCAATATGTTGATCCTGTGTACTCCATTCACAACATTGTTGAAGCCTATTCAGGACAATGGTGGCCGATAGGAAATGAAGACAACATGCCAGTATATAATGGTGCCCGTATTATTCCGGATGAGTCCACAATGCTCACAAAGATGTACTCGTTGTCATCGTGCAGGTCACAATCGTCGAATTTGCCCGAGTTATCTAGAGGAACAGCAAGGCCAAGTTCATAGGAATGACAATGTTAATGATCCATAAATATGTTACATCTTTATGTGTCTAAAAATTGTTTCAAAGAATTTCAACTTATAACATTAAATTAGTGTTTGTATCATATTGTTTTTAACAATATTTTTAGAATTATATTTTTTAAAAAATAATATCAGTAATAATAATATATTAATAGTATTAATATTATTATCAATAGTAATTAATAATAATAATATTAATTAATATTAATATCAATTTTACATTTTATTTAATAAATATTGAAGGCGCTAACTGAGTTAGCGCCACCTGCAATGAAGAAAATGCAAGGGAGGCGCTAACTGGGTTAGCTCCTTAAGAGGCGCTAACTCAGTTAGCTCCTCCTTTGCATTTCAGCATTGCAGGTGGCGCTAACTCAGTTAGCGCTTCAAGAGGTGCAAACCCAGTTAGCGCCTCTTCCTAATTACGTGTCAAAAACAACCCCACCCTGATAAATAGTTTTTAGACAACATTTTTTAGGTAATTTTTTTAAAAACCGTACTAGTACGGTAAAAAAGCCCTCTTTGCTATGCTTCCACATTACTCTCTAGCAGGCACAAATTTAGTCCAAGAGCTACTGCTGTTGTTTTCATTGGTTATCCTCGTGGATATAAAGGATATAAGCTTCTCAACCTTGCTACTCATCAACCTTTCATCTCCAGAGATGTCAAGTTCTTTGAAGACATTTTCCCCTTCAAAAACAACAATTCCACTTCTCCGCCTCATGATACTTTCAGTACTCATATCACACCCAACCTCAATCATCCTGTTACTTATGATGATTCTGATTCTATCCCAAATACTATACCTCATGCAAATCAACTCACCCTTCCTCCCACCACCACTTCAAACTCCATCCATCCTCAAAGGTCCAACAGACCTATCAACCCCTGCCTATCTTTCTGATTACCATTTCTACAATGTTACATCATCAACCAACTCTTTTTCCCCTATTCAAAACTTCATTACCTATTCCAAATTATCCAAACCACATACTCATTTCAACAAGCCATCAAATTTCCCCACTGGCAACAAGCTATCTAGGATGAACTTGCAGCCATGGAAGTTAACGATACTTGGTCCATCACCCACCTACCTTCTGACAAGAAACCTATTAGATGCAAGTGGATATTTAAATTAAAACTTCATTCTGATGGCTTTGTTGCTAAACATAAGGCAAGATTGGTTGCTAGATGTTTCAGCCAACAATATGGGCTTGATTTTCAGGAAACTTTCTCACCTGTAGCTAAAATAACCACTTTGAGATTACTTCTTTCTCTTGCAGCCTCTCAACACTGACACCTTGCTCAATTAGATATAAATAATGCCTTCCTCAATGGCAGTCTTGAAGAGGATATCTATATGCAAATCCCCCTGGTTACAATCATAACACTGTTCCTACTTCATCTGCTCCTCTTGTTTGCAAATTAAACAAGTCCATTTATGGGCTTAAACCAGTGTAATAAAACTCGGCTCGGATCGGTGGGTCGAACCGTTGAGCCGGTAAACCAGTCAAGTGACCGGTCCGAGCCACTAGTCAGATCGGACATGCATCTGAATCGGGAAAAACCGGTTTCACTCGGCCGATTTTGTAGAAAACCGGTGACTCGGTCAAATCGTCCGAGTCATATTAATAGAATGAAAAAAAAAAGTTGCAGGGAGGTATGAGATGGAGTCCAGCTTCAGTCTGAGACGATTATTCTTCTTCAACTCTTTCGTTGCAGGTGCTTGGAGAAACACAAGAGGCAGAGGAACACACGAGTGAACTATCAGGAAATACTAAAAAGAGGAGAGGAAAAAAATGCAAAGGAACGCATACCGTGAAAAAATGTAGATGAGAGGAGTGTAAAAAAAGACTGGGCAAGAAAGGAGAAAAAATTAGTAAAAGAATGAAGCAGAGAATGAAGTATTGAAATGTGAAAGAATGGATGTGGTTATGGTGTCTTTGTGAACACGAAAGGATAAAGCCTGCAAATTGTTGAGAGTATAGGTGCAGCTTGCTTTCGTCCTTTCAATACACACTATTACGTGTAGCAGTTGCTTTCCAATTGTATAGTATAGGTGCAGCTTTTTTATAGAGTTCACGTGAGTCAATGGTATTTCTTTTACATTAAAAAAAATAGTGTTTTATTCTTTTGGATGGTCCAAATATTATTTTTGATTTCGAGCATGTTTGGGTGTAACTTCTACAGAAGTACTTGTAGGTGAAAAAAATAGCATGAATCAAAGAAGTCAAATGCATTTAACTTCTCCATAAGTTAAAATTAGTTTTTGTAGACCACCTTCTCCAAAAGCTCTCCCATTTAACTTCTCTAAAAGTAACAAATTTTAACTTATGGAGAAGTTAAATGCATTTGACATCTTTGATTCATGTTATTTTTTTTTTCACTTAGAAGTACTTCTGCAGAAATTCCACCCAAACAGACTCTTCATGTATTATATTTTTTTTAGAAAATAATATATATATATATATATATATTATGTGTGATATATTTTATAATATTAATTATAAAACCGGTTCAACCAGTGACTCACTGGTCTCGACCAGTGACTCACTGGTTCGACCAGTGACCCATTAACCCAGTATGTTGACCGAGTCAACTACCAGTCCGAGTTTTATAACATTGGCTTAAACAAGCTTCAAGAAGTTGGTTCACAAAGTTTAGGTCCACACTGATATCCCATGGCTTCAAATAGTCCACACATGAGTATACCTTGTTCACCAAAGGTAATAATTCCACCTTCATTGCTATTCTTGTTTATGTTAATGATATTGTTATTGCTAGTCCAGATACTGCTATCATCAAAAGTGTTAAAGATATGCTCCACAATCACTTCAAACTCAAAGACCTAGGGGATTTAAAATTTTCCCTGTGGCTGGAACTCTCAAAATCCAATGCAGGAATCTTCATGTGTCAAAGACACTACACTCTCTCCATTCTTCAAGACTGTGGCATGCTGGCTTGCAAACCATCTGCAATTCCTATGGAAGCTTCCTTGAAACTTCATGCTGAATCTGGCTTAAAGCTCACCGATCCAAGTATTTACAGAAGACTCATTGGAAGACTTCTGTATCTAACCACTTCCCGACCAGATATTTGCTATACTGTGCACAAATTGAGTCAATTTGTTTCAAGTCCTCGTTCTGGCCATATGGAGGCTGCTTATATGCTGCTGCGTTACCTTAAACACACTGCTGGTCAAGGCATTTTATTCAAAAGTGATTCTGATACAAAGCTTCATGCTTATGTGGATGCTGGCTGGGGCTCCTGTATTGACGGCAGGAGATCCACCACAGGATTCTGTATCTTCTTAGGAAACTCTCTTATTTCATGGAAGGCTAAGAGACAAAACACTGTTGATAAATCTACTTTAGTAGTAGATTTATAGATTAATTTTAGGTAGTTTTTAGGTGTTTAGTTGATAATTTTGTAAGTTTGTAGTTAAAATTGTACATAATTGAGTTTGTTTGTGTTTTAGATTATTGTAGTAAATAATAGTATTTTTGTTCTAATTTTTCATTGATTTGGTGTTTTTTATAGGTATTATTTGAAAAAGAAGAAAAAGAGTTTGAAGAGAAGCAATTTTGAAGTCATTGGAAAGATCAAACAATGAAAGTTGAGCCAAAAGAGGTGCAAATTGAGAGATTTACATTCTGCCAGAATCGTGTGAGGACAAGCTGAAGGTGTGTGAGGACACGAAATTGGCAGAAGCTACTGGATCTAAATTTACTCTCTGCCAAAATTGTGTGATGACATGGAAAGATCTGCGTGAGGACACGAAGTTGACAGAAACATTATAAATAGATCTGTTTAGATTTTTAGCGGGAATCTTTTCATTTTTTTTCAGATTTCTCATTTCTTCCACTCGAATTTTCTTTCTTTCTCATGAAGATCAAAACCAAGTGGAAGCTAGGGTTCTTGATTCAATGGAGTTTCTCATTGAGTTTGCAATTCTCTTCTCCTTTATCTTCTCTTTTGTAATGAATTGCTAGATTCTCTTAGGTTAGGAGTTGATGGAACTTGATCTGAATTTTGTGTAAGCATTTCACTCATTCAATTCAATTTTCGTTTGCATTTCAATTGCTTTCTTCTGCACTTAAAGC
The DNA here is from genome assembly GCA_026901365.1 of Sesbania bispinosa. Classification (NCBI taxonomy): domain Eukaryota; kingdom Viridiplantae; phylum Streptophyta; class Magnoliopsida; order Fabales; family Fabaceae; genus Sesbania; species Sesbania bispinosa. Next base: position 398,549 of record QLOH01000660.1, on the reverse strand, counting down.
TTCAATTGAATTGGCCAATCAATTGTATGAATTGAAAGCTTTCTTCACAGAGTAAACTAGCAAGTCGGTCCCTGACTCAGCGAGGACCATGCAATTTTGTCCCTGACTTTATTAAAATAGAATTTTAGTCCGTATTTGTCAAAAACACATGCACTGTAGTCCCTAAAGTGCATATTTTTTAATAAAGTGAAGGACTAAAGTGCATGCTTTTTAGTGAAATAAGGACTAAAGTGCATGTGTTTTTAACAAAGTACAAACTAAAGTGCTATTTTAGCAAAGTCAGGGATGAAACTGCATGGTCCCCGCAGAGCCAAGGACCGATTTGCTAGTTTACTCTTTCTTCACAATTGGAAAATTTGAGGAAAGTTTAGATCTGAAGTAAGCAACATAAAATTCTGATTGCCTAGGAATAGGATTCAGTTTTTATGTGATCTTTAGCAATTCTTGATGATAATGCATGTCTCAATTAGGTTCACCTAAGGAATTAGGGTATTTAGTTGAAGACATAGGGTTAATCTACCAAGGAATTGGATTTTAACTAGGTTTGTGAATTGGATCATTGAATCATTTTTAACAATTGAATTGAGTGAAGTGTATACTTGCATGAAAGGAAGATTGAGTGAAATCAACCCTAACCAATTTTATAAAATTCGTATTCCAATTCTACTGCACTTTTATCAAATTGATCAAAACAAATTCAAGGTTTCTGGTTTAGTTGTAAGAGTTAGTTTACTGTTTTAGTTTTAGATCATTGAACACAATTGAATTTCTCCTATTCAACTAGATAAGTTCCCTGTAATCTGGTATTTGATCCATCAATCTCTGCCGGGCGATACTCTACTTTCATTATATTACTTGTTATGATTTGGTACACTTGCCGAATTTTTATTAAGTTTTTGGCGCCGTTGCCGGGGATTGATAGTTTCAATATTAATAGTGCAATGGATTTGCTAGATTGGATTCTGTTTTTGTTTTAGATTAGATTAGATACACTAACTTTTTTGATTCTTTTGTTTCCATTTGTTTGCTACTGACTTGATTATGAAAATGTTTTTCTCTTTGTGTAAGGAAAAATTAAACAGAAAGTTGTATTAGTTTTTGTTTGATCATGGATTGGTACAAATTTGAGGCAACATTTGCTCAGAATGAACTCCTTTTACAACAGCTAGATGCACTGCATCAACGATTGGACAATCTACAATCAGGAGGTAGAAAGACAACCATAATGGTTTGTGATTTTTTCCAAGGAAACCACCTGAATGGGGATTGTGACATAGATGATGCTGCAAACTTCTTTGAGAATGCACGTAGACAGCAAAATTTGGATCCTTATTCAATCTACCAGCAGGAAGATTATGAATATAATCTGAATGTATTGTGGCAACAATATCTTCAACCAATTGACATGAAATACCAACAAGAAGAATCATATGTGCAAAATGATGAACAAGAGATTGATAAAATTTCTACTTTAGAAAAAGCTCTTCTCAAACTAACAGAGGAAAATACTTTGTTTATGCAGGAGACAAGATCCAATTCCAATGCCATGATGCAAGAAACAAGGAATTTTATGCAAGAAGCAAGAGCAAGGTTCAAAGCTCAAGAGTCTTCATTAAAGAATCTTGAGAATCAGATTGGATATCTATCCAAGCAACTATCTGAAATTCCTCAAGAGGCACTTGGAGTTATTACGCTATATTCAGATGACAGTGATAATTGTTTTGAGGAAGACTTGGAAGTAGAGGAGTGTTTTCCAAATTTAGAATCACAAAGAATTGACTCAGCTGTGAGTTTGATAAAAGAAGAGCTGCAAAAGGAGGAGGAAGAGCAAAAGGATCCAAAGATTGAGCTTGAGCTCCTACCCTCTGATATGAAATATGATGTTGTTGGGGAGGGAGATGCTAAGCTAATGATCATCAGTAATGACTTCATAAAAATAGAAAAAGAGATTGGAGAAAAGTGTAATGGTTTATCAAAAACAAATGAAGAGAAAGTGTTGAGAGTGATTGGAGATCATAAAGCAATGATTGGATTAACAATCTCTATTTTGAAAGTTGAAGTTGAAAGAGATGAAAGTCCAAAGTTAACCATCCCTCAAGTTGTGCTTGAACTGTCATGGATAATTGGAGGAAAGTACCAAAGGAAGCTTTTAATGATCTTTGATGATGGAATAGAATACAATGCAGTAAAGGAAAAGGGAGTAAAATTCCCATCATGCTTTCAGCCACCTTGAAGGAGAATTTTGAATCAAGCTAATGACGTTAAAGAAGCGCTATATGGGAGGCAACCCATAATTCAAAAGCTTTAGTTTGATATTTTCTGCATGTTGTTCAACTTTTTTTCATAGGATTTAATTTTTTTAGGCATAATGAATTCTAGAAAACTAAGAGTGCTGTGATAGTTTGCTACTTGTTTGATTGTAATTACATGACTAACAAGTGACATTATATTACAGGAAATTGAAAAATAGCAGCTGGAGATTTTGAAATGTTTCTGCCAAAATCGTGTCTTCACGATCTGTGGTCCATGTGGGGACACGACAATTAAAAAGCAATTTTTGAACAAGTCTAATACTCAAATTAGCCTCTGCCAGAATCGTGTCCTCACAAGCCTTGGCTCATGTGGGGACACGAAAATGAAAAAGAAAAGAAAGAATGGAATTGTGACAGTATGTGCACTCTGTCAAATTTTGGTGAGGACACTACTTATCCTTGTGTGGACACGATTTCTAATTCAATTTCAACAACCATCACCTATCTTTTATAAAAAAATATAAATAAAAAAATAAATAAAATAAATAAAAATATTTTTTTTTCAATTTTTCTTTTTATTTGTTGTTTTGTTATTTTTAAAAATTAAAAAAAAGTATTAATAAAATTTTCTTTAAAAATTCTCCCTGCTACCTATTCTTTCTCCTTCCTCTTCATGCAAAACCTCATTCCTATTCACTGTCCCTTTCATTCTTGCTGCACACCATCATTCAAATACACCATTGTACCTTTCCTTTTTCCTCTCTATGTGCCTGCTAAAGAAATAATGAATATGATGAAAAAGAACTTAATTCATTTATGATGAGAATAAGTATATATAGGTACAATACAGGAGATGAATATTTGCAAAAACTATCTCAACCGCTTACACGCCCCCGCAAGATGGTGGAGGGGTAACGACACCGATCTTGGATAGGAGAAAGGAATGACGAGGCCCGGATAGCGGTTTTGTCAAAAGATCAGCTAGTTGATGACTGGATGGAACATGAGATACTCGAAGCTCCTTTTTGGCCACCAATTCTCGAACAAAGTGATAATCAATGGATAGATGCTTCATGCGGGAGTGAAAAATGGGATTGGAGCATAGGTAGGTGGCACCAATGTTGTCAGAGAGAATGGTGGGTTGGCTGGATAAGGGAACTCCCAGTTCTTTGAGAAGTTCTTGTAACCAAAGAACCTCTGTAGTTGTGGAACCAATTGTGCGGTATTCAGCTTCAGTGGAAGATCGAGCAACAGTCTTTTGCTTTTTGCATGACCAGGATATGGCGTTTGGGCCAAGATAGATGATGTAAGCAGCGGTAGATCTACGATCTTCAGTGTCACCAGCCCAGTCAGAGTCACAGAAGGCATTTAGATGAAGAGATGAATTTTTGACAAGATGAAGCCCATGATTGATACTGCCTTTGAGATAGCGTAATACACGCTTTAATGCTTGCATATGGATTTCCTGTGGAGCCTGCATGTGTTGAGCCAATTTGTTGACTGGGTAAGCTAAATCCGGACGAGTGATGGCTAGATAATGAAGAGATCCAATTAGTCGTCGAAAGAGTGTCACATCGCAAGTAGGAGCATCGGGCAATGATGTTAGACAACATGAAGTTGACATTGGTGTGCCAACAGGCTTTGCATCAACCATATTTGCAAGTTGAAGGATGTCTCTGATGTAGTGATGTTGTGACAAGAAGAGACCAGAGCTTGTAGGAATGATTTCAACTCCAAGGAAATGAGATGGTTGACCAAGATCTTTAAGAGAGAATTTCTCGGCAAGAGATGATTGGAAGTGCCGAAGAAATTTTTCATTGTTCCCAGTCAGCAACGGATCATCTACATACACCAAAAAGTAGGCCAAGACATTATTGGAGTTATAGATAAAAAGTGATGTATCAGACCTGGAGTTTTTGAATCCATATGATTGTAGAAAATCCTTCAACGCATGATACCAGGCCCGTGGTGCCTGTTTGAGGCCATACAATGCCTTGTTGAGCTTGCAAACATGAGAGGGAAGAGAAGGATGGATGAATCCCGGGGGTTGAGTCATGTAGACATCCTCAGTGATGGATCCATAAAGAAATGCATTGTTGACATCCATTTGACTCACTGGCCATCCATGAGATAGAGCAATGCACAAGACTAGCTTTATAGTCTGTGGCTTGATTACTGGACTGAAGGTCTCATGATAGTCAATGCCCGGGCGTTGGTGGAATCCTTTTGCTACTAGGCGGGCTTTGTATCTGGCAATGGACCCATCTGGATTGCGCTTGAGGCGGAAGACCCATTTGTTTCCAATGACATTATAGTGTGGCTGATTTGGAACAAGATCCCAAGTGCCATTGCGCATTAACGCATTAAATTCCTCTGACATGGCATTTTTCCATTTGTGATGTTTCATGGCTTGAGAGACACATGTAGGTACCAAAGGCTCTGTGAGGGGATATTTGATGGCTAGGTTCAACTGTTTGGGTTTGAATATTCCAGCTTTACCCCGAGTGACCATGGGGTGACAAGGTGTAAGAACACTTGGAGCAGAGGGGGATGCATGTGACGCAGATAATGAGGAAGTGTACAAGTCTTCTGTGGTTGTGGTGGTTGAGGTTGGTGGTGGGGTAATTTGGGTTTGAATGGTGTTGTGAGGGAAGAGATTATTTTGTGTGATGTTAGGAGTGAGTTGGTTTGAATCTTGAGTGAGTGGATTTGGATTTGATGAAGAGAGGGTATGGGAAGATTGTGGGATTAGATTGGGGGAAGATTGTGTAAGCCGCGGGTTGTGGGATTGGAGAAGGGAAGGTTGGGTTGGAATTTGAATTTGGGTGAGTGGGGTGGTTTGGGCGTTGGACGGTATTTGGGTGATTTGGATTTGGGTGATTGGGGTGGTTTGGGCGGTGGATTGGTTTGTTGGATTGGGACGGTGCGAGATTGATATGGGATGTTGGGTTGTTGGTTCGTTTGTTTGGGCGGTGAGAAGATTGGGCCGTGTTTGTTGGTGATTGGGTTGGGCGATGAGGGGCTGGTGAGGTATGTTGGAGGTGTGGGTTGTTATAAGGATTGGGTTGGTGAGATTTTGTTGCGGGTTTTGATTATTGGGAGATTGGGTTGTTGGAGAAAGGCTAGAGGTGGCGAGGTTTAGGGGTGGGGTTATTTGGATTGGTGCGGATGTGGGCTGTTGGGGGATATTTGAGTGAGGCTGTTGCGGGATGTAAGGAGGGACGGTTTGGGGCGTGATTAGGGGGGATATTTGAATGGGTTGTTGCGTGAATGTAGGATTAGGTGGGATAAGGTGAGTGGTTTGTTGAGTGGGAGGATTATTAGGTGGTGTGATGATTTGGGGAGGAGTTGGCCGCGGGTTTTGAGGAATAATGGAAGGGTGAGTGATTCGATTAGTTAGGGGAGAGATAGGAAGCCGTGGAGGAGGAGAGAGGATATTTGAAGGGTGAGTGATTTGTGTGATGGCAGTGGAAGAGAGAGAGTAGGGAAAGATATTTTCAACAAACTGGACATGACGAGAGACAAATAATTTTTGACTTTTTATGTTGAAGCACAAAAATGCACTCTAGGAATTACTGTAGCCAACAAAAACACATGGTTGAGATCGTGTTTCAAATTTATTTTGAGTGTAAGGTGTGAGCCAAGGGAAACACAGACAACCAAAGACTTTGAGCTTGGAATAATTTGGCTCTCGGTTAAAGAGTATAGAAAATGGGTTTTTCATTTTTAAGGTGGGAGTGGGAAGACGATTTATGAGGTAGGCAGCTGTTTGTAGTGCATAACTCCAAAAAGCAATTGGGAGGGAGGCATGGTGGATAAGACAACGGGCCGTTTCAACCAAATGACGGTGTTTTCTTTCAGATAAACCATTATGTTCTGGCGTATGTGGTGGGGTAGTGAGATGAGAGATTCCATGAGATTGGAAATAAGCACGTAGCTTAATAAATTCACCACCATTATCCGAATAAAATTTTTAATTTTTGTATTGAATTGATTCTCTACTAAAGATTTGAAAGTTGGAAAAATTGTAGAGACATCAGATTTAAGTTTAATCGGATATAGCCAGACATATTTAGAAAAATGATCAATAAAAATCACATAATAAGAAAAACCGTCAATTGATTGAATACGGGAGGGACCCCAAACATCAGAGTACACAAATTCCAAAGGATGACTACTAACAATGGTAGACCTAGAGAATGGAATTTTATGACTTTTATTGGATAGACAATCACTACATTTATTCATAGAGGAAGAAAAGGAGATATTATTTGAGCTAAGAGCATGGAGAAGGGTTGGATGTGCTGGGTGGCCAAGACGGTGGTGCCAAAGGTCCAGGGATGGTGTGGTGGTTGCGGCATAGGCGACGGTGGATGGATGGTTGGTGGTTGGTAGTTTGTACACATTGTCCTCATTAGATCCGCCTAACAGCATCACCCTTGTGTCCAGTGCCTTTACCTCGAAATGAAAAGGGAAAAATTCAATGGAAACATTGTTAGTTTGACAAAGTTGAGAAACAGAGATGAGGTTTTTAGTGACTGAGGGAACACATAAAACATTTGTAAGAAGGAGTGGGCGAGAGGATGTGGGAAATTTAGTGGAGCCCATGTGAGTGATGGGTAAAGTCTTACCATTGGCCACGGTGAGTGTGTCTTGTCCAGGGTAGTCTGATTTGATGGAAAGATTATTAATGTCATTGGTCATATGATGGGAGGCACCCGAGTCAAGCAGCCAGTTGAGATCATTGCCTTCAGATTTGTGTGCCATGTGTGCAGAGGGAGGAGTCTGCTTTGGTGGATAGCCATGTATTTTGTAGCATGTCTTGGCAGTATGGCCCTTCTTGTCGCAGAACTGGCAGACAAGAGCAGAGGAGAATGAGGACTTCTTTGAGGAGTTATGAGAACGCCTACGGTTGGAACCAGATGAGTTCCGATTAACAAAATTAGCCGTGAGAGGAGCAGGTGAGACAAGTCGGTCATCCCGTTGCATGAAGATCTCAAAATCTATCAGCTTGTCATAAAGTTCATCAAAGGTAATGGGGGAGTCACGAGTGCGAATGGAAGCAGTGAACTCGCGAAAGGATGGACCAAGGCCGTTAAGGGCGTGAATGATGAGATCCAGATCGTCAATAGGGTGGCCAATAAGGGCCAGCTCCTCACCAATATTGCGAATGGATCGCAAATACTCACTTATAGAGGAAGAGCCTTTGGTGATGGAAGTTAAGCGCTCCTTCAAAGACATAATGCGAGACCGAGAGCGGCTGGCATAAGCTTGCTGTAGTTTACGCCAGGCTTGAGCAGAGGTGTCAGCAGATGACATAATGGTGCGGGCCTCAGCGTCACAGGAGCCAAGCAGCGCAAGGTAGAGAAACTGATCCTGACGTACCCAATAAGAGTATGCAGGATTTGAAATATCGACACCATCTTGTTTAATGGTGGTGGGAGGGCATGGGATGTCACCGGTTACGTAGCCTTCAAGATTACGGGCCACAAGGAGTGAACGAAATTGTTTGTACCAGGCGGGGTAGTTCGTGCCATTTAATTTGATGGGTAAATTAGTAGTGGTATTGAACTCGACGAGAGTTGTGGGATCAAAGGTTGAAGAGGCCATAAGGATCGAGATGCTAGTGAAGCAGAGAGACTTCTGATACCATAAAGAAATAATGAATATGATGAAAAAGAACTTAATTCATTTATGATGAGAATAAGTATATATAGGTACAATACAGGGGATGAATATTTGAAAATAGACTACAACAAAATTTTGAATTTGAAATACAAGACTTGTTTGTTGCAAAAACTATCTCAACCGCTTACACCTGCACTCAGGAAATCAAGACCACAGTGCCGCACGTTGTTCATCTGGTTATTGCTTTGTGCGTCGCACTTTCCATCATCTCCGTTCCGTTCCTTATCGCATAAAGTAGTACCCCTCTGTTCCATCCTTCCTGTTTCATCTTTCGTGATTTCCCTCTCCAAGCAAGTCAGCGCGTTGTTCACAGTATCCTACGCACTGTTTCTCTTTGTGCTGCTTCTCATTCCAACTTCTCTGTTCCTTTCATTGCTCACGGTTTGGGTGGTAGATGCAAGGAGTGGTACACTTGGTTTTCATTAAGTTCACAGTATTAGGGCTTCACAGGTACCAATTTCTTTTTCCTTTTTTCTTTTTAATATTTGAGATGGTGATGGTTATATATTGAAGTGTGACTGGCTTGGTTGATTTCTGCTGGAATTGTGAGAGTTGATTGTTCTCTGTGATATTTTTACCTTAAAATGTGCTTGAATTGTTGTTGGAGTTAGGTTGCATAATAGATGTTTAATAAAATGCTTGTAAGAATTGCATTCTTAATTCCAAACTCAACATTGCTTTGACATAGTCTTTGCTGTGATGCTCTGTATAGTGCTTGCTATCATCTTTCAATGCATTATTTTAAGACTGATAAAGAGATTTTGCACCACATTTTGTGGCTCACACACCATGATTCACTGTTTGACACATGTTTTTCATACAACTTCATAGAGTTGTTTCTGAACATATTTTTAGGATGTAGTTTTTGCTAGTCATTGTATAGTTTAGGATGTAAATAATAGTTTGTTTGGTTTTCTTTAGTTTGTTTTCTTTTTTTTAGGAAAGCTTGATTTCTTTGCTGAATTCTTTCTGTTGTATCCCATGACTCTTTCTTTTTAATTCCATTCTAATCTATTTGATGATAATCTTCTTCTTGGACAATTTTCATAAGTGTTACTCAATATTCAATTCCAAATTTGAAAGTCTTGATTGATTGGAAATTCTTGATCTTTGCTTGATAATTATGTGGAAGTAAATCATTGATTTAGTTGGATTGTAGTCACAACATTACCCTGTGAGGATTTTGGGCCATACACTCTAATTGATTCCTTGTTGTGTGATTGGCTACTCCTTGAGATTTCATTCTAGAACTTGACTTTGTTCTTAATTGAAATTGTTTCTCATTTGCATCCACATGCATGATTGAGGCATTTTTTTGTTAGCTATTGGGCTAAATAGACCACCCTGAAAAATATTTCCCTTTGCTTTGCCCCTTTGAGCCTTTTTGCCATTTCTTCTTTCTAAGCTCATTATAAGCCTCAAATGAAAAACCATTAATGTCCTTCCTCTTTGGGATTAAAGGATATATGGTACATTCAAGGATGAGTTTTTGAAATTAAGTTTGGGGTTACTTTCTATTTTTGCTTGAGGGCAAGCAAATGTTTCAAGTTTGGGGTGGGAAAGCAAACTTGCTTTATTTCAAAAAGAAAAGAAAAAAAATGTGTGCTGTTAAAAAAAAGCAAAGAATGATATAAAAAAAAAGCAAGCACATTGATATAAAAAAAAGAGTTACAGTAGAGAAAAATAAAAAAAAAGTACATTGAAAAAAAAACATAGTTACAGTAAAAAAAATTGATGAAAAGTAAAAGAAAAATTCAAAGGGGGGCTATGAAATGAAATCAAAGGAAGGATGAGTTAACTTCATACTTAATTCTTGAGCTCATCACATATATCCTTTAATTCTTTTGGGGTTAACTAGATCCTAAATTTTCCTACCTTGTCCCAAGCCCCATTACGACCCAATTAAAAGTCCTCATGATTTGTGGTTGCACTTGTGTTTGCAGTGGAAGTTTTAGAACATTGTCAAGCTTATGGTAATAAATCTTGAGTGGGTAGTAATTTTGAGAGAAACAGTACCCTTTAAACACTAAGAGTGGTGAGGTAAACACTACCTTGTAAGGGTCGTGAATACAATTCATACTTTTCTTTGTGAAACTTTTGCATATTTTATCTTGCATTGTTTCAAGTTGGACTGAGATATCATGATGCTAGGTACTGCACTTGTTTGATTTGTGAGAGCACTTTTGCTAATTGTTTGAGGAATGAATTAGAATTGAATGATTAATGGTGAAAAGAATTGTGGAGAATTGGGATGTTCACTTGTGGATTTGAACCCCTTGTTTTGTCAAGAAATATTCTTTATTGAGCTCTAATTGTTTGCTTGGGGACAAGCAAAATTCTAAGTTTGGGGTTGTGATAAATCTACTTTAGTAGTAGATTTATAGATTAATTTTAGGTAGTTTTAGTTGTTTAGTTGATAATTTTGTAAATTTGTAGTTAAAATTGTACATAATTGAGTTTTTTTGTGTTTTAGATGATTGTAGTAAATAATAGTATTTTTGTTCTAATTTTTCATTGATTTGGTGTTTTTATAGGTATTATTTTAAAAAGAAGAAAAAGAGTTTGAAGAGAAGCAATTTTGAAGTCATTGGAAAGATCAAACAATGAAAGTTGAGCCAAAAGAGGTGCAAATTGAGAGATTTACATTCTTCCAGAATCGTGTGAGGACAAGCTGAAGGTGTGTGAGGACACGAAATTGGCAGAAGCTACTAGATCTAACTTTACTCTGCCAAAATCGTGTGAGGACATGGAAAGATCTACGTGAGGACACGGAGTTGACAGAAACATTATAAATAGATCTGTTTAGATTTTTAGCGGGAATCTTTTCATTTTTTCAGATTTCTCATTTCTTCCACTCGAATTTTCTCTCTTTCTCATGAAGATCAAAACCAAGTGGAAGCTAGGGTTTTTGATTCAATGGAGTTTCTCATTGAGTTTGCAATTCTCTTCTCCTTTATCTTCTCTTTTGTAATGAATTGCTAGATTCTCTTAGGTTAGGAGTTGATGGAACTTGATCTGAATTTTGTATAAGCATTTCACTCATTCAATTCAATTTTCGTTTGCATTTCAATTGCTTTCTTCTGCACTTAAAGCTTCAATTGAATTGGCCAATCAATTGTATGAATTGAAAGCTTTCTTCACAATTGGAAAATTTGAGGAAAGTTTAGATCTGAAGCAAGCAACATAAAATTCTGATTGCCTAGGAATAGGATTCAGTTTTTATGTGATCTTTAGCAATTCTTGATGATAATGCATGTCTCAATATTTAGTTGAAGACATAGGGTTAATCTACCAAGGAATTGGATTTTAACTAGGTTTGTGAATTGGATCATTGAATCATTTTTAACAATTGAATTGAGTGAAGTGTATACTTGCATGAAAGGAAGATTGAGTGAAATCAACCCTAACCAATTTTATAAAATTCGTATTCCAATTCTACTGCACTTTTATCAAATTGATCAAAACAAATTCAAGGTTTCTGGTTTAGTTGTAAGAGTTAGTTTACTGTTTTAGTTTTAGATCATTGAACACAATTGAATTTCTCCTATTCAACTAGATAAGTTCCCTGTAATCTGATACTTGATCCATCAATCTCTGTGGGACGATACTCTACTTTCATTATATTACTTTTTACGATTCGGTACACTTGCCGAATTTTTCATCAACTGTCAGCAAGTCTTCTGTAGAGGCAGAATACAGATCTCTTGCCTCTGTGGCCACTAAACTCACTTGGTTAAAGAATTTACTAACTGACTTCCATTTCAACACCTCTTATGCTACTATTTATTGTGACAACAAAGCTGCCATCCATATTGCTTCCAACCCATCATATCATGAGAGGACTAAACACCTTGAAATTGATCTTCATTATGTCTGGGAACAATTCGACAGGGTTGTTCTCAAGTTAATTCATGTTAGAAAGCATCATCAGTTAGCAGATATCTTCACCAAATCCTTGCCAAAAATTGCCTCCCTTAACATCTTGTCCAAATTGGGAGTTGAAAATATCTTCCTCCCAACTTGAGGGGGGTATTAGATTAATTCTGTTAAAGGGTAGATAGTTATTTCTGTTAGTTAGTTTGTTTTGGTTCTTCTCTTGTATATATATTGTTCCTTCCTCTTCATATTCATCAATAATGAAAATTCATTCAAGTTCTTTCTTCTTCCTTCTTCCATTTTTATCCTCTGATATACAATGTTTAAACATTAGGTAAATATCACAATAAACTTTCACAACTACGAATTCACAAGTTTTGTTACTTTTTATAAGGAACTTTATAATTTCAGATAACATTTCTTACCATCTTTCTTATTTACCCTTATGAACATTAATGTCTTTTCAAGTATCGTAGTGAAGTTAGTTAATGATATTAAATAAGGGTATAACTAGAAAATGAAATTATTTTTTAAAACTCTAATAAAATTAACTAACTTTAATCACTTTTATTGGTATGTGTAATTCGGTTAAGTGTACCTTACAAGAAGGACGAGGATAGTATGAACTTATTACAATAATTTTTAGGATTTAATGTATATATACAAACAATGTAAAAAATTTACATAGTCATCCAATAATTTATACTACCACATCATTTATTAAGTTTAATAACGGATGACGTGGTAACACATCATTAAATAACAATGTATACTAATTAAACTATACTTTTTATTTGATCTTCAAATTGAAATAATAACATTTGTAACAAAATTAAAGATTAAATTATCTAATATAATCTAAGAATTTACCTCATTTGAATAAATTTTGTCGTCTCTAGTAGAATCTTCTTGAAGCATACCATTACATATTATGAGCTTTTAATACTGGAATAGATAATGCATTCTTAATGAAGAAGTAAGTTATAATTATTTTTTCTTACTCAGTGTGAATTTAATTTTTTATATATTTAAATCTAAAAAAAATACTTAATAAAATTAATCCTTATGTCATATTGAATTTTGGTGCTTACAATTTTTAATTATATACTAATATATTAATTAATGAGTTTAATGAGTGGTTACTCAATTATGTATTATCACATCAATTGAAAAATATAAGCAACGAGGTTGATTCAAATGATACATATTTGATTCCCCTTAAGCAAGTTCTCGAGTTCAAGTGGTACATGCTTAATTCTCTCTTAAGCAACGTCTTGAGTTCGAGTTTTGTGAATGAAAAAAAATCCCGATTGGGAGAACCAGCCCCATCACGACGTGCATGTAATAAATATGATACTATTCTATCATTAAACTTAACAAATAACATGTCTAACACATATTTTTTTTATATAAAAGATGTACATAATTAAATCCTTAATTAATATCTAAACAACCAATATCTTTAAATAGTTTAAGCTAACCTTTTTGTTTTTTTTCCCTCACGACCGTTTTAACCCCATTGGATGGTTCCGGATTTGTTTCTTTACCAATAGCTATAACTCAAGGAAAGAGTGGTTCGGAACCAAAATCTTTTATCAGCTATTCACTCTCTCGATCTCCTCTCTGCTTCGTGATTCTCGGATTTCTCTCACACGTGTAATTTGGGTTCTGATCCTTTCTACAAATTCATGTTTCTGTTTTCCTTCACCTCAAAAGCTTGATCATTTGAGGTCTTCATCATTCGTACTCTGTAATAGTTTTGCAAAAAGTTTGAGTCTTTTCAACTTCCAAATATACCATTTTTATCCTGATATGTTTGTTGAGTTATAGCTGTTTCACAAGTGTGTAGAAGTATATGGTCTAATCAAAGTGAGTTTCTTCCTCTGTTTCATAAGGGCATGTTAATTCTAGTATTTTTATCAGTTAATATTGACACAGTGTCATAATTTAAGGTCGTTGAGTTTATGAATTTTCCACTGGATAGATAGAATTTTGGTCCTTGAGTATATTTAACAGTTAATAATACCAAAAGGGTCTAAATTTAAGTTCATTGTGAACATATTCTACAGTTATTGGGTAGGAACAGATTGTGGCTTTGCTGGTAATCTGAGGATGTATTGCAATTTTAAGGAGCATGCTGCTGAGTATGTTAAGCAGGCAGTTCATGAGCATGATGCTGGAAACTATAAGAAGGCATTTACTCTTTATATGAATGCATTAGAATATTTAAGGGCCCATTTGAAGTATGAGAAGAATCCCAAGATCAAGGAGGCAATAACTCAGAAATTTGCTCAATACTTGAGGAGGGCCGAGGAGATTAGTGCCATTCTTGATGCAGGAGGTAGTAAACCAAACTTGAATAGAGAAGCAGCAGATTCTGTAAGACCAAAGACAAAGACAAATAGTGGAGTAGAGAAAGACAAGGAGGATCCTGAGCAAGCAAAGCTGAGGGCTGGTCTTGATTCTGTTATAATCAAAGAGAAACCAAATGTCAGATGGAGTGACATTGCTGGCCTTGAGAATGCCAAACAGGCATTACAAGAGGCTGTAATATTGCCTGTTAAGTTCCCACAATTTTTCACTGGTATGTTGTTAATGATTCATGATGGTTAGGTACTTGCATTTGGATTCCTGGTATTACTTGGTTCTGTTTCAGTGTCTGTACAGACTATAAATTGTTGCATTGTAGTGAATAAGTTGAGTTATGCCATGAAAAGTATATTTGAGTGTTGAGTTTTGTGTTTGGGATCACATGGCATTGTGTACAATATGTGTTTATTCAACCACAATCATGCCTTCATGAAAACACAGTAGTTAAAAAGGAAACTAGTCCCATAAGCTGGAGAGCCTGTATTGTGATCAAGATAATTGGTGCTGGTAACAGCTTGAGGAGTTACATTGTTAGTTGGCTTTTCATGTATTGAAGGCAATTATCAAACAACCATGGGGTTTATCTTTAACCTTGTAAGTCTTCATTACAGATGAAAACTGTGTTGCAATGAAACATTTTGAAGCCAATCATCTGGTGATGTAATTATGATCTCTGAACAAACTGAAACATGTTTCAAGTTTCATCTGATTATTTATAAGAAAAAAAAAAAAACCATCCCAAGTCCTTGTTTAATTTCCATGTGGTCTAGAAGGCATGGAACTTGAATTCCACAAATTTCTAATCTCAGTAGCAGTCAATCTTTCTTTCCATGTTGATGGTTGAAAGTTGAAACAATAGTAGGATCTTATGAAAATGATTGTTGTAAGGTCATTGCTACTAAGTAATTACTGACAAATTGCAGCAAGTTTCTGTAAGACTAAATGAAGATTTGTTCTTCTAGAATTAATTAAAATCATAGATTATTTTCAACAGATTAATTCATGTCATCTCATACTCGCTTAGGTAAAAGACAACCATGGAGAGCATTTTTATTGTATGGTCCACCTGGAACAGGGAAATCATTCTTAGCAAAGGCAGTAGCAACAGAAGCAGACTCTACATTCTTCAGGTAGTTTATTCATGAATAGATAGGAGATAGGGCAGAATTCAGACTTTGGAAGTGAGCTAGAAGACATTTCTTAATTAGTATGCTGTCTTTATAAAGTTTATGCAGTCATGAAACTCTTCTTATTTTACTTTGATGTATCATACATTCTGCTAACCTCAAGTTATTAATAGCCCATTTAGAATATCAAGGAAAGCAAGTTTCACTTCCAATTCTAATGGTAAATCCGAATTTTGGGAATAGTGTGAGCCCGCAATCTCTTCATCTGGACTGCAATAAACAGGATCCAATTGCACCTTACCTCTTGGGTTATTGCAATTTATATAAGTTTTTAAAACACTACCCGTCCAATTCATCATTCAACATTTTTACAGGAACTCACTTTGCTGATACTCTTCCATTATACATTGGCAACTTTCCTTTAAGAACAAATCTGATTGTATATAATATTTAGGGAGTTTGGTTTACAGTTTGGTAGAATTGATTTTGATAGATTATAGAATCAATGGTAGGAATGAATGATGCACTATTTACAGAACACGTTGGACGAAAGTGATTTAAAATCAATTCCACAATATTGATTCTAACTGTTTCCAACTGTGAACCAAACAAGTACTTAATTGTTCAAATTATTTGGTCTGCCAGTGTTTGTTTATCTCTCACACACAGAGGTCAACAGAAGATATAAAGTTTTTACAACATAAATTGCATTTCAGAGTTAGCTCATATCTCAGGCGTGTATCTTTTATCTATGCAGTGTTTCATCATCAGATCTTGTTTCTAAGTGGATGGGTGAAAGTGAAAAGTTGGTTTCAAATCTTTTCCAAATGGCTCGTGATAATGCTCCTTCAATTATTTTTATTGATGAAATAGATTCTTTATGTGGTCAACGAGGTGAAGGCAATGAAACTGAAGCATCTAGAAGAATCAAAACTGAACTTCTAGTGCAAATGCAGGTATTTATTATGTCTTATACTGCATCTTGCATTGAAGATTTAATAATTTCACCCATGTTTCTAAACTTGTTTGTTGCATATGCATAGTGGAGGATTATTTCTATGAACATAATTTATAATTTAGAAATATATAGTCTTTAAGGGGATTTTAACATATTCAATTTTGATTAAAATATGTCCCTATATTTGAAATAACCTTGTGAAGCAGTAAGTCTACCTACGTCTATTCAGTAATCAATCATATCAACTTGGTAGTACATAACCGAATTTTGTTTGTCATACTCTTAAAAGAATAGATCATGCCAACATCTCTTATCATGAGATGATAAGTGACAATTTTTAAAGTCACAACAACTTTTGATGTAAGATGAATTGGGGTGCTAATTTTATCAGTGAATTTTATTTGTCGTGACACCTTTAACTTTGATTTCATTTTTTGTAATCGATTCATTAGGCATGACATAGTAGAATAAGCATCAGTTGCTCTTGAAATGGAATCTTAAATGACACTAAAATATTTTTAAAATGCCTAACCTTTGAGGGGCATAAAATCTGAAGATAAAAAATTATGAATTGCAAAAGGTAAAAGGACAATTGAAAAATGTCTACTTTCTATTTTATGTTTGTGTTACCATATTTGGATCATTGTGAACCATTTCATTTTCTTTTCTTTTTTCCTTTCTCATGTACTAGTAAATTTTCTTTTCTTATATGGTAATCAAGATGACTATTTTGGATGGTATATTATGGTTTGATTACAAATTTAATCTGTTAGACCTTTAAGACTTAATTTGCTTGAGCTGTTGAATTGGAGAGGACATCTATATCAATTCATCTTTGTTTCTAAAAAAGGGTTACCTGTCTTGATATCCGTCACTGACATATATTATCATTTGATTATAACATGCCCTTAAGCTTAGGAGAGTTTGTATCTGCAGTTGGACATAAACCCCTCCATGCTCGAGTATTCCATGACCTTCTCTCTCTACAAGCCAAGCTAGAGGACCTTATACTTTTACTCTCAATAAACTAAAAGTGGGTCTCCTTCTTGCAATTTGTTGGAATGGATTATGGGGGCTTATAAACTCTGTTGAGATATGTAGAGATATTCTGTATATTCTGTTAGATATAACAGTTTATTCTCCCTTGATTTATTGTATAGTTTCCTTATTTAGGTTGATCCTAATCCCAAAACTCTAGGGATTTGATTCTGTCATAGCATGTATATATATGTGTGTTGTATCTGTTATTCTTAATTAATAAAATACACTTTTCATATTTCTATTTCAAGTTGGTATCAGAGCTCTTTTGGTCCAGGGAACCGTTTATACTCCGGTCACCCACCTAGGTCATCTTTTTTTTTTTTCAACGGCTGCCTGTGTGGACGCCGCCACAGTGTTCAGAAGTCGCCGATCTGCCACCCCACCGCGCGCCGCCTCCGCCTCCTCTGCCACGCGCCGCCACGCGCCGTTTATCTGCAAATTGCTCGCCGGCGCGTGGGGTCCACGCGCCACCCTCCCGGCCTCCGTTCGCGACGCCGCTTGTTCCGTTGAGTTCGTCGGCTCTTCCTCTGTATGTTTTGACCACTTTCAGGTCGTGGGTCACGCTCTTTGGTGGCTGTTCGGTCGTTTTTGGTTGCTGCCAAACCGTTTTTCGGCGGCTGTTTGACGTTCTTGCTACTGTTTGGTGGCTGTTCGGTCATTCTTGTTGCTGTTTGGTGGTTTCGGTAGCTGCAAGATCGTCTTTTGGTTGCTGTTTGGTGTTTCCGTTTCTGCAAGACAGTTTTCTGGTGTTCTTGTTGCTGTTTGGTTGTTTTTTTTTTTTGTTGCTGCCAGACTGGTTTTTGGTAGCTGTTTGATTGTTCTCGTTGCTGCCTATTGTTTTTGGTGGCTGTTTGGACGTTTTTGTTGCTTTCTGTTGGTCTTTTGTGGTGTTTCTGGTTGACCAGTTGCTGTTCTCATGGCGGATGTTCCCAAGGTTGTTATATCTGCCGATGATTATAAAGAGTACCTTCAACTGAAAGCAACTCAACAGCCTTCTTCCTCAGTCACTGTTGCTCACACTGGTAATTCTACAATCTGTCTCTCACACTCTACGCCTACTGGATCATGGGTTTTGGATTCCGGTACTTCTGATCACTTAACTGGTAATGTCTCCTTTTTCTCTAATTTATCATCACCCGAAACTCCACATCATATCACCCTTGCAGATGGGTCAAAAGTCCAAGCCACTGGTATTGGGCAAGTTTCACCTCTTTCCTCGTTATCATTGAAATCAATTTTACTAGTTCCCGGATGTCCCTTCAATTTAATTTCTATAAGCAAGTTGACTCGATCACTAAACTGTTCCATAACCTTCACTTCTGATTCATTCATGATACAGGACCGGAGTACGGGATGGACGATTGGAACCGGATCTGAATCACATGGCCTCTACTACCTTCAGCCTTCTACTTCTACCATATGTGCATCCATTGAGTCCCCTGGTTTACTCCATCGTCGTCTTGGTCATCCCAGCTTGAATAAATTAAAGAAAATGGTACCTCATCTCTCAAGATTGGAGTCCTTCGAGTGTGAGTCGTGTCAATTAGGTAAGCATGTTAGAGCTTCTTTTCCTAGTAGTATTAATAGTCGAGCTGTCTCTCCTTTTGATGTCATTCATTCTGATGTTTGGGGTCCTAGTCGTGTTTCCTCTATTTTAGGGCATAGGTATTATGTCACCTTTATTGATGATTTTTCTAGATGCACTTGGATATTTTTAATGAAAAATCGTTCAGAGTTATTCAATATTTTTCAAAGTTTCTATTCAGAAATAAAAACTCAGTTTGGCAAAGGAATTCGTATTCTACGAAGTGACAATGCTAAAGAATATTTCTCTGATTGCTTCAATTCATTTATGATTTCCCATGGCATTCAACATCAATCTAGTTGTCCTCATACACCTCAACAAAATGGTGTAGCCGAACGAAAACATAGACATATTGTGGACACTGCTCGCACTCTTTTATTGAATGCCAACGCACCTCCAAAGTTGTGGGGGCCTGCTGTCCTTATTGCAGGATACTTAATAAATAGGATGCCATCCTCTGTTTTGAATGATCAGGTTCCTCATTCCCTATTATACCCGTCGGACCCTCTTTTCTCTGTTCCCCCTCGTGTTTTTGGTTGTACTTGTTTTGTCCATGATCTTTCTCCAGGACGTGACAAGTTGTCTGCTCGTGCTATCAAATGTGTGTTCTTGGGATACTCTCGTGTCCAAAAGGGGTACCATTGTTACTCTCCCACTACACATCGATTCTACACCAGTGCAGATGTCACTTTCTTTGAGGACACACCATATTTCACTGCCTCAGATGTCTCTCCAGTTGACTCAGACCTCTATTCTCAGGTATTGCCTATTCCCCATCTTAATTCTGTTAAGTCTACACATGCTACTTTAGAGGCACCTGAGCCTTCTCCAGAGAGTCCTCCACCACTGCCTTCTCCAGAAAGTCCTCCACCTCTCCCAGGGTCTAACTGTCCCCCATACCGATTTAGGGTAACTTATGAGCGTCGGTCACATACTCTTGTTCCTCCTACCAGTGCACCGTGTGATTCCGCTTCGGCTCCAGTCTCTTCACCTACTCCGGCTCCACCTGTCTCAGTTGACTTGCCCATTGCTATTCGTAAAGGTAAGCGTTCTACTTCTAATCCTCATCCCATTTATAACTTTCTCTCATATCATCGTTTGTCTCCTACCTATTATGCTTTTGTCTTTGCTCTTTCCTCTATTACCATTCCCAAGACAGTACAGGAAGCCTTAACCCATCCAGGATGGCGACAAGCTATGATTGATGAGATGACAGCTTTAGAATTTAACCATACTTGGGCACTTGTTCCACCTCCGTCTGGAAAATCCGTTGTTGGATGTCGGTGGGTCTTTAATGTTAAAGTGGGTCCTGATGGACAGGTGGATCGATTGAAAGCTCGTCTTGTGGCTAAGGGATATACACAAGTATATGGTTTGGATTACAGTGACACTTTCTCTCCAGTTGCGAAGATGGCCTCAGTTCGCCTCTTCTTGGCCATGGCTGCTGTGAGACATTGGCCCTTATTTCAATTGGATATAAAAAATGCTTTCTTACATGGTGACTTGGAGGAGGAGATCTATATGGAGCAACCCCCCGGGTTTGTTGCTCAGGGGGAGTCTGGCCTTGTGTGTAAATTACGGAAGTCCTTGTATGGCCTTAAACAATCACCTCGAGCTTGGTTTGGTCGGTTTAGCAAAATCATACAGGAGTTTGGAATGATCCGCTGCGAGGCAGACCACTCTGTTTTCTTTAAACGCTCACTGACACATAAATTTATTTATCTTGTGGTTTATGTGGATGATATTGTAATTACAGGTGATGATCAGGAGGGCATCAAGGCTCTAAAGCAACACTTGTTTGAGAACTTTCAAACTAAGGATTTAGGTCCCCTGCGCTATTTCCTTGGGATTGAGGTTGCTCAGTCAAAGTCCGGTGTTGCTATTTCTCAAAGAAAATATGCTCTTGACATTCTGGAGGAGACAGGACTCACAGATTGTAAGCCAGTTGACACCCCAATGGATCCCAATGTGAAGCTTCTACCTAACCAGGGGGAGCCCTATTCTGACCCGGGGAGGTATCGAAGACTAGTAGGCAAGTTGAATTATCTCACCATGACCAGACCTGATATATCCTTTCCTGTCAGTGTTGTAAGTCAGTTCCTTAACTCCCCTTGTGAGAGCCATTGGCATGCAGTTGTGCGGATCCTCAGATATATCAAAGGATCACCTGGAAAGGGAATTGTTTACAGTGATAGAGGACATACAGATATTGTTGGGTATTCCGATGCAGATTGGGCAGGTGATGCAAGTGATAGACGGTCAACAACAGGTTATTGTGTTTTCTTAGGAGGTAATCTTGTTTCATGGAAGAGTAAAAAGCAAAGTGTTGTTGCCAGATCGAGCACAGAAGCAGAGTATCGTGCAATGGCTCACACCACATGTGAGCTTTTGTGGCTAAAGTCTTTAATTCAAGAGTTGCAGTTTTGCAAGGTTGGTCCTATGGAACTAATGTGTGATAACCAGTCAGCCTTATACCTCTCCTCTAATCCGGTTTTTCATGAGAGGACAAAGCATATAGAGATTGATTGTCATTTTATCAGAGAA
This sequence comes from Sesbania bispinosa, assembly GCA_026901365.1. NCBI lineage: Eukaryota > Viridiplantae > Streptophyta > Magnoliopsida > Fabales > Fabaceae > Sesbania > Sesbania bispinosa. Next base: position 377,108 of record QLOH01000660.1, on the reverse strand, counting down.
AAGATTCTCTCCGGTGTCATCAAGACTTCCTCAGTTTGCTCCAAGGATCAACTTGCAGATATCTTTACTAAATCTTTGCGGGGTCCTAGGATAACCTATATATGTGACAAGCTGGATGCCTATGATATGTATGCTCCAGCTTGAGGGGGAGTGTTGAGATATGTAGAGATATTCTGTATATTCTGTTAGATATAACAGTTTATTCTCCCTTGATTTATTGTATAGTTTCCTTATTTAGGTTGATCCTAATCCCAAAACTCTAGGGATTTGATTCTGTCATAGCATGTATATATATGTGTGTTGTATCTGTTATTCTTAATTAATAAAATACACTTTTCATATTTCTATTTCAAGTCCTTGACTTGAACAAGATTGTGACCAGAGAGTCCACTAGACCATAAGGGTAAATAAAATCACCTTATACCTCTCCATCATAAAAAAGATTAAGGAACATGGCATGTGATCCTAACAACATCTTGCATGGAAAACCTTAAAAAATGGTCCTGTATCATCCCACCCCACCTCCACCAAAAATCTGAACTTTGGCCATTGACACCTTTGTGCATATGCAGTTCATACTTGTTCAGTTGTTCTCATCTTACATATTCTGTGGCTTCTCACAGTCGTAGCTATGTCAGAAATATTTATTGCCTATTGGCATTTATTCTTGATATACTCATCTGTATATCTACAATGGCGAATGCCATTTTCTTCTACAATAAGAATTCTACTTTTATAGATATTTCTTGAGCTGATTTTGTATCTTTGATTTTGTACACGTCACAGGGTGTGGGACACAATGATCAGAAAGTTCTCATTCTTGCAGCCACAAATACTCCATATGCTCTGGATCAGGTAGGAAATAATCCTAAGTCTGTTGAACAAGAGTGAAATTTTTTGGTGCATTGTTTCATCGGGACTAAAGTATTGCAGGCCATTCGACGACGCTTTGACAAAAGGATATACATCCCTCTCCCAGACCTGAAGGCAAGGCAGCACATATTTAAGGTACAAAAGATTTCAACCATGTACCACCTGAAGAGAATACTGGAACTTCCATACTAGCCTATGTCAATATGTTCCATCACTGTAAGTATTTTGATAAGTGCAGGTGCATCTTGGAGATACTCCTCATAACCTAACTGAAAAAGATTTTGAAGAATTGGCACAAAAAACAGATGGATTTTCTGGTTCAGATATTTCTGTTTGTGTAAGTCTTGAGTCTCTTGACTTTCAACCAAGCAGCAATTATGGAAATGGAATGAATCTGTTAAGCAGTATTAGCTTTCAATTTTCAGGTTCAGGCTTTCTTCTAATCTGCAAGTTATGTCCCATTTTCATTTCCTTTATTCAGGTTAAGGATGTACTATTTGAACCTGTCCGTAAAACACGAGATGCTAAATTCTTCAGGAAAACCTCTAAAGGAATGTGGGTTCCTTGTGAACCTACTAAACGAGGAGCTGTTAATATTAGCCTGGAGGAACTTGATGCACACGGCCTTGCTTCAAAGGTACATGCTGGGTGGGAAACTAAATGTTACTTGAAAGGTTGTAATTGGAGATTATTTGCAGAATTATTTCCAAGAAACAAAAAAGTTCATGGATATCTAATGAAATTCTCAGGATCTTTACTTGTGCTTCTTGGATTTGCAGTTAGAGACGCGTTAAAATTTTAGTTTGAACAAATCAATAATCATTGTTCAGGAGTTGATAAGATGGGAAATGTAGTAAAGGAGAGGAAAAGAAAATAGTAAGAGAAAGAAACAGATATGAGAAGGCAATGAGCTGAATGCTCTACTAATTCTTCTATAATCCAATTAGATAAACAGTCAGATTTTTATTCTTATTCTTTTTTATTAGTATGATAACCTTTTTCTCCTTTTTGTTTAATATTGTTGTAACTTGTGCTTTTTCAGGACAGATTATTTCCATTTTCTTTGTGGCATTTGTTGCTTTATTTCCTTTTATTAGGACAGATTTGTTTAGCTCTATTCTAAGCAAGTTGTCATTAGCATAAGTCTATATAATATAGTATAAATCACCCCTGCACAATTGTAATTCAAGAAATAATATTCAGAAATTATTCTTCCAAGCCTTCCTAAACTAATTGGAAGATTAATTGAACAAAAGCGATTAGTTTATTTCTTGTTGTCTAATTATTGTTCTTATGATAGTTGATCACTTAATGCAGATTCTTCCACCACCCATCACCAGAGCAGATTTTGATAAAGTATTAGCCAGACAAAAGCCAACTGTTAGTAAAGCTGATCTCGAGGTGCATGAGAGATTCACCCAAGAGTTTGGAGAGGAGGGATGAATCTATTATGAATTCATATACATATTGTTAGTTTTGGTTGAAACGATGTACAAATTGTCAATAGTGTTGATACAAAAATGAAAAATAAGCCTGTAAATTATCAAATGACAGTGATAGGTAGGCTTAGTGTTATTAAATTCAGACCGGTCATCAATGCAGTCAGGGTACACATAGTCACCTAGAGGAAATGGTTGAACCATTAATATGTAGTATGTAATTAATATGATAATAGAAGCATGACATTTCTAAAGATACAGGTAGAATCTTTACCTATGTTCTATTCTTTTTGTATCATTCTTCCCTTCTTGCTTCTTCTCATGCAGAGCTTTTTTTGTTGGTTGTGTGATTTATAGAGCCATTGAGAAACTCAGCAACTTCTTTTGCATTTCTACAAATGTTAGTTCTATTAATATACAATTAATGTTTGAGATCAATATTGATCTCAATCAGAAATGGCTTCAAGCTTTCTTTCTGACTTATAACGCTGCAAAGAGTCAGAAACTTCGTCATGTAATTTCTATACACACTAAAAAACTTTTTATGTTTATTTTGTTGAGTATTTTGAACTTCTATCAAGATACTCAATTATTCTTAAGTGTGACTTGATGAAGAGTTCCGAATTTGGATTATCTGATCTTTGACTCGTTTGAGTATTTTGATCTCTAACTCATTTTTTATTCTTTAGATTTCAAGGCTTTGTTCTCAAGTGCTTTGGGTTTCCTAATCTTGAACACGTGCTTGAGTATTCTTATGTGAGATTACTTAGTCCTAATAACTTAACACACTATCAACATGTTCACAAATATTCACATCCTAGTTTCTTAAATATAGCATGAATTGTTATCACTAAAAATGAGATATAAGTGTCATGACTTAACACTCAAGTGCCGGCTATAAAGGTTAGAAAAAAAAAAAAAAGCATCCAAGACATGCAAAGTGTGCAACTAATGGACTTAAAGGGAAAAAACCACATCCATACTAACACTATATTTTTACCAAAAACCTTTAGAGGATGTTTGTCGTGGGATATCTAAAAATGAATATGAGAATGTAACATTTCCATGCTTAACTCTCAAGAAAAATAAATACACATGTTTTTTCTATTTTTTTTATTCTCATGATGAGAAGAGAACTCAGTATCTTACTTTTCCATAAGAATAGAAGTTATTTTAATTTATCACCTCTGAATAATAAGTACTCTAAATATGGAGCCGTACTCATATATGAGTACTCACTGGGTATATATCCAAACATTTTTAAAAATTTTTCTGTTCTTTGAACAGAAATACAAACTTCTCTCTCACTCTCTCTCTCTCCCTTCCTCACTCTCTCTTTGTTTCTAAATGAGAGGAGTATAAAATAACTAAACAAATAAATGAAAAATAAATGATGAAAATTTAAGATTCGAGTTTTTATTATATACATATATTATTATTATTATTATTATTATTATTATTAATTTTTAAAATGTCCATATAAAATTGGGTGTTTATAGGCATCATCATTCCCCTTCATTCGTATTTCACGTGTTTGTATAGAATTTTATTGGTCTTGTTTATATGGAATTAATGATAGAATTTTATTTTCATATATATATATATATTAAAATATATTTATTAACGTACCTCGTACCCATATCCGTACCCGATACTCGTATCGTACCCTCGTATCCGTGCAACATAGCTACCCTAATTTCATTCTACCACATTACTTCTTCCACGTTTGTTTTTGAACAAAATGAATTCTAAAATATTTATAAAATTCTATCTTCGTTCTTATTTATAAGAAATAAAATGGTATTTTTTCTTGATCCTAAATATAAGAAACATTGTACTATTTTTTTGTTTAAACCACAGGTATCCTCCACGGGAGGCAATCCTGTTCGAGCCGGGAACATCCACCTTGCTTAAGGGAAATCAAGCATGTACCACTTGAACCAACCCCCGTTGGTTAAAACATTGTACTATTTTGAATTATACTATTAATTATAAAATTCCTTTTATACACTTAATTTACTAGCAACTATATTTTCTCATGATAATAGATATAGCACGCTATTTTCAATGTCAAGCCACTGAATATGAATTACTATTCTAATTATGGCTTTAATTTCTTTTCATTCTAGGAATACTACAATGGTAAACCTTGAAAACAAATGACCCCGAGGTTTAAGTTCAAGAATATTTCAACTTTGCATATTCTTCACTTTATCCATTCATTCTAATGTGAGACAGTATTAATCACATCCTACAAATAAGAGTGTTCATAATTGATTTAATTCAATGAAAACAGAAATACAATTTGAATAAGCCAAAAACTAAAAAAAAAAACATGAAAATTTAATTTTTAAGTGAATTTTATTAGTTTTCAATTCTGATTCTGAAACTGATATCAAGCCAAATTTATATATGTATGTGTAATTTTGTTAAAAATTTACCATACTACTTATACTTTTATTTTTCTTTTTTATATATCTATTAAGTTATCATATATACAATCTATACTTATAAAAAGTACATTTGATTGAATATAAATAATTGTAGTTTATTAGACGATTGATTTTCACTGATATAGATGAGCTAAAAATATGAATAATTTTATAGCATTGTATAAGCTCTTTTTAATAATCTGAATATAAATTTGAGTTTTATTAGTATCAATTATATTATGACAATTTTTATTTTAGGGTTATTTAACATCTCTAAAAATTTAAAACTAAATCAATTCAAATGATTTTTTTTCCCAAAACTGATGAATCTCATTCACAAAGGGTCAACAAAGAGAGCGTGACATCCACCATTTATCATCACGCCTCGGACTTGTGTTCCTCCATCCTACCCACAAATGTTAGTGCAATCTTTTCAGTTGAAAATAACAAGACAACTCGTTTTTTTATTTTCAAAAGATCCTATATGCTTTAATTTCTTCAACTGAACTTTCCCTTGAATTAACTATAAGCTTATAAACTATTTTCATTTCACTCCTCAATTATTTTCCACTTTAACTCATAAACCTTCAAATTATAAAGAATTTTTCCAAATTCTATATAAAGAAAACCTGACGGAGTTTATTAAAATTCAATAGTGAAACACTTCCTTTGAATATCAGTAAGAAAATTTTGATTTCATTTGAGTAAAACACAGATTCTTCAACCTCCAGTTGTTTAGATTGGCTTATTTGCACTCAAAAACTCAATCAATATATATGTCCAGAGAGATCTTTTAGTTGAAAAGCCATTCTTTGTAAGAATTAAGCAAAAAAATAAACGTAATAGAAAGAAACCGACTCCAACATGGTACAAACAAAAAGTTCCAAACTAGTCTAAACTGTCAAAAACAGCTTCCATGTTTCGAATAGGGACACTGCATATTAGTCCTGTGATAAGTTAAAAGAACACAGCAGCTGATAATGCATATCAACAACACCCCAACTTGTTCGTTATACATATTTTCTAATTACGACCCTATCTTAAAAGCATAATAAAAAAAAACAAAGGAGGAAGGAATGAATAGAACGATCTTCGGATCTGTTTGGGAATATGGAGGGGGAGGGGAGGGGAGGGGACTTTGTAAATATTTAGACATTCCCAAACACATAGGGGTAAGGGGTTCCAACTTTCAACAACCCCACCCTTCCCCTCTAGCTCCCTTTCCTAAACAAAGCCTAACAGGCCCCACTTCAGAAGTTATAGAACATGAAAAAAAGCCTAACGGGCCACTTCAGAAGTTATAGAACATGACAAAAAATCAAATTTCATCTTTGTTCTTGAAGCTCGGCATCTTCTACTCTTTACAAATGATTGCATCAGGAAATACTCACAGATCTTACTTTCTGGCCCTTTTCGACCCACCCTTCTTGGGCCTTTCTGTTCCATGTTTTCTCTTGGAAGTACTGCGGTTAGCCACAGTATCAGGGGTAGACTGAGTTGGCACATGATGCCCGTGAACCACAGCAGGGAACCCAGCAGCAGGGATTCTGAAAAATGGACACGGTCAATATTTGTAAACAAATGATAATCTAATTGACATGAACTCCATTAGGTCCGCTTCATAAAACTGTCTCTAGGAATGAATGCCACATTGGAATTGGGGATTCTTTGTTCACATCTCAAATGACTTTCTGTTTAACTTTATGTTTTGAGTTGTGCATACGCAAAAAATCTACATCTTAAGAAGAGGTAGACTTCCATTCTAACAAAGCCCAAAAAGTGATTTTGTAATTCTGTCATTTATTATATACATAAGTAACCCATAAGATTTTTCAAATGAATTCCATTCAGTACTCTAGTTCCACAAAATCCATTAAAACGCCTAAAGTTGATATGAACATCCAGTCCACTCCACAAACAACTACGGAGAAACCATGACAGATGAGACTGTCAAAGAAAGGAATAGTAAGCAACTGAAAAAAGCTAATTATCCCTGAATGATTCAGGTACCCACATTGGAAAATATATATAATATCGACTTAGCAAGGATATATATACGCGCAACAACTTTGGTCATTGAAGATAAGGTTATAACTTGGAAGGATTAGATAAAGCCAGTAAATGAAACAGTAAAGCATTTGCACAAGACTGATTCAAGAAAACAACCAGAGTTATTAAGCCAAACAACCAAACCAAGCAATCATGAAACCAAATTAATTAAGTACAGTTGCTGTTATCTACCAGATGGTTTTAGTAATTGAATTAGCCTCCATTTGGTTTGTTTCACTGTTGCTATAATGCAAAACCATGATTTTGCAGAATTGATTTTTAGCTTGTTTGGTTTGGCGTTTAACATTGTAAAACCATTATTTCGCAGAATTGATTTTAAGCACTTTCATCCAATGCGTTTTGTAAAACGTGCATCACTCATCTCAGCCATTGATTTTAGAATGAATTCTACTTAATTGTAAACCAAACTAACACTTTAAATCACTCTCGTCCAACATGTTTCGTAAAACGTGTATCACTAATATATATTAACCATTGATTTCTAAAATCTGTAAACCAAACAGAACCTTACACTACCCAAAATAAAAAACAGCAATGACAACAAAAAGAAGCAGAAGCAATTTGATTTGCAATAGCAAGCCTTACCCAACAAGAGCACAGCAGACTCCTGCATGGTCACGGGAGCACCAAATGCACCACGCGATTGCAAACAAAGCCGCAAAGCGTGGTTCTCAGCATAGCAACACTGAAGCAAATGCGCCAGTCTTTTGCATTCCCCTTCATAATACCCACTCTTCATCTCAAGGTTTTTCACATACATCTTCTTCCTCTCTCTTGATCTCACAGCAGCATCCCTGTTTCTCATCTGCCTGAAAATCAAACGTTGACAACACTACTCTTTAGAACCATAACAGGCCCCACCAAATTCTGTTTCGAATGATATCTTTTCACTAAACAAATACATCAAACAACCAAGCCTTATTCCCAATTGGACTATCAAAATCCAAATTCTCAAAATACAAAATACATTCACTGCATGTAAATTAATTTATAAACATTACACAAATTAACGTTTATTGTAGTCTATCAATGAAAATTTGACAGCATATTACTACATACCATTAATAATAAGTCAAATTACTTACATAACCAATATTGATAAATTTTATACAGTAAGGTAGGGTTTGATTAAAGTGTCTGCCAAATTTTGGAACGAATTGGAGAGTTTATTTTTCTTTACCTTTTAATCTTCTTGGACATAGGTTCATCAGCAGCCTCTTCGGGAGTTACTGGATCGACTCTCTCTTTGTCAGAAGGAACCGAACCTTCCTCGGAATCAGGGCGCGGCTCGATGAGTATCTCCGCCAGAAGCTTGTCGTAGTCGGACTCCGACGAAGGCGTTGCGGGAAGGTCGGCCATGAGCAAATTCTCGATTTCCGATAGAATGGGATTCGGCGAGGGACCATCGGCGACGGCAACAGGAGACTCATCCTCCTGCAAAAAATCATCGACTTGGAATTCTGGTAACTTGTCGAAGAAAGCTTCCCAATCGAGTTGGCCCAGTGGGCCGCCAAGTGGGCCTTCTTCAAAACTGTCCATGGAACCAGAAATTATGAAGAAGAAGATTAGTGAATGGATTGAATTAGTGAATGAAAGGGGTGCATGGCATGGGTTAGATGAAGGATAATAAAAAGGGAAGAAGAGGTAAAAGCGGTTTATGAAGAGTCTCTGTGGTTTGCTTTGAATTGTGTAGTGACTTGGTGATTAAGGAAAAGAAGAAGCCGCGGGAGAGAGAGAAACCGCGTGGATCTCTTATGCCGTCACTCACCCAATGGGATCGCGCATAGTGGACAAACCTTTACACGTGGCCCAGGGAAGCCAATATTCTTTTTTTTTTCTTTCACACAGTTTTTCACTTTTTCTTCTTAATTAAAATTAAAAGGGAAAAAATCTCCTTATTTGTTGGGCTCATTCGAACTTCGAAGGTAAAATTAGGGAAGTATGGAATGCAGTCCAGCTTAGCTTATTATGTAGAATAACATTGTTTTTTTTAATCTAATTTATAAAAGAAATTGTTTGCTAACAAGTGAGTTAAATTAAGAAGCATTCATTAATTTTCATTAAAAAAATTAATATTAGTTTTGTATGTATTTATTTTTCAGTTTTAATACTTCGAAATTCTTTTTAGGTAACTTGTGGCATTCTTAGGCCGGGTAGCTAAATGATTAATTTCTTGAAGTATTATTAAATGTCAAAGGTTTTACACCTAAATTCAATAATTAATTCCGTGTTATATGTTTAAGGAATCCCTTCACTTAAACTAATACTTAGTGATTTTTTTTAAGTGAAAAACTGAGAATGGGGCTGAAAACTAAACACCAAAGCAACTTTGAAATTATATTTTAATTAATAAAAAATATTCCAAAACTTGTTAAATGTAAAAATGATTGTTAAAATAAATTAAATTAGGCAATTTCTCTGGTACCCCCCTCTAGTTGGCGGGGTAACGGTGCCCTCTATAGGTGGACCAATAAATGTGTGCCACATAGGTTAGCTTGATTTTAGAATTTATTTTTAAGTCCTTTTGCAATTTAGTTCCTTGATCATTTCATTAAAACCCCTAATTTTCTAAAAAATAATCATTAATTGCATTAATTACATAATCAGAATCTTTACGGATCATATTCATCAATAGATTAATCTTTATAAAAATCAAATCCACAATCCATTTTAATGAGAGAGAAATTATTAAATGAATATATCACATTGATGAGAAAATTTATTAATCAAGATTTGATCCCTTTTGTATTCTTGATAAAAATATGCTCTTTTCAAAGGATCATGACATTAATGTAATATCTTCCATCATCTTCTCCTCTCTTTTTTTTAAATTTTATATTTATTATTTGATATATATATATATATAATTTTATTTTCTTAATTTTATTACCTACAAATAAATAAATTGTTTTACCCATTTAATAAAGAAAAATAAGAAAAATATACCTAGGGACCGAGGAAAAATTTGTAAAATTCATGTTAACTTCATTTTTTACAAGGGGAAAACAGAATTTGCATGCATGATGGGTCTCATGCACTTGGTAGGATTTGGACAATGTATTTACGGTGAATTATTTACCCATTTAATAAAAAAAAATAAGAAAAAAAAATACCTAATGATCGAGAAAAATTTTGGAAATTTCACGTTAGGAAACATACCTAATCCTATTCTGTTATTAATGACTTGCAACAAGTCATTCCAAGAACCACCGCCATGAGCATTCTGCATTTAAAAATTTGATATAACAACATTATTTCCATCTCTTTTGCTACTTAATACAGTGCCTACAACTACTAACATTATATTGGATTAAACTAACGTGAATTTTCCAAAATTTTCCTCGGTTCCTAGGTATTTTTTTCTTATTTTTCTTATTAAACGGGTAAATAATTCACCATAAATACATTTTAACTCGGAAAAATCGACAAATTTAATAGTGGACCCCTCACTGTCTCCCTGACATTGTTGAAGTCTTTTTTCCATTTTAGTCACCTGGGGTATAACACACAATAGGAACCCATGAAAGAACACAAGTTAGGTCATGAACCCTAAACCCCTAGTATTGGCCCCGTGACAACTACACAATGTCCAAATCCTACTAGGTTCATGAGACCGTCATGCATGCAAATTCTGTTTTCCCCATGCAAAAACGAAGCTAACATGAATTTTCCAAATTTTTTCTCAGTCCCTAGGTATTTTTTTCCTTATTTTTCTTTATTAAACGGGTTAATAAATTCATCGTAAATACGTTTTAACTCGAAAAAATTGACAAATTTAATAGTGCACACCCCACTGTCTCCCCAGCATGTTGTTGAAGTCATTTTTCCATTTTAGTCACTAGGGGTATAACACACCATAGGAACCCATGAAAGAACACAAGTTAGGTTATGAACCCTAAACCCGACCCTATTATTGGCCACGTGACAACTACACAATGTCCAAATCCTACCAGGTGCATGAGACCCATCATGCATGCAAATTCTGTTTTTCCCATGCAAAAACGAAGCTAACGTAAATTTTCCAAATTTTTCCTCAGTCCCTAGGTATTTTTTTTTCTTATTTTTCTTTATTAAACGGGTAAATAATTCACCGTAAATACATTTTAACTCGGAAAAATCGAAAAATTTAATAGTGGACCCCTCACTGTCTCCCCAGCATGTTGTTGAAGTCATTTTTTCATTTTACCTGGGGTATAACACACCATAGGAACCCATGAAAGAACACAAGTTAGGTGATGAACCCTAAACCCTTAGTATTGGCCATGTGACAACTACACAATGTCCAAATCATACTAAGTGCATGAGATACGTCATGCACGCAAATTCTATTTTCCCCATGCAAAAACGAAGCTAACGTGAATTTCCAAATTTTTCCTCGTTCCCTAGGTATTTTTTTCTTATTTTGCTTTATTAAATGGGTAAATAATTTTATTTATTTGTAGGTAATAAAATTAAGAAATGATCCAAAATATAAATTTTAATAAAATAAAAAATATATATATCAAATAATAAATACAAAATTAAAAAAAAGGGGGAGAAGATGATGAAAGATATTACATTAATGCCAGGATCCTCTAAAAAGAACATATTTTTATCAAGAATACAAAAGGGATCAAATCTTGATTAATAAATTTTCTCATCAATGTGATATATTCATTTAATAATTTCCTTCTTAATTAAAATTGATTGTGAATTTAATTTTTATAAAGATTAATTTATCGATGAATATGATCCTTAAAGATTATGATCAAGTAATTAATGCAATTAATGATTATTTTTGAGAAATTTGGGAAGAAATCATGAATTTAATTGAAAGAGATTAAGCGTTATTTCAAAAAAAAATAAAGGAAAAAAATAAAAAAAAATAATTTGAAGGATTTAATGTGGGAATTATAAGAATCAAAATCTTTTATGATTATAAAAAAACCAATCTTCTAGGTGCATGAGACTCGTCATGCATGCAAATTCTGTTTTCCCCATGTAAAAATGAAGCTAACGTGAATTTTCAAATGTTTCTTATTTTTCTTTAATAAACGCGTAAATAATTTTATTTATTTGTAGGTAATAAATTATGAAAATTAAATAATAAAAAAAATAAATTTTAATAAAAAAAATATATCAAATAATAAATACAAAATTAAAAAAAAAAGATAGGAGAAGATGATGGATATGATCCATAAATATTCTGATCAAATAATTAATGCAATTATCACAAAAAATAAAACTCTCAATCTTCCAATTTTTTTTTTAAATATTAGTTTTTTAAGGTTTCCAATTTTTTATTAACCACTAAAATTTTGAATTAAAATGAAAATCCGGAAATTAGTTGATTGCCACTGAATAACAGTCGTTAAAAGTATTTATGCGTTCATTCCCTCTGTCTCCGAACTACAACATTTTTAACTGATGCAACATTCCAAACTTCTTTCCAACATTCCGGTTCAGGGAATGAAGCGCTTCAATGGTTTATGTGACAGCAATGGATGCGTGTAAGATTGGGGTTAGGGTTCATGGAATTAATCAAATAATGAGTGAGGAAGAATAAATGGTGGGAGAAGTGTTTTATTTTCTGTTTTAATTTGGGGGAATGAGGTTAATGAAAATGAATAAAAGAAAAAATAAGGAGAAAAAATTCTGATTTAATTTGGGAAAACTTTGGTATAATTGATAAATGAAGGGTTTTCGTGAAATGATCAAATGGACTAAATTTTAAAGGGACCTATAAATAAATTCTAAAACCAAGCTAACCTATGTGGCACACATTTATTGGATCACCTATAGAGGGTACCGTTACCCCTTATCCAGAGGAGGTACCGGAGAAATCCCCATTAAATTATAGATGTTTGATATATTTTAATTAAAAAAGATTGCTTTGATAAAAAATGCATGTGATCTTGAAAAGATAATTCGTCATATCTAATGTTAATTAAAAATTCAAAATTAAAACCTTCTTTTATTAAAATAATTATCTATAGAAAACTTTATAATTTATATTAATTTTATTTTATTTAATATAAAAAATTTGAACATGTTTCATAAGTAAAAAAAAAAACATCTTTGCAAAAAGATAAAACATCATGATTTTATACAAAGAAGAGTATATATCAAAATTATTTTACTCTAAAAAATAGAACTCAAAATAGATAAAGTTTCATATCCTATCATCAATCCTAATTTGTTTTAAATTACATAAATATCTTAATTCTATTTAAATAATATCATGAATTCAAGTGATGTGGATCAAAAATTATCATGGGATCTTTATCCCTTAATTTTAAAATTAAGGGATAAAATTTTTACTGTTTATATTTTATTTTAATAAGTTGTTAATTATTAATGGGTTATATTTAAAGGTGAGGTGTTAGACTGTACTCATGTAAAAATTACTCTAAAAATAAATGTATTTTAAAGCAATTACTTTTCAAATAACCCTAAAAAAATATTAAAACAATTAAATGAATTTAACTAATATTCTTAATAAGTATAAATTTAGTTATTTTTATTTGAGAAAAATGATTGTACACTGACAGTGTAAAAAGTTTTACACATACGGTTAATCACAACCCTTGATTTATGGTAAGTTTGTTGACTTTACTAATTAATATTTTAAAAGTCATATAAATGAAGAATCATGATTAAACGTCAGTGTAAAACTCTTTTACACTGTGAATGCATATTAATTAAACTCTATTTTGTTTACGGTAAGTATATTTCAAAAAGAATTAGAGTTAAAATGACTAATTATAAATTAAAATTAATATTTTTTGTTTGAACTATTTTCTTTTTTCCATTTCTTCTCTCATAAGAAAGAAATGGCAGAAGAAAGGGCAAATGCCACCACGTTCCAAGAGAGAAACAGATCTTGGGTGGCTGATGTTAATTCTTCACACTAATCTAAACTGATTCTACACACACTTTGATCTTCTTCTTTCGTTTCACTTCCTTACTCTCTTTCAATGTCGAAGGAATTCACCGTTCCCCCAGTCATATTCCCCTCTGGCGGAAACCCATCACCCTCAGGTGGTGGAACCGTCCATCGTCGTCCAACGGCACCGTTTCAGCCTCGTCCAAGCACCAACCCTATCCCTTTCATGTCCTTCGACGTCGGCGCCGCAACGACGTCGTTCCCCGCGCCACAATTCGGCTCCTCCTCCTCCAACTTCGACGACGAGCCTCCTCTCCTCGAAGAGCTCGGCATCAACACAAAACAGATCTGGAGCAAAACGACGTCGCTCCTCAATCCCTTCCGCGTCGCAAACCCTAACCTCCACGAAAACGCTGACCTCTCTGGACCTGTTATGCTGGTAATGGCGTTCGGGCTTTTCCAGCTACTAGCTGGTAAGATCCACTTCGGGATCATCCTCGGTTGGGTAACCGTTTCGGCATTGTTCCTTTACGTTGTGTTTAACATGCTCGCTGGGCGTAATGGGACACTGGATCTGTACCGTTGTGTTAGCCTAATCGGTTATTGCATGTTGCCTATGGTGATTTTGTCTGCACTGTCGCTGTTTCTTCCTCAGGGTGGGTTCGCCATTTCAACCGTTGCTGCGGTTTTCGTGGCGTGGTCCACCAAGGCTTGCACCACCCTATTGCTACACGTGGCCAGATGGGACCAACACCCCGGACTCCTTGCCTATGTTTGCTTTCTTATTTATACCTTATTCTCGCTTCTTGTTGTCTTCTGAAATTATATACATTTATTTGTGCACAGAAAAGAACAAAATTGCATAAGGTGAGGTGTTGTGAGTCTGGTTATTGAGATTGTACATGAATTTAGAGGATTTTTTTATTAAGATTTTTTTAATATTATTATTCATGTATGGGTGTACGCTCTCAGCTTAATACATTTCATGTATATGGTTGTATGTATCTGTGAGATGTTAATTTTGAGACCATATAATCATGAAGGATCATAAAATGGTGATTATTCATTCAATTCATCACATGAAAATCACTTGAGTTTGCTGCTCAAAAGATTAACAACATTCAACAAGTCATCAAATGATTGTATTTTTTCCCCTGTCATTTTATCAAGTCTCTCAGTGTGCAGTAACTTTTGGATAGGAAGGAAAATAATTTTGAAGGACAAAAAAATGGGGTTATTCTGTTTTTTTTTTTTGGGTATTTGTGTGTTTGTGGTGAGTTCGTTTCTTGTTTTGAAAATAGGATGATAGGTGATTCAAATGGAAATTCTGTCTACTGGTTTATCAGTCATTTTCTATTGATGTTTTGTTTGGCGTCTTATATCATTGATAATTCTATGTTTTGAATTACATCTCGTCAGCTGAAACAAACTAGTCATATGTTTTTTCTTTGTTCTTTGGTATTGTGATTTGAGTTTGTGTGCTTGGAGTCCACGGCAAGCAAATGGGTATATTATAAGCAGTACCGAAGGAAGTTGGGGGACTACAGTTTTTTGGATCAATTTTTCAGTTGCTAATTAACCATTTCTTCTTTATTATTTGAGGTTCCAGACTTCTAGATTTGTGAGAATGAATGGCTTGTGATTCAAATGGAAATTCAGGCTTCTGCTTAATGTATCATTCTATTGAGATTTTGTTCAGCATCTTATCAGTGAAAATTCTTTTATTTATTCTGTATTGTCAGCTGAAATTACAAGTCCTTTTTTCTCTGTTATGATTATGAATTTATGTACTTGGATATTGTAAACATACATATATTGTAATGTATGTGCTGTACCCTCAATGACAAGTAGAGAAAAACAGGCACGTCTGGAGATGGACTACTAAACTTTACTAGGACAAGGTTTGCCTAATTTTACTTCTGAACCCTGCAATCTATTAGCATATAAATATAGCACATTCTGATGAATATTCATTCTACTTAACAGCTTGGCCACTAGTCAATGTCGAGACTTGTCAAACTGAAATTTTAGTTAGCAGGTGAAAAGAGTAAAATAACTATTAGCATTGTGCCTTGGGTCTGATTAGTTATTGAATAAGGATTATGCAATAGTGCTACGATATGTAATAAGTATCATCATGCAATTAGACACCGCTTTATAGAGGATAGATATTATGAGTCTATGACTTCATTGTTGTTTACGAGTAATTCCATGTTACCAAGGCTTCCTATTTTAAAGGATAAAATACAGAATTATAGTTATTAGATCAGAAAATTAATGATAATTTTTTTAACAATTTAATAATACTTTACCCCTAAAAAAACAATTTCTTGATACTTTATTATAATCTTAACTGTTGAAGAACAGCTGAATAGCTGGATTTTATACTCATGAGATAGTTTTTTTTTTTTTTTTGGTAAAAAACTCATGAGATAGATTGATTATCTAAGAAATGTTCCGCTAGAAGGTTTATGTTAGCTTTGGAAAGATGGCCCCAGCCGTGTTAGCCAAAAAAAACATTTATTAAAGAAAAGTAATTAATGTATTGATTTTTAAGAAATTACTCTATAAGATTACAAGTTTATTCCTATTTAAAATTAAACTCCACTGTAATGGTAATTGTGTCACTTTAAACTCTTTAATGATCAACAAGGGCAAATATGAGAAAAAAATAATAAATGCTTCTAGATTTATGTACTTTATTTTATAAATATGACCATGGAAAAGCTTTAAACGTTGTCTTATAAATAGGACCAGAGAGAGTATAACATTTGATCTCTCGGAATATTCTCCCATCCGATCTCGGAATATTCTCCCATTCGATCTCTTGGTGTACTGTCTGACCCAAAGCCAGATCCCAGAGCAACTTTATCGGTAGACAGGCAAGCAACCGTGTTAGCAAAGCACTGTTGCTTCTTGGGCAATTGCCGTTGGAAGCAATTGAAGAATGTTGCTTCTTGGGCAAACGTTGCTAGCTAAAGCAACGTGCAAATCAACCAATAAACAATAAAAAATATTTTTTTATTTTATACTTTTTTTTTCATTTGTATATAAATAAGGGTTGTTCAAAAGAAAAATTACACATTTGTATTTAAATAATTTTTCATTATGCTAGTTAATTTAATGCAACTTTTAATTGTGTAATTTTTATCCATTAGCTAAATTTTAATTATGTAATTTTTATCCATTAGTTAAATTTACTACTTTTTTTATTGTGCAAAAAAATTATTTAAATAATGGTAAAATAAAATTTTGGTTATTATTTTAAGTTAATTAATTTATAATTAAATTATTATAAATTAATAAATAAGTTCATAATAAAATATAATAATGTAAGCTTTTTGTGGGACCTATTGAAAGCACGCAAAGAGAGTTGTTTCATTGTAGAGATAAAGTGCTTGAAGGTGCTTGTATTAAGAAGAGTAAAAATGAGTGATGTGTACAGGTGGATCCTATTGGAAGCACCCAAATGAAGTTGCTTTGTTGTGGATGCTCCAAACCCTAAACCCATAGCAAGACCCCTCCTAACAGTGTTTTTTTTTTTCTTCATGCATATAAATCTATGAATCATACCTAAAATTTTGTTCATTAATGAGTGAGTGTAAACTTTCACTGCATAATTAAACCCATTTCGACCAAAATTAGATTTGCCAAATCTACTTAATACTTATATTTATTAATACAGGAATAATAATAATAAAAAAAAAGTATGAAAATACTAAAAAAATCTACTACCTTATTTACACTGTTTTTTCCATATACGAGAAATTCATGAAGAGCTGTGAATATTATATTGGGTTATAGAAAAAGTCAAGCAATTTCTTTTTTCCTTTAAATCAAGAAACACCATATATATAAATATATCAGGTACCACACGTGTGTAGAGCCATAGAAGTAACAAATGCATTCAAAACAACCTTTACGATTGTTTTAAATCGTTGCCTTTTCTGCTATTAGAATAATATAATGATGTGACAATAATTACAAGAGTTGATAACAAGGCTGCAATAAATGTAACTGCAGAAACATGATCACCATGCGCCATTCTTCCAGAAGGTATTCTCCAAACAATACCAGCATCATACAGATTGGCATCATCATTTTTCAATTTGAAGCAGCAATTGCGATTTTCCACCTTTTCCTTTTTGCTGCAGCGCACTAACATATCTGGTGCACCAAATTCAACTGTCGAGTAGCCACTTTCATTCAGAGGCTGCAAAAGAAGTGGGAAAGAAAGGAATTGAGGCAATACTATAGTATACCTGCAAAGGGACAACCTATAGTAATACTAGTCTAGTATTACAATATTAAGTATGGTGCAATTATCATATGGTGATTCGTACTCTATTTCCTTTGAAGAGCATTAGATTGAAGTAAATATAAAGGGCATGCTTAGCTAAAAATGACATTAAGATATCAATTGAACCAATAATAGGCTTACTTGATATCGTGCATGCAAAGGGAGCTCTATGTTGATATCAGTTGGCTCTAGCAATATATTCGGGTCAACATCTAAGTGAATTTCAACAGCAGAACGATTGGACAAAAATGAAGGCAACTCCAGATTTGTATCACCAAAGACAGCTATATCACTGAACACTGCAAAAAAGAAAGTGTTACTTGAAGAAATATGGAGATATTTCTGAAATTAAAAATAAGGATTTTCCCCCATATTTTTCTTTAAATCTGAATAGCAGGTGAATAGTATTTACCACCACGCTCAACAAGACGTTGTAATTCAAATGGATCAGCAAAAACTCCAGAAGGCAGCCTTTCAATAATTATGAATTCACATGAGTAGCTTAAAAGTTCAGACAAAGACTCGGACTGTTGGGTTTGAAATTTGATTAATGTAGACACAGAACGATGAGAACCTTCGCCAATAAGATTGCGTTTTAGAACTGACAATCTCAACATGAAATTATGGTTATCCGGAAGCGCTTCACACAGACCAGAAGTGACTTCTTGAGACATGAAATTTTCAAAATCTGAATCATGTAAGTTCGTATATCTATCAAAGTAAGATTGAATCAGAAACTTGGAGCTAGAATTTGGGGAAGCCACCACCTGAAAATGACAAAGTGTGCGTTTGGATTAGCGTTTGCAAACTTGAGTTTGAATAAACGTGGATTTAGTGAACGTGATTTATGATAAACTTGAGTATGAGTAAACGTGATTTCATGTTTGGATATTTTACTGCAAACGTGAGTTTTAGAAAGTGAATATTAAAGAAACTCAAGTTTCACACGCAGAAGCTACAAAAACCTGCGTTTTGCAAACTCAAGTATCAGAACTCAAACGTGCGTTTCATGTGAGAAGCCAAACAAGATGCATATTTTGCAAACTCACGTTTACGGTCCAAAACGTGAGTTTAACATTGTAAAACGTCAATCCAAACATACTAGTATTTGACAAAATTAAAAGAAAAGAAGGGCACATGATATGGGTGTATTTTGGGTATGCCAAAGGTCAAACTAAGCATGATATTCTTTAGGCTCCAGTTAGGCAACATTAGTGCAAACTATTGTTATAATGAATTACTGGTAAGTATCAGAGAATCTGCATGCTCACACGGTCACGCCCATCCACAGAAAAGAAAATAGTAGGCCAGCTAATATGAATTTATGCAGCACTAAGAGTTCTGTATATGTATGGTTGAAAAAATTAAACCTGTATATATTTTCATTTTTTTGACAGGAAAAAAATTATTAGAAAGAAATGAGAAAAAGTTAAAACTAGAGGATACAATATACTCCAAGAGCAAGAAAACAAAATACAAAGGCAAACAAAGCAGAACCAATAAAGATGCAAGATGTCCAATCTTTGTTCATATCTGAAATGATTATTTTGTTTAATACTCCCAAGTCCCAACTAGCTTATAGATGAGAATATCCAACTGTGATACACACAATCAGTATATAAAATCCACGCTGCTTGTTAGCTGCATGTCTGGTTACGTTCTATGTATTTCATGTTGAACATAACAGAGAAAAAAACAAGCAATAAAAGATCCCGATTAGACCCACCAATCATACAACAAAAAATGCAGCTTCAGAAATAGCAAAAGGGAGTGTAAAATTAGACTCTTCTTCTTCTTTTTTTTTGCTTATTGGACTTGGACTACAAATATGCAGAGTTGAAATGGGATTTAACTCCTCTAAAGTGCACCCTCACTTTAGAGGAATCAAAAGGTTAAGATTTTAACAACACTGGAGTTTTTTTATACATGTGCATATATCTTATTACAATCTCAACCATTGATTTTCTAATCAACGCTTATCTTTGCACTCAATCCTTTAAAGTGCACTCCTGCATGCACTTTAGAGGAATCAAATCAAGATGAAATGCATTATTGTTACATCTTATTTTTATGATGAGACAAGAATAGAATGTATGAAAGAAAAAAGAAGGGGAGTGTTATGAGTTGGGAATAATAAACCTAAAAAGCAGTTAGCTGAAGGGAAGGATGCATAACAAGGTTCAGTGATGACAGAGAGAACAAGTGTAACAAACCAGCCAGCTGGCATAATGGGAATGTAGGAAATGAATATTCTGGAATCACCGAATGGAGGAGGAAATGTGTCAAATAGAAATGTAAGATGCACTGAATGTGCCAATTATTTACAAAAGTATGCAACCAGCATTTGCTTGATTTTATGTTTAGACAATGGTCATTGCCATGGTGCTTGCTTATATTTTTGTTCCCTTGATGTTGATGCTATCTTTCCCCTACCACAACCATCAATTGTGAGTGGAGTGTTTTTCCATCTCCCCAAAAACTAGAGATTCTTTGTGACTTATTATGGGATAATTGACGATCAGCATGGATTGTGCACTGGCTATGGTGGTAGTCTTATGCTCATTTTGGAGGAAATCACTTCAACTAGAATGGCAGAGGTTCTTGTGAAGAAGAATTCCAGTTTGGCATTCCAAGGGTTCTATGAATTCATTCTTCCTATTGTTGAAACACACGCAAATGTTGCTGCATCTCTTGCTGAGAGAAAAAGATGCAACCACTTGATAGGATTCTATAGAAACATTAACAGCAAAATAGATGACAATGACTGTGACGGGTACAGAACCCTTGATTCAAACCTCGACCAAGGTGAAGTTCAAGGAGGAGGCAGTCATAGAAGTGAGCGGTACAAAACTACAAATGAGGAACTGGGAACTTGGTCATTATGCTTCAGGAAATGGGAACCTAAAGGAGTTATTTTACCAGTTTCAGGGCATTTGGGGGGGGGGGGGAGTATTGTTAGTCCTTATATGGTCACTAAGATAATTATGACAGCAAGTGTAAGGTGACAACAGGTCAAGGTAGTAACCACCCTGCACACGTGGCAAGTAGGTGTGAGGAAGATGTGAGGTGTGAACTCTGCAAGGGGGAATACTTAAATGCAGAGAGAGGGGCAAAGGAAATTTAAGAAGTTGTTCAGTAAGGAATTGGGGCCTCTGGGAAAGGAGGAAACAAACCTGCAAAGCTCCAAAGTAATTATATCTTGTGTTTTGTGAGTATGAATGTTCAAGTTGAGTGGTTCTGATTATTTATCTCTGTAATTGTGGTGTACTCCCATTTTTCTTGTAATTGAATACCTGGGTGACTATCATAGACAGAGCAGAATAATCCATAAACAATTATTTAACTAACCTGACTTGATGCTGAATCACCAAGCAAACAGCTTCCTGGTGGCCATATAAATGAACTCCCTGCTAACAAATACATGCAGAGTTGAATACGTCGCCAAGTTGCCATTTTAGAAAGTAGTAACTGAAAAAACAGATTTGCAGCAGCAAAAAATTGTATATGTTAGTAGAAGATTGGAATCCATCTTCAAAGGATAAGGTCAGTTTTTAAAGATCACAAAAACCTCATCACAGTCTTTGCTCCAAGAATGTGTCTGCAGAATATTTTTAAGTAATCACAATTCCATATTTGGGTAGAACATGTAATGTTGAGTTCAATATGACCCATGTCATTTCACATAGAAATAAACTCCAGATAAATGCTAGGGACACACTCTTTTGAACACTCTCCCTAACACACTCCGTGTGAATTTTAACCAATCACATGGAGTGTGTTTGGGAGAGTATTCAAAAGAGTGTGTTGCTAGCATTTCTCATAAACTCCATTCATCTTTCATATTCAATATTGTCCTCCAATACAAAGGAAAAAAAGAATACCAACAAGAAAGAAACTGTTATCATATAGATCCTACATCCAAATCAAATTATAAACTATGAAAGTGTAAGAGATTGACTGGGGAAGAACCTACATTTACTATTATTATAGTGAAAAGCTGCCCCTCCCTCGCTACTTAAGGTTTCTCGAACTAAAAATCCAGCTTAGAATTAGAAGGGGAACATGTCCACAAAACTTAAGATTGTAAAATGAATACAGTGCCATAAGACTAGGGATATCAGATCAAATCACATTTAAATTTAAATAATACTAACTGGAAAGGGAACCTAGATGGATGTCCGGATGGGAGTGCGAGAAGCCGAAACGATTGGAAACAGAAACAGAACTGGCAACGACGTGATCGTGAATCGTGATGCTTCGTATGGATCAGCCGGTGGCTTCAAAATGGTGGCGCGGCCGTTGTCCTCGTTAATGTGATGTGTGACTGAAACTTTGATACTGGAATGGGTATTATCGGACACGAAAAATAAAAAATAAAAAACTTCTTCCCTTTCTATTTAGATCACAGTTCCAATTACCAAATCACACCAAGCAGTAAAAGTTGTTAAAAAGTAATTAATTTTATTCGGGTTTAAAAATTTAATTTAACTTTTTAATTTTATTATTATTTAATATTATAAATTAACTCTACTATTATTTAATAATTAGAAAGACATTAAAGTTAATAAGGATAAATTAGAAAAATGATAATAAATATTTCCTTAACATTTTAAAGTAGCTTATGAAAAAAAATATAAAAAACTTTTGAAATGTGACTTACAAATATGAACAGAGGGAATATTATTTTATCGTATATTATACATTTTTATTGGATAATTTATTTTTTTTGGTCGAAAGTGGTTAGATTAATAGAAGCTAAACAACACTTACATCTGAATCTGAAGTGATACTGCAATGCTCTAACAAATAAAACTTATAAAACACAGGCATGCTCACTCCAATACATAGAATCAGATCAAGAGCTAAATACAACAATAAACATAACAAAAAAAAAACAGAACTGATAAAATCTTAAATCTCCAACAAATCCATCTAAACCTAAAAAATAACCACCTAGCCAACCCGTGAACAGAAAGTTTTCTTGTTTTTTTAACATTGTTTTTTCTCAATAAACATCTAAGACTCTCAAGTCTCAAGCCCATGAGACATTTTAAAAAGTCTAAATATGACTTATTTAATTAAAAAAATTTGAGCCTAACATTTTATTAACGAGTCCAAAGTCAAGTCAAGTTAGACCTTAAATAGGTCAAGTTGTAGGTCACTGATGGACGGTCTGACCTATTTCCATGTGTTTCACATTTATTTTGACGGTTCATCTCTCACATTAAATTAATTTATTAAGATAATTTTTTCTTATATTTTAATATTTAAGAAAATAGTCTATTTTATAATTAAAAAAATAGAAGAATTAATTAGTTTGAATTAATTATGATAGGTGAGACTCGTAAAAACCTACAAATCCCAAAATACCTCTAATGATAGCACTCAATAGTAGAATGAAAAGTTTCACATTTGTAAAGTGTGTATATATAAATATAGGGTGGTTCTAGGGTGTTTCACCTCATGGATGTGTCACTGGTGAAACACCCTTTTTACTTGTGATAGTGGGTTTGATGACCTGCTAATAGAAATAAAACTGAATTTTTGAAATTGCAATGAAAACCTCACTTACTTATTGACTTATTGTATTTTAAATATTTATTTTTAATTTATTCTATTAATGCTATAAAAACAATCTTCCCGTGGACATGTTTTGCTTTTTCTTTTTTCTTTTTTAAATTTTTTTTTCATTTATATTCTTTTAAGTTGTCAATTCTTCTTTTACATTTTTTAATATCTTATAAATTTTTTTCATTTTTATTTATTACTTTCTTTATTAATATTTATCAGTCTCATTACATAAAAATATAAATTAAAAAATACAATAAATTTATTGATTTATATTTAAATTTATTGTATTTTTTCAATATACCATTTATCTTTCTATTTTATTTATCTATATTAATTACAATTTTTATATTAGAATTATAAATTTTTTAATTATGTTGTTTTCATCTATTTTAATAAAATTGTTATTTTATATTTTTATTCATTATATATTTATTAGGATAAGTTTAAAAGTTAAGCTAAATTTTCAATTATTAGGAGAGGTTTTATGTAGGTTTTAGAAATAGACAATTTTTTTGTAAGAAATGTAAAATAGAAGGGAAGTTAAAGTAATTTACTCGGTGATTAATTTCAAGAAATAATGTTGATTAATTTGACTTGAAATAATTATTGTAGCTAAAACACTTTATTTGTAAGGTGATAGTGAAGATGGTTTTTTTTTTCACCGTTTCGTATTTCTTCATGCTAATCTCCTTGCTTTTTTATTCATATTGGTTTCTAACATTTAGAAACAAAATTTGATGGTGAAAGGACCCATAAATGAATAAACAACATCGAAACAAAAGAAGGGGTAGCTATGGCTGCAGAGACTTGTGAGAAGAAAGCGGATTCACCAGCAAAATGTAAAAAATAAGCCACTCATTATATAAAAGAGAGAGGGTCAGTTTAGCAATTTTTCTAATTTGGCTCAACAGGTTGCCAGTAAATAATCCTGTCCATTCATTTATTTAATTCTCAATCTAACGAATATGAGTCTGTGTGTCACCGGTGACACACCCGTGAGGTGTTTCACCCTAGACTGACCCATAAATATATAAAGGAGATCAACTTACACGGGTGTAAATTATAATGATATAATGATATTAATAAACTTACAATTTTGAAAAGTTTCACATTTGTGAATTACATTTTGTAAAATTTTGATAGGATTGAATTACTATACACTGTCAGTGTAAAGAAATTTTACACAGACATCCAATGATGTGCTGCCACATCATTTAATGAATTTAATAAGACATGAGGTGTCACATTTATTAAATGATGTGGCAGCACATCATTGGATGTCTGTGTAAAATTTATTTACACTGACAGTGTATATATATTAAACTCATTTTGATATTAATAAAGTTACAATCAAATCATTCTTATTTTCATATATTTCATAAGTATATATGACACCAACATTAACATATTTCAATGACATAGCAAATAATTTTGGATTAATGTAAAATTTTGTAAATATGATCTACATATATGGTAGTAACTTATATATGGTAGTAACTTTCGAAATTCATTTATATATCCGGTAAAAAGTTATTCAATAGTGTAAATGTAACGTCCTAATCCCCAAAATTAGGAAATTATGCCCGTTGGAAGCATAAGTCCCGAATTGAGGGAATTATTTTCGTGACATTATCGATATCAATAACTAACTACAGGCATGTTTAACTAATCCAACATTTACTTAAACATAGCCTGTGAATACATTACATTCCAGAAATCATAAATACAACAGTTCCATGAACCTTAATCACCGGAAGCTTAAGAAATCATAGATACATATATACATAATTAAAGTCATCTCGAACATTACAGTAAAATGAGGGGCTCCAAGCCCACAAAACTCCTAAGATGTAGCGATGCCATACTCCTCACTAGGGGTGAGCATGGGACGGGTTGGGACGGGTTTTGTCCGTCCCATACCCGACCCTAACTTTTTATCAGACCGAATTCTCAAACCCGAACCCGTCCATAAACCCGAAGAAACCAGACAATGTATAAGACTACTTGAAACCCGAACCCGTCCACAACCCGAAGGAACCCGTCCATAAACTCTAAATCCTAATATTTTACTTTCTCATGAACTTTCAAATATTGTTAAGAGAAAAATATCATTATATTATTATATAACTTTATGCATGGAATGTATTTTCAAAGTCGATAGAACCTCTATCATAGAGAAAAGTTAAATTAAAAAACTCTAGGAAGTTAAAATGATGTTAAGTCTTTAAGTAATATAAAATTATAAATGTTATATATTATATATATACATATATGGGACGGGTTGGGTAACCCGAAGAATAACCCAAACCCGTCCTCAACTCGATATCGGGTTATTGAATGAGACCCGATTAAATCCTAATCTTTCATGTGGGACATGGTCTAACCCGACCCGAATAGCTTGGGTTGGGACGGGTCTGTGGGACGGGCCGGGTTTTGCTCACCCCTACTCCTCACGACCTGCCTGAGAATCTAAAATGTAAACCCACAAAGGGGTGAGACTAACGCCTCAGTGAGCAGAGTAGTGTATACATACATAGCATACATTCAGCAAGCAAAACATGATAGTAATGGCAGATAATAACAATTTCAATCTTAAGTTGATGATGATGCCTAAGCAGGGGACTAGATGTGATGCAATAATGATATGATGACATGTAAGACTCAATTGACAATGATATCTTGAAAATTAGTTTAACATGAATCTTATCACTTTCCTGCAGCTAGGCTGAGCTCAGACTACAAGGGATATCGCCCTTGGGGACATAAAGTCACCGCCGTTACCTGACGGTCGAAGCCTAGTCTTAAAGCAATTAACATGGTGGTCTTAGAAGGCATCACTATGAGTAATACTCAAATCCAGACTACGACCACTACCTCTTGGCCCTTGCCTGGATTGGAGTATTAACCACTTGAGTTTCTCCAGCCCCCCTAAGGTGGATATTCTCCGAGAGAACCTCCCGTGACCAGACCCAAGATCTAGGGACTCAACCTTGGGTCCACATGAACATGATTTTCTTTTCACTTGAGTTACTTGAGTACATGATTAGTTTTCCCTGAACTTGAACATGAATCATGAAAGCATGGTTTCTTGACAATGATCATAAAAATGAACATGAATATGAACATGAGAAATGTGATTAATGAACCCTGATCTAAACTTCTAACCATGCAATGAAGTCTATTTATAGGCCATAACAGTGTAATCTCAGAATAACAGCACGAGCATAATTCAATATACAATCCCCTAACCTAGGGTTTTCCAACAATAAGTCTCAAATAATAACAATCATACAAACCATGTTACATGCATCCACCTAAATCATAATATCCATTAAAACAACTAAAAACTCTCATCCCTAGGAGAAGCCCCAATTTCAAACCCTAAGTGGGAATCTAACCCCAATCCCCTTCAATAACCCATAATAACTAAATCAATCAGTAGAATCTCAATAATAAACACCTACAACCTAAAGAAAAGGATAGGGGGAAGTGGGTTCATGGGAAATGTCATGCAAGAGGGATGTGAAGTGTGTGAGCTCTACTCACCTTAAATAGAGCTCTAATGGAGGAGAAGGAGGAAGATGATGGAGACCCAAGCTAGGGGATGGTGGAAGATTGCCTCTACCCAAAGCCTTCTTCTTCTTCTTCTTCTTTCTCCCTCTTTCTCTATCTACTTTCCTCTCTCTCTAAAAACCCTAACCGTGAGTGAAGAATGAAAGGGGAAGAGCGAGCTTTGCTTTAAAAGCAAATTCTGGTTCGCGCGCGCTGAAGCGCACTCAAAGTGTGCTGGAGCGCGCTGGTTGCCAAGTCCTCCTGGTACTTGCTGAGTTAAGTGCGCTGAAGCGCGCTATAAGTGTGCTTCAGCGCGCTACACACAAGGGACACCCTTCCTGACGCAACAAGAGGTGCGGTGAAGCGCACCCAGAGTGTGCTGGAGCGCACTCCCTCACATCCAAAAACTCCTCTCTTTTCTCCACTCTTTCTTAAGGCCCTTAATCCCTTATCTCAACACATGCATTCAACTACAAATCTAGGTTGTTCTTTTTCCCTAACCTCAATTCCTTATTCTTAACCACTATACTTCTCTCTAACCCAGGGTGTGATCCCTTCTAAGCCTAACTTACCATTGCTCGATCTAACGCTTGGTTAATCCTCCAGAGTCTCTTACACTTCAATCCTCTCAGTTTAGTTATCCCATTCTTATCCAATTTCACATTCAATCCCCCAGTTTCCCCTTCTACCATTGTCCTTCTTTTCCTGACCGAATCCACAACTTTAGACTTTCACTTTACCTTTTAGGTCCTAATCTTGGGATGTTACAGTAAGAGTTACTGTAACTTATACCAGTATAGGTTGAATCATTCTCATATATCTATTTGAACATTTACTATATTTATCCATTTGAACATTTACTGCACTAGACAAATTTTTAGATTTAAGTTCATTATTCTTCTATTATTATTTTGCTGGATAATAATAAAATATCATTATATAAAATGTTTATTTTTTTGTATTTCTAAATTTTAATTGCTTTGGCATATTTTTTAATTAATTGTTGAAAGGAGTAATATGTTAGAAAAACAAATAAATTAATTAAATAATATGACTCATGGTGAAATATAATTATATATAGGCCTATATGTAATTTATAAAATAAAGGATCCTATTGATTATTATGAGAAGTTATTTTAAACCTTTAAAAATTTATGTATGGTAATCAACTTGATGAGAGCTGGTAAATAAAATATACAAGCGTCTCTATCATTAAGTTCTTCACTAGTCCCTCTCTTACCTCTACTAGGGTTTCCGTGGCGGCGGTCAAGTGTAGTGGTGGTTTAGCAATTTTAGTATTAGAGATCTTTGTTCCTTGAGTGGAGGCTTGGCCTGGATTACATCATTTGAAGTCATGGAACGGTGGAAAGGAATCCAATTTACTGAATACGAGGAATCTCATATAGTTGCTTTATCTGATCCCGAGGAAAAAACCGTTTGAAGGACGAAGTCACATGCAATTTTGTCTTATAGGCAAGATCTGGAAAATTGACTCCTACAATTTACGTGAGTTCAAGACTACAATGCTCAATATCTGGAAGACAAGGGGTGGTATAGAGATAATGGATTTAGATGCAAACATTTTCTTTCTAAAGCTTTTAATTTTAATGAACGAGACAAGGATCATATTCTAAAGGGATGCACGTGGACATTTGATAAAAACATTGTGGTTATGGAATCACCGCACGGTGATGTACAACTGTCGGTGATAGAGTTACATAAAAGTTCCTTTCGGATCAGGGTATATGACTTGCCTATAAATTTCCGCTCAGAAAAGGTTGCTAGATTTATTGAAGGTAGGCTGGGAATATTTGAAGAGTGGGATTGCTAGAGAGAAGGCTAAGACAGTTCATAGGAGTGTACCAACCCATGATAAACGAAAGGAGACTCAACAGGAGAAGATGTACTATCATAAAAAGAACGAAATAAATATAGATGAAGACCCAACACTGCCCAAATCAATAATTTCCATTAGTTGGAACTGTCGTGGGCTTGAGAACCCACGTGCAGTTCGTACTCTCTAGAGAACCATTAGGAGAAAAGATCCCTTTTTAGTTTTCCTTATGGAAACTAAGAAAACTGCTTGTGAGATGAAGTACATTAAATGAAAGGTGGGTTTTAAAAATATGATTGTTGTTGACTATTCTGGAAGTGGGAGTCGAAGATCTGGTGGAATTTCTCTTCTGTGTGGTATGAAGTAATTGATTTATCTTTCAAGTCATGTTCTTCAAACCATATAAGTGTTGAATGTGTTGATAATGACCAAGTTTCATACATTATCTCTGTTGTTTATAGTCATCCGGAGGAGTCCAGAAAGCATCTAACTTTTCAACTTATTAGAAGATCAGCACATGAAGCAAGTGATAAGTGGATTTGTTGTGGGGATTTCAACACCATTTGTTCACAAGATGAGAAAAAAAGGAGGAAGGGTGGTCTCAATTACCTAACTTCATGAATTTCGGTACTGTTTACAACTGTGTGGGTTAAATGATGTGGGCTTTCAAGGTCATAATGGTAGAAAGGGGAATAACTTGATTAGAAGAACGTTTGGATAGATGCTATGCTACTTCAGAAGCTTAACATTTATTTCAATCATTTTCAGTTTTACATCTTGGAATGATGTCTTCGGATCATGCTCATTGAGGATTTATTGGCATCAAAGGTTGGAATAAATTGAAGAAAGGAAGGACAAGCTTTATCGCTTTGAGAAAATGTGGTTGAATGATCCAAAATTCTAAAATTGTATTTTGCGTGCTTGGAGAAGGCCTGGTGCTCTTTGTGTTGAACGCCTAGATGCCACTCATGAGGAATTGTCTTTTCTTGAAAAAGAAATAGGGTCCCATATATGAGAAAAATTAGGCAACTAGAGAACAAAATAAAGGTTGCAGAAAGGTGGGATCCAACGACTGAAAACATTGCTCGAAAGAAAGAGATTTTGGAAGCTTATGATGAGATTCTATGCCTTAATGAGATTTACTGGATGCAAAGGTCCTGAGCTCTTTGGTTGTCAGAAGGAGACAAAAATACCAAGTTCTTTCATGGGAAAGCTTCATTGCGGCAGAAATATAATAAAATATCAAAAATAAAGAATGATAAAGGGGAGTGGTTCATGTTAAAAAAATCTATAGGTGAAATTATACAACGATCTTTTTTTCAATATCTTTGAGTCTTCATGCCCACAAGATATATCTGATGTTTGTGAAGCAGTTAGTAAGAGGTTGGATTATTCAATAAATGAGAAAATGGCTCAGCCTTATATTGCAGATGAAGTGAAGTCAACTTTGTTTCAAATGCACCCTTTAAAATCTCCTGGGCTAGATGGATTTTCTGCTATTTTCTATATTATTGAGAGCTTGTTGGTTTGAATGTTACTAATTTTGTGCTACAGATCCTAAACAACAATCTAGATCCAACATGTATTAATAATACTTTTATTTGTCTCATTCTGATAGTAAAGAATCCTCAATCTCCTAAGGATTTAAGACCTATTAGCCTATGTAATATACTCATGAAGATTGTCTCTAAATGTATAGCTAATAGACTAAAGCCTCATCTTGATTTGATGGTGTGGGAAAATCAAAGTGCATTCATTGCTGGAAGATTAATAACTTATAATGCTCATGTTGGATTCGAATTTTTCCATTATATGAAGAAAAAGAAAAAAGAAAAAAAAGGTGGAATGGCCGGAAACTAGATATGTAAAAGGCCTATGACAGGATGGAATGGGCATTTTTTGAAAGAGTTTTAATGGCAATGGATTTTTCAAATTCTTTCATCAACCGTATCATAAATTGTGTTTCTTCAGTTTCTTATTCCATTCTTATGAATGGCAAACCAAGGCCTTGGTTTTCCCCTAGGAGAGGGCTTAGACAAGGGCGCCTTTTCTCTACTTGTTTATTTTATGTGCAGAGGTGTTTTCAGGGCTTATTCACCAATAGGTTAATGCACGACATATCCAAGGGGTGAAAATTGCTAGAAGTGCTCATTCTATTTGTCATCTTTTCTTTGCAGATGATACTTTATTATTTTTTACGAGCTAATCTAGAAGAAGAATATTATATTTTAAATATAAAAAACGGTACTTGTGAATTAGCTTTGGGTCAAAGAGTGAATTTTGATAAGATTGAGTTGTCCTTCAGTCATAATGTTTCAGTTACTTGTAAAGACATGATCCAGAATAGGATCGGTGTAAAGACCGTTGAAGCTCATAACTGATATCTTGGCTTACCCACTGTGGTTGGGAGTTCGAATAAGGCTGTAACGTCCTAATTCCGAAAACCTAGGATTTATGCCCGTTGAAAGCACAAGCCCCAAATTTAGGGAATTATTTTTCACGACATTTACAGTATCAATAAATATACATGTGATTTGCTTAAGCAGTCTAATGTATACATAAGTATAATATGGATAATTAAATACATGTGTTCTCAAAAGAAATAGCAATGCCCACCAAGGGCTACACATATACAATAATATCATCAAAATAATTACAACTCATGTGTAATTCAAAGGACAAAATACAACAATAACTCCAACAGCTCCAGCCTGATCGAACATCCTGAGGAGGATCCTGAGTATCTAGAATATAATCAACAACATGTGGTGAGACTAATGTCTCAGTGAGCATAACTAATGCATACGGTGTAGGAGAATCAGGCAAATGTATGCAATAACTAGTTCACTTCATAATTTATAAACTGGATTCATAACATTTACATAATGATGCATAGATGCAAATGACTTGCTTTAACCTGGTAGAAAGGGTCTTATCACTTTACTAGGGATAGACCTAAGCTCAGACTATAAGAAACTTCTTCCTCAGGGACTTATAACCCGTCGTTACTAGGGGCCGAAACCCATATTCCTTGTTCCTAAGTACTAGGGGCCGAAACCCAATTTCCTTTTCATAATTTATGGGGGGACGAAACTCATATTTATTCATCATCCACATAATCAATATGACTTGAAACTTAAACACATATAGCATGGACATGGATGTAATCAAGCCTTAATTCATATAAACCCTAACACATGCTTTTGAGAAATTACAAACTATGCGTAGGGAAATTGCAAGGGAAAACATGAATCACTCAACGAAACACAAGTCAAAAGAAGAGGGAATAAAAGAGTAAGGATGATTGGAGATTCTACACACAATATGAGTGTAGGTGTGTGAGTTATACTCACCTAAACCAAGCTCCAAGAGGGGATAAAGCGGTGGTGAGGTGTGGTGTTGAGCTCCCTTCGCCTCCTTCTTCTCCAAGCTTTTAACACTCCCTCTCTCTACTTTCTCTCTCTAAAATAAGGGTTGGGTGAGAATTGTGTTTTTGAACCCTAACTTAATGTTTTTAAAAACTGATCTCGCGCATTTTCGTTCAAGCGAGAGATTCTCTCTTGAGCAAAAATGACATAGAGACTCTCTGCCTCATTCTCGCTCAAGCAAGATAATGATTTTCGCTTGGGCGAGCCCCTTCTCGCTAGAGCGAAAATCGGGAAGAAACTTCCCCTGCACTCTGCCTCTTAAGCGAAAATATCAGCAAAAATTTTCCCCATTTTGACTGATATTTCTCGCTCAAGCGAAAATGCTCTCGCTTAAGTGAAAATCTCACAGAATGAAAACTTCAAATTCACATTCCCTTTTACTCATGTGAGCCAGTTCTCGCTTGAGCGAGAAAGAGGCAGTGTTATGCCTTCAAATACAATTTTTATCCTCTTTTTACCTTATTCGTTTTATAAAACCATTTTCTCCTCCTAATTTTACTTATAAAACTGATTTGTAAAAATTGGGATGTTATGTAACATCCTAAATTCTATTAGGATAGATATTAATAAAATTAAATAGATTAATTAAGGAGATAATTAATTAATGAGAAAATAAATAATAGGAGTATTATTATTATTAATTTTATTTGTAAAAATAAGATTTAATTGAAAATAGAAATAGAGGGGGTGAGAGTGGGCCCAAGCCCAATTAGACATTTTAGTAAGGAGGGGTTAATAGAGCACCCTAATCCTTATTCGTATCATTCGTCAGTAAGCGAACGCCAAGGAGGGGAGAATCAGAGTCTTAAGAGAGAGCTGCGGTGGAGTGAAAGCCAAGAATCCAAGAAAGGACTTCCTTGCTGTCATCAAAGCTTCGCTTAAGGTACGGTGGGAAGAGAGGGTGCTGCTTATATATGCATGTAGGGGTGAATGGGTAGTGAGAATAACTTTTAAAGATTAATAATTGAAATCAATATGTGAATATGTGTTGTTTTGTGATAAAAACTGTGGATTGTTGATTGTTGTATGATTCTTGATGAATCTTGAGTGGATTGAATGAAAATAATGAGAACAGTGAAAAGGGGTTAAACAAGGGTTTAGAGATAAGGAACCATAATTGATTAGATGCTAAATTTATTGGAAATCATAGGAATGATTGTTGATTTTAGTGAATTTAATCGGTAAAAAACGAGTTTAATTGAGTTAAGAACTTGAGGAATTAAGTAGGGATTGAAGAAGAGGTAGAGGAAAGTCATTCCCGTTTTTACACAGAGCTACGAATGTAAAATAGCGACTGAGAATTAGTTCACCGTTGGATCGGGCGGAAATTTTAATATCTGGTTCGGAACACCTGGTCCTTCATTCTGAACGGTTGGATCGTCGATAAGAGGTCTAGGTTAGGATATATTTAGTTCGCACTAGAGGAAAGTTATTCCCGTTTTTAGATAGAGCTACGACTGTAAAACAGCGACTGCAGATTTGTTCACCGTTGGATCGAGCTGAAATTTTAACACCTGGTTCGGAACACCTGGTTCTTCATTCTGAACGGTTGGATCGTTGAGACGAAGTCTGGATTGAGAGATATTTAGTTCTCACTGTAGCTGTAGATTTGGGGTTTTTATTGATGAAATTGAGTTGGATGTTTATTGTTTTGTGGATTGCTTGATTAGTTAGATGTTTAGAGTATAATGATTGTGGATGCTTTAGGATGATGATGATTAATGATGCTTGATGATGCTTTATATTGATTATGGTGTGATAATTGATGTAATGGATGATGTTTGGTATGCATATGGTTGGTTAATATGCTATATATTTGATGTTATTTTGGAATGCATATGGTTGGTTAATATGATGCTATATATTTGATGTTATTTTGGAATGCATATGTTGGTGAATATGCTAAATATTTGATGTTATTTTGGAATGCATATGTGGGTGAATATGCTATATATTTGATGTTATTTGGAATGCATATGTTTGGTGAATATATGCTAAATATTTGATGTTATTTGGAATGCATATGTTGGTGAATATTCTATATAATTGATGTTATTTGGAATGCATATGGCTGGTTAATATGCTATGTAATTGAGGTTATTTGGAATGCACGTGGTTGGTGAACGTGCGATAAATGATGATAAGTGTATATCACTTTACTTTAATGACGTTTGATGATGAGCACGACGATGATGTTAATGATGATAAGTGTATATCACTTTACTTTAATGATGTTTGATGATGAGCATGATGATGATGTTAATGATGATAAGTGTATATCACTTTACATTAATGATGTTTGATGATGAGCATGATGATGATGTTAATGATGATGATGACGACGGTGTATATCACCTTTGATGATGATGTTACCTAAGTTGTGCGGGCCCATAGAGGGGGTACAACTTAGGAGAGATGCTTTGTGCATATGTGATGTTACCTAAGTTGTGCGGGCCCATAGAGGGGGTACAACTTAGGAGAGATGCCTTGTGCATATGTGATGTTACCTGAATTGTGCGGGCCCATAGAGGGGGTACAATTCGTGAAGTGAACTGAGTTGTGCGGGCCCATAGAGGGGGTACAACTCAGGGGATCAAGATGGGGCGTTCGATGCACGGGCCCATAGAGGGGGTGCAACCTAGGAGTGATTGTACGGGCCCATAGAGGGGGTACAACCTAGGGTCGAATGTCGTTGTGCGGGCCCATAGAGGGGGTACAACCTATCGGATAGTGTGTGGTAACACCGGTAGACTATCTTGGTACTACTAGAGTGATTGACGAGGTGCACCCATTGTGTGGAGTTCCAAGTCATGATCTTGGGTGATGATGAGATGAGTATTGATGTATGATGATAATGAGTATAATGATATACGAATGATGTTTATGATAAGATGAGTATGATGATAGCTGAATGATGTTATGCTGATCTCATGCGTCTGCTGCTCGCTGCCTGTTCTGCTTCTCCTGCGTCTCCCTCCGCTGCCTGCTGTCTGCTGTCCTGCGTCCTGCCTCATGCATCTCTGCCTGCTGTTCTGCTGCTCCATGCGTCTGCTGCTCTCTGCCTGCTGTTCGCTGCTCCTGGGTCTGCTGCTCGCTGCATGCTGTCTTCTGCTCTCCTTCGTCTCCTGCTCGCTGCCTGCTGTTCTGCTGCTCCTGCGTCTCCTGCTCGCTGCCTGCTGTCTGCTGCTCCTGCGTCTGCTGCTCTCTGCCTGCTGTTCGGCTGCTCCTGCGTCTCCTGCTCTCTGCCTGCTCTTCTGCTGCTCCTGCGTCTGCTGCTCGCTGCCTGCTGTTCTGCGGCTCCTGCGTCTGCTGCTCTCTGCCTGCTGCTCTGCCTGCTGTTGCGCTTGGTGCCTGTCTCCTGGCTCTCTTCTGTGTTCTCCCTCCCGCCTCTGGTCGCGTCTGTCTCTGTGCTCTCTCTGCTGCCCTCTCTGTTGCGTTTCGCTAGCATGTTCCTATTGATATTCTGTCTTATGCCATGCTGTGATGATGTTGTGGGTGCGGATGGGCCTTCTTCTGTGTCTGTATCCGTAGTATTCCTTTTCCTCACCGGTATTTGTGGATATATTTTTACAGGTGTTGATGAGGACACGATTGGTGTCGACTATGATTCAAGGGTTGTGCTCTGATAGATGTGACATTAGGTGTATTGGGAGTTTTATCATGTTTGCTAGTTAGGAGTATTTCTTATTCACTTTCTGGATGCCTTGTATGGCAGTAGGTCACTAGTTGTTTTATTTCTTTGGAGATTCCGCTGCTTTATATTTGAATTATATTTGAAAGTTTAATTTCTGTTATTAAAGTCGTTTTCGAACTATGAGATTTAATAAGATCGATTGTGAACCTTTTTATCCATCGTGAGACATTACCTTTTCTAAACTTCGATTTATTAAGCATTTAAGAGTATGGGGTAGAAGGGTGTCACATGTTACAAAGGCAATCTTCTCTTTTTTCCAAGATCGCATTTGAAAAAAGTCGAAAGGGTGAAAGGAGAAAGTTTTATCCAGAGCAGGTTAGAGATACTCATAAAATCAGTAGCCCAAGCCATCCCAAATTTACATTATGAGTTATTTAAAGCTTCCCGTATCACTGTGTTCACATATGGAGTCTATAAATGCTAACTTTTGGTGGAGGTAAAAGGGAGTGGAGAAGAAGATTCATTGGATTAGATGGAAGCAACTTTGTAAATCTAAGGAGCAGGGAGGGGTTGGATTTCCTAACTTACAAAAATTCAATGATGTCTTACATGCTAAAAGGTTATGGAGACTAGTGAATAATGAGAGTTGTAACGTCCTAATTCCGTGAAGTTGGAAATAATGCTCGTTGGAAGCATATTCCTAATTTACCGAATTATTTTCGCGACATTATCAATATCAAATTACAATTACAAATAAAACACTTAAGTATACCATCAAAATACATAGGCAGAATCATGAATATTACAGTACATGTGTTCTTAGCCAAAATAGAAATGCCCAACAAGGGTGGCAAAAATACGATAATATCCTCAAAACAAATACAATAATAACAATGTTGCAAAAGGCCTCAAGGCACCAAAATACAAGACCAATAACATAAATCCACAGTATGAATATACATCCGAGTGTGGTAAAAGCAAAAGAATGGAGTTAGTGGGGATCCACAAATCAACTCCCAAGTTCTTCGGTCAAGCGCCCGGTTGAGATCCATGCACATCTAAAATAAGCCACTAACATGTGATGAGACTAAAATCTCAGTGAATGTGATCATACAAGCAGTATAGGTGTACAGGCAAATGACAGTGAACAGTGGAAATAGATATATCATTTCACAATTCTCAATATAGACAATATAACAATCAACCTCTTGTGTTTTACCTAACACCCCTTGGGTCTTATCACTTAACCTCTAGCCAGACCAGAGCTCAGTATCCATACAAGGAATGTCTCCCTTGTGGTCTATCTATACCTATCATTTCCTCCTATCTTAATTATCATTCAACAGTTCATTTTACTCTTACATAATTTCCTCTAGGTCAAAGACCCATAATTTTCCTCTCAAAAAATTGTATGAAATGAATTTATGATGTAAAAGTAGCATAAAAAATTCATAAATGATTCCTCAATAATTATATCAACATGATTTATGAAAATGAGCATAGGTTATGGCATGATATAGTGTTTTCCCCAAACCCTCACAATCCCAAAACCCTAAAACACAACCAATCCAAACAATAGTCATCAACCATTCACAATCATAGATAGAAAACACAAGCATAAGGGAGTAGGAGTAGAGGAGAGGAGTCATACAAAGTTAACACATAAATGAGAGTGAGTGGGTGAACCACATTCACCTCTCTAAGGGTAGAAGAGTGAGCCTTGAAGGTGGGGAATCACTTTTCTTGGTCTCCTTCTTCCTTGAGGATCAACCTTAGGTCTCCTCTTCTTTTCCTCCTCCTCTTTGCTTTGCTAAGGTTTGAGAGAGTAAGCAAGAGTGTTTTAGAATGTTTTTGAAGTGTGTCAAAATGAACCTCTAAATGTTTTTGAAAATTGACTTCGCACGTTCTCGCTCAAGAGAAACTTTTCTCGCTTGAGCGAAAATCCTCCAGAGAGAACCCCCTTCTTTGGACCATTTTCATTTAAGTGAGCCTCTCCTCGCTTGAGCCAAAATTCACCCTGTTTACTGATATTTTCGCTTAAGTAAGGACCTTCTCGCTTAAGCAAAAATTCTCCAAAGTCAACCCTAAAATTCAGTTTTTTACCCCTTTTTCCTACTTCCTTTAAGAAAACCTTTTATACTCCTAATTTCACTTATAAAAATGATTTCAATTTTTGGGATGTTACAAGAGTTTTTTATTGTTTAGAAATCTAAATCCAAAGTATTTTCTTAGTGATAAGTGTAAAATTAGCGTTAATTTCATATAGTTTTTATTACACTTATCAAGGATTAAATAGTAATTTATGCCCCAAAATATCCCTTTTTGTTAATAATTATAATAATTGTATTTATTTGATGTAAATTTGAATATGATGCTATTTTAAATAGAAATCTGTGATTTTATGCAGATTTACAGCAGATTTGGGACAAGAGTAAAAATAGCATCAGAATGGAGGAGGTTGCAGATTCAAATTCAAATAAATAAAGGATAATCAGAGAATCCTGCAAAGAATCTCTCCAATTCAAATACAAAGCAGATAAATACAAAATAATTCGGATAAAGGGATAAAGGGAAAACCAGATAAGATCAGAAAGAGATCCAGAGGTTAGATCCACAAATCAAGGAAAACAGCAGCGCGTTCCACGCTCCACACGCGCTAAGCGCACGTGGAGCGCATGAGCAGAGTGGCCAGGCTTCATGTGCGCTAAGCGCACATGAAGCGCGTGTCCTGATTAATGAAGTCGCGCGCAGGTGACGTCAATTAATGAAAGGGAAGCTCCTGATTGGTCAAGCTTCACAACAGTGACGTCAATTAATGAAAAGGCAGCCTCTGGTTAGATAAGCTACACACAAGTGACATCACAACCTGATCTCTTCAAGGTTTCTCAAACTCTATAAATAGAGCCCTTTGCATAAGTCACAAGGAGGTCCTCGGGACCCGAAACAGAGATACACATAGAGAGAGAGTAGTATAGGATTGAGAAAGGTGACAGATTTCTCAGTGGTTTGTAATGGCTACTATTTGTAGCTAAACTCTCCAGTAGGATTTGATGTAGTAGATTAGATCCCCTTGTGTATAAGAATTCTCTTTTCTATTTTATTTATGATTCTATGCTTGTAATTTATCGGTATCTTTATGCTGTGTGTAATGCATCAACTCCGCGCGTGCGCCGGGATGGTAGGCTAGTGCTCTGGATACAAAAAGTGGAACTCCGGCTAGTATCAGAGGTAGGTGAGCATGGAGCTGTTCATGAAGCTTATTCTTGGATTGCTAAAGGTACTCGGTTTAGTCATATCGTAACATAAGTATTGTATTCTAACGATCGGAGGTTCAGTGAGTGACACACCCCTCCGTAGGTGCCTTATGTGAAAGTATGGCTAAGTCGATAGCGCTGATTGCAAAATACAGGGAATGTTCGGGGTCGCCAAATGCCACTTTGAATGCCTGTAGAGAATAGCTTTTGGCGTTTAATTATGATGTTATAGGGGAATTTGCGGGTACGATAATTACCAGGCATGCCTTATAATTATTGTAATTATACAATGCTAAGGTGATTACAAGTACGATCATAAATAAGGGAAAAGGAGTTCGAATACACAAGGGGGGAGATAAAACGAAATCAAGTCCTAGTCCTAAATACTTATTCTCTACTTCCTAAGTTTTTTTTTCACTTTTTCCACTCACAAACTTCAATCAATTTTGAAACTTTCAAATTTCATATTTTTCTTTTATTTATTTATTTTTACCAATTAAAATCTTCATCTATTCTGCTTTCATGATTTACACTTTAGGATAGCAACTTTAAGATTATGAATATTATTATCTGTTATCCTTAATGTGTTTTTGGCTGAAGAACAATGTGCTTAATTGTAATACTCTTTGTTTTGTGAGTTATTAAATTGGAAAGTGTTATGCTCTATCTTTTTCAAAAATTTTAAACTCTCACTTTCTATGGATTGATTGAATACTTGCAAAACAAATGAGTATATGCTGTTTTTAGGAAGGCGTTACCAAGTGCAGTAAAATTTTTTGTTAAAAATAATTCTTTATGCATGCAATTGGTTAATGATAGGCTTCCATGTTCTTCATGAATTGGTATTTGCAATAAGGCATCATTAAAATAAATGTGTTTAGCAACTAATTGTTGTTATTTGACTTTTCAGATGCCTAGGAATAAATTGCTAGTCTTTCCCGTGGCTTTAGCTCACGAGGAGAAGACATGGGGAAAAGGATCAGAAAATATGATCCCATGAGATTCCCGAGTGCATAGGTTCCTGCAAGACCCATACCTAGGCGTGTTGTTGGAAGAATTCCAGATATTCTAGCATTGGCCTGGGGACAGGCCTATACTTCCAAGAGGGAGGTGAAGCAGCAACAGCTAGAAAATATGACAAGGACCCACATGATACAGAGGATGGAGATTAACATTGGTGTTTTTCTTTCTTTTCTTTCTTTTATTTTCTATTTTCTTAATTTTTAGGACCCCTAATTAGGAATTTTTTATTTAGGATTTTTAAAATTTTTAGGACTTAGGATATTTAGGAAATAAAAGGAAATTTTTTCAAAATTTCTGAAATTAGGCAGTTTAACTAACCAGATTAGGAAAGAAAAGAGGTCTTGTGATTAATCCCATAATCAATTAAAGATTAGGATACTTCACATGAGAATCAATCAGGGTAGTTAATTAAAACCAATAAATATTTTATCAAGGAATTTAGCCAAGTAATCGGCGAGTTGAGAGCCCAAACAGTAAATTGAGAGTTTTTCACCGCTGTCTGTCAACTTTTATTGGTTGAGTTTCTAAATCTTTTGCTCTTCTTGGAAAATATGGAAATGACAAAGGCAAAAATTTGTTTTTAATATATTTGCTCAGAGCCAAAAAGCCAACCTTGATACAATTTTTCCAATTTTTGACAACCCATTTTGAGCCTTAATTAATTATTCTTGTTCACCCAAGCCAAAAAAAATATATATATATATCCTGTCCCTCACACATTTGGGATAGAGAGCAAGGTGGCAAGTAGAAAAATAATGGGAAGAAAAGGTTGCAATTCCAAGGAGCAGGTACAGAAAAACAAAAAGAAGATCACTCCCCCTAAAATCAAAAAGAAAAAGTGAATAAATTGAATAAGTTGGGGGGAGTGCATCTTCAAACAAGGAAAGAGGCCTGCAAAGAAAAGAAATAAATCAAGGAAAAAAATGGTAGAAGGAGAGAAAATCAAAAGCAACATCCAAAGATGCTCTCTATTCTAGATGTTTATTTTTTATCCAAGAAAAACCATAAATTCTTGATAACCCAGCCTCATTACAACCTTGAAAAGACCTTTTGATCCATATCAACCATAAACAAGCTTAGGAACTAGAAAC
The DNA here is from genome assembly GCA_026901365.1 of Sesbania bispinosa. Lineage (NCBI taxonomy): Eukaryota > Viridiplantae > Streptophyta > Magnoliopsida > Fabales > Fabaceae > Sesbania > Sesbania bispinosa. The sequence continues at coordinate 335,742 of QLOH01000660.1, read as the reverse complement.
GACTATCAATATTAGTTGTTCAGCAGTGGTGAAAATATTGAGGGAAACAGTACCCGTGAGCATGAGTGAAGTTCCTTGGTATTTGTTTATTGCTTTAATTACTACTCATGAGAAAATTCAAATTGATGTTTGTATTCTAATTCTGGTTGAGCCATGGTAATATCACTTGGTCTTGATTTTTCCTAAAATGAAAAGTGACTTCTGCCTAATAAAGAGATAACAAAAAAATTTTCTTGTAGTTGTTTTTTTTAAATTTTTATCAAGGGTGTTTTAAAATTTTGACTGCAAGGGTGTCTAGCTTGAGGACAAGCAAGAAATTAAGTTGGGGGGTATTTGATAAGTGTAAAATTAGCGTTAATTTCATATAGTTTTTATTACACTTATCAAGGATTAAATAGTAATTTATGCCCCAAAATATCCCTTTTTGTTAATAATTATAATAATTGTATTTATTTGATGTAAATTTGAATATGATGTTATTTTAAATAGAAATCTGTGATTTTATGCAGATTTACAGCAGATTTGAGACAAGAGTAAAAATAGCATCAGAATGGAGGGGGTTGCAGATTCAAATTCAAATAAATAAAGGTTAATCAGAGAATCCTGCAAAGAATCTCTCCAATTCAAATACAAAGCAAATAAATACAAAATAATTCGGATAAAGGGAAAACCAGATAAGATCAGAAAGAGATCCAGAGGTTAGATCCACAAATCAAGGAAAACAGCAGCGCGTTCCACACTCCACACGCGCTAAGCGCACGTGGAGCGCATGAGCAGAGTGGCCAGGCTTCATGTGCGCTAAGCGCACATGAAGCGCGTGTCTTGATTAATGAAGTCGCGCGCAGGTGACGTCAATTAATGAAAGGGAAGCTCCTGATTGGTCAAGCTTCACAACAGTGACGTCAATTAATGAAAAGGCAGCCTTTGGTTGGATAAGCTACACACAAGTGACATCACAGCCTGATCTCTTCAAGGTTTCCCAAACTCTATAAATAGAGCCCTTTGCATAGGTCACAAGGAGGTCCTCGGGACCCGAAACAGAGATACACATAGAGAGAGTAGTATAGGATTGAGAAAGGTGACGAATTTCTCAGTGGTTTGTAATGGCTACTATTTGTAGCTAAACTCTCCAGTAGGATTTGATGTAGTAGATTCGATCCCCTTGTGTATAAGAATTCTCTTTTATATTTTATTTATGATTCTATGCTTGTAATTTATCGGTATCTTTATGCTGTGTGTAATGCATCAACTCCGCGCGTGCGCCGGGATGGTAGGCTAGTGCTCTGGATACAAAAAGTGGAACTCCGGCTAGTATCAGAGGTAGGTGAGCATGGAGCTGTTCATGAAGCTTATTCTCGGATTGCTAAAGGTACTCGGTTTAGTCATATCGTAGCATAAGGATTGTATTCTAATGATCGGAGGTTCAGTGAGTGACACACCCCTCCGTAGGTGCCTTATGTGAAAGTATGGCTATGTCGATAGCGTTGATTGCAAAATACGGGGAATGTTCGGGGTCGCCAAATGCCACTTTGAATGCCTGTAGAGAATAGCTTTTGACATTTAATTATGATGTTATAGGGGAATTTGCGGGTACGATAATTACCAGGCATGCCTTATAATTATTGTAATTAAACAATGCTAAGGTGATTACAAGTATGATCATAAATAAGGGAAAAGAAGTTCGAATACACAAGGGGGGAGATGAAACGAAATCAAGTCCTAGTCCTGAATACTTATTCTCTCGTATTATCTTTGTTTATTTATTTACGAAATCAACTACTTTTTTTACGAAAACATTTTAATTGAAAATACAATTACTATAACTCTACACGTTAAAACCGCTCCCTGTAGATACGATACTCTACTTACTCTAAAACTACTGGACTACTGGTAAACTTGTCAGGAAACCCATCACTTAGGTAATCCATTTTTAGGCACGTAGAGAAGTATTTTCAGTACCAAAGAATTAATTTGTGCAGGGTTTAAATAGAGTGTAGGAGATGGTTCAAAGATTTTAATATGAAAGGATAAGTGGTTACCAGGTAATCATAATGGCAAAGTTTTATTAGATCTTGCCTGAAGATGCTATACTATCAATGAGTTAATCTTACCAAATCCAACATGATGGAATTGGAGTTTTAATTGACGATATCATCCATTCAATAGAGACAGGGAAGATCAAACATATCCCTTTATCATAAAGTCAGGTCTTTGATAAGATGTTGTGGAGATTTAGAAAGGATGGCAATTTTAGTTTTCGATCAGCTTACCACTATCTGTGCAACCTTAACACTCACCCAGAATCGAGTGGTTCATCTAACGCTCATAATCGGACAACTTCATGGAAGCTAAAAATTCCTTCAAAAGTTTAATACTTTTTTTTATACAGAATTCTTCTAAATGTCATTCCCTACAAGTCTAATTTAAGAAGAAGGGGAATTGATGTAGATGATGTTTGTTCCCTTTGCGCTGCTACTTGTTCTGAAGATGTTGGTCCACTACTTCTTTGCGGAGGAAGTTTGGGTTGCATCTCAGCTTTTGGTTGGCATACAAAATCAAACAACATTAATAGCGGACTAGTGGGACCATTTAGTAGTCAATGTAGACCGAAATAAATGTGGACTGGTGGCAATGGTTCTTCGGTCAATATGAAAGGAAAGAAATAGTCGTGCGTTCTCTCAAAAAATTTCTTTTGCATCAAACACTTTCTTGTTGGTAGAAAGAATGTTATTATGTTAGCAAACTCATCAGAAACCAAGTATTGGTAGGATCAACTCCATGCACCACACGTTTGGAAAGCCCTTGATCAAGGTACTCTAAAGTTAAATGTTGACTCCGGTTGGGTAGGGGATCATGGCACATGATTCATACTAGTAATTCGAGATCATCTAGGCTCTGTATGAGTTTCTGCAACACAATTCACTCATATCCGTCTGGACCCTTTGGTAGCAGAGGCTTCGACATTAAAATGGGCTTTGAGTTTAGCTGGTGATTGGGATATGAATCAATTGGTGATAAATACAGATTGTTTGTGAGTTGTCCAAGCTCTAGAGCACCAGTCTTCTTGTCCACTTATTCACTCTATTATTACTAATTGTTTACTTTTAAAGTCCTTTATGTCTTGTTCAATTTCCTTTGATTGTCGTTCAACAAATAAGTTGGTAGCCCATATTTTGGCTGCAAATGCAAATAACTTTCCTGACTATATTTGGTGGACTGAATCATGCATTGAATTGGTTATGACTTCAAATATTTCTAATCTATAATTATATTCCATTTTGATTTTAAAAAATATTATTCACTACTTAGTGTGTTGGTTTCCTTCAAAAGTCAAACCACATTTGTAACGTAGATCGAGGAACGTTGGCCCGAATCCATTTCAAATGTGGATCCAGTATAAACCAAACATGCTCTTATACCATAAAAAAGTGTTGGAATGAAAGGTAAAGAGATATTTTTTTTTGTGTGAATCAAGGCAAATAGGCATATTGGAAAAGGTGATTAACAGATTTATTCTAGCTCATTATGTCTCTTATGGATCAAGTATGTGTCCTTCACTATTATAAAAACCTTATAATGTAATAGTAGTTTTTTTCTGAATTGTGAATCCTAAAAAAATCTACAACTTACAAATAATAAATTAAATTGCTCAGATAGTATTCCAATTTCAATATGTGGCCATATAGATAAGTGATGATCTAATTATTAAAGCTTTTATATTGTGATGATATATATAGATTAGTGTGAATACTAAATAAAAGTTTGCAACTTTTTTAAATTAACATTAATTGAATTCATTCACTGAACTCAAATCATATAGATACAAACCAAAAGAAGCAAGGAAAAAAAAGACACAAGCGCCAATTGTCTTATTTAAATATGGATGTTAAGGAAGCAAAAGCTGCATGTGCCTTGAATGATCGTTCACGCCTTTGGAGGAGAAGGAGAAGGAGAAGAAGGAATGCTATAATCTGAAAGAGTAATTGATATTAGCCACCTCAACATTCAAAAAAATAAATAAATTAAAGAAAATCTTACATACAACAAATGAAGACAAGCAAAGAAAGATTTTCTTTTAAGACCTTCATATATGCATTACTTCCTATGGGCCACTCATTTTCATCAATTGTTAAATATATAATCATCCAAGGCTAATCTTGTAAGGAGGAACATTTTGCATGTATCTATTGCTGATCGTGTTTGGTGTGGCCACTGTCTGGAGACTGCTTCCCATATTTTCTTTGAGTGTCGTTTTGCTTATCAAATGTGGATGCTCTGCTTGGAGTGGTGTGGATTTCATTCTATGCTTCATAATTCTTTTATTTCTCACTTTGAATAGTTTTTGGGTTTACCAAATTGTAATTCCGAATTCAAGCTAAGGTGGTCTGTTATTTGGTTATCTGTTCTTTAGAGCCCATGGTTGGGGCCAGGAATGAGGCTGTTTTTTCAAATAAAACCTTGTCTGCATCAGAGCTACTAGGTCTGATACAATTACGTTCCTAGAAGTGGTTAAAAGTAAAGGATCGCAGCTTCTCCTATCAGTTCCATTCATGGATAACAGAACATTTTGCATGTCTCAATTAAATCTGGATCTCTGATATCAGAGGAGGCATTAGATTTTTTATAACAGGGAAGGGTGGGTTCGTTGGCCTTAGTTTATCATTGGAGAAAAGGTTTCATTGGTTTTCTTTTTGGATGTTTTGTACATTACTTTTACTCTTTTGTTATGTATTGGGTTTGAGCACCCCTAGTGCTCTATTCAATAAAATTTTGCTTATTTAAAAAAATTGTTAAATATATAATTTGATATGTGAAAGTGACATCTTAGTTATTTTTTATCTTTGAAAGCGTTGGTAAATTAATTGTGAATTGTATTAACTCAATTACATTTTGTTTCTTCCATTATAAAAGTGAGTAAAATTAACACATTTAGGGATCAAATTATATATATCATATTATCTACACTTTTAAGGATTATTTTGTTTCTGAAAGAACTAAATTGTAAGATGTTAATATTATGGGACTAAATTGTACACACCAAAACTTAGAATAAAAAATAAATACGTGTCATTGTGAGAACTAAAATGTATATTAAAAAATAATTTATTTAATTTAACATTAGAATATGGTAAATTTATATTTTCCAACGCTAAAAATAGCTGTGTCGAAAAATTTAAACTTAAATTTGTTTGTTTTTAATTAATGTTAAACCAAACCTGCACCAACTCAATGTGACAAAAAGAAGTATTATACTCCCTCCGGTCCTATTTATACGAACCTTATAACTATATCACACAAATTAAGGAAGTTGGTTAATTTAGTTGATTGCAATAAATTTGTCAAGAATGTGTATCATATTTTCTAAACTACCCTTGAATTTATTGAGACCCGTTATCTTTCTTTTTCCAATTAATTACTCAATTGTGTCATATTCTCTTTACTAAATAATTACGCACCTACCTCCACTAACGGGGTATTTTTGTCAAAAAAAAAATAATTAATGCATGAGACAATCTGAAAAGGTTCTTATAAAAAGGACCAAGACCACCTTAGAAAAGATTGTTATAAACAGTACCGGAGAGTATATATACACATGTAAAACATGAAACAAGAGGAGTTGAAAGAAACGATGTTAGGATCATAAAAAACTTACGTGGTCCACACTTGGTTCCAACCTTAGGAATGTGCAATCCACAAGCGATGGCTACATAGATGGTTTTCTCCCCATCGATCAGATCCCCAACCTCAGGGGTAATAGTAAGCGCTCCGCAGAGGCAAGTGAAGTCGACACTTTTCAAGGTCCCACAGCATTTTGGCGATGGTGGAATCTTTGACCCTTTTTTTTGGATGAACTTTCCACATTCTTTTAAGATGGAGTCAATGTCACCTCCGCAATCAGTTTCAGCTGAGATGTTTGGCATGTTGTTCAACACAAGCATGGTTGCAACAAACACCAAAATTGCAATGTCTATGCATCTAATTGCCATGATCACCAATTAACCTTAATTTTCTCAAATCCAAAAGGAACTTTAGTTAGGAATAGGTTGGAGAATTATATATGCTAATAACTACAAAACTGAGTGATTTATATAGAAAGACGATGAGAGAAAAAGCCATATTTTTTATAAAATAACTTACGTTACGTCACACGCAGTTTACGTGTAATTATTAAAATGTGATTAATTAATTAACACTATCCTTCTATATGTGTTAAATCTTGGCGAATACGTTTTACTTTGGTTTTCATTTTTTCTATTTATTACCTTTCGTATATTTTTTTAAAAAGTATTTTCCACTGGAGACAGTCCTATTTAAGATACCTGCGAATAAAACAAAAAAATATACGTAAAGATACTAAATAGAAAAAATGAAACCCAAAGTAAAACGTATTCGCCTAGCTTTACGTATATAATGAAGGAAAAAAAAAGATGTTGAAAATAACTAGTAACTATCGCGTTAAATTATTTTAAATTATAACAATTTTAAGGAAAATTAAGTAAATAAATATAAAACCATAACCAATATTTTAATCATCCGTGTAATGCATGAGATCTATATTACATTCTTATTTATTGATTAAATTCTTATTTTATTAAAAAATATAAAAGATATATAATATATTTTAGAATTTAAATAAAAACATCTAAAATATAAGGAGACTATATTGTATGTATTTCTTAATTAATATGTTTTAAAATAAAAAATTAAAGGATAAGGAGAGATTCTTGATAATATTGGATAGGAAAAAAAATTCAAATTCTCTCTAAATTTTATGGCCGGTCTAAGGAAAGGGCAATGATTTTAGGCCTCTTTCATTACAATATCTCAAATTTTCTACAGTGTGTTTTACATATTAAAATTAGCAAAAAATTTATATCAAATATAAAAAAATCTTATTAATTATTAGAGTTATATTTTTCTAGGTAAAAAAATATTATTAATTATTAACTATTAGTTCATAGATAGTAAATAAAAATATTTTTTTCTTTATAAAAAATAGTATTCTTATTTTAACGTAACTTTTTTTATTAAAAATAGCTTACCAATTTCTTTTTTAAAACAATAGATAAGCTATATGAGGTCTCTCATTTCTTAGAAATAAGTCAAAATCTTATAATTCACTTTAAGCTTATTGATATATTGCCCCGACCATGTTAAATTTTATAATTTAAAAAATAAAAAAGTTACATAGATTAATATAATTAAAAGTATGTATATAAAATATTGTATTTTAAAATTTAAATAAAAATATTCAAATTATAAGGAGAGTATTATATAGAAGTATAGTAATGTATTTCTTAGCTGACGTGTTTTAAAATAAAAAATGAAAGGATTGATAAAGAGAGATTCAAGTAGATAGTATTAGATAAGGATAAATTTAATTTTCTTTTTTAATTTTGTATAATTTTAAAACAAAATAAAAAAAGTATATGGATTAATAAATAGAGTGAACGTTAAGACTCAAATAGATAAATTATTTATACCTATTTATACATCATGTTATTCGTATTAAAAAAATCTATGTCACGGCCCGTGACTATATATTGTTAGAAATTTTATTTCGAATAATTAATATGGGTAATATATATTATTTGTAGCATTTATATTAGCTATTTAAATTTAGTTGGCCCAATAAAAGTGATCTAATTTTAATGGGTCTTTAGACTGCCAATAGGAAAAACCGATATGGGCTCAAATAAGTGGAAATCGGATTTGGCCTATTAGGGGTTAATGGGAACCCTGATAGGTTTATAATCATAAAGTTGGTCATGGTCCCCAATACGCCAAATCAAAACACATCTCTCTGTATCCCCATCAGAAGAGAAATATTCAATCCCATTTGAGGAATCCAGTGATTTGGCTGAGGAAGATCATTGCACCAAAAGGCTATTCCGCTGTAACCTCCGATCAACGTCAATGGATACAGGTATGTGTCACTAACCTCAACTCTGTAATCTGATACAACGGTTCTCAATTGATTAATGGAAAATTTCTATTTGGCTTAAGAAATTATCCCGTTAAGTGTTATCTCCCACTTGGGCTCAATATTCATTTAAGCATTTATATCACAAAATTTTGTAGGCGTGCAATCGTATGCTATTTCCTTTTAGACCACCCTTAAACAATCTGGTCCATCTCATACAACAACAGGGAACCACTGCAGCTTTCATCATAACCCAATGTGACTAAACCACAATGATCACCACAATTGTATGTACTTAATGACATAGACCAAATATGGATAAATGACATGGAAATTACATGCAATGTGATCTTAGTCATGTTTATTTCCAACTGGTCCAAACTTTATTCATTGTAGAGATCAATTCAAAATGCAATATAATTATTGCACAAAACAAGCTAGAGCAGAATGACAAACATCAACTTATTCTTTAGAAAATAAGAAAAACAATCAGAACATATAGTATAAATGGGACTCCCACTTAAACTAAGGTACTATCAGGAATTATACCCATATGAGCAATGTGCTCATGAAAAACTCTAGGCACTAAACCCTTAGTAAGTGGATCAGCTAGCATAAATTAAGTCAGTCCCTATGTGTTCTATAGAAATTTGCTTATTCTGAACTCTTTCCTTAACAACCAGAAACTTGATATCAATGAATTTTGACTTGGTTGTACTCCTATTGTTATTGGAATAAAGAACTGTTGAGTTATTGTCACAATAGATTTTCAATGGCCTTTCAATGCCATCGACCACACGTAAATTAGTGACAAAATTTCGCAGCCATATCCCATGGTTGGACGCCTCAAAACAAGCAATAAACTCTGCGGTCATGGTTGAAGAAGCTATAATAGTCTGTTTAACAGACTTCCAAGAGATAGCTCCTCTAGCCAACATAAAGATGTATCCTGACGTGGAGCGCTTGCTGTCTTGACATCCAACAAAATCAAAGTCAGAGTACCCAATGATCTCTAAACTGTCAGACTTCTGATAAGTAAGCATATACCCTTTTGTTCTCTTCAAATAACACATTACACACTTTACTTCCTTCCAATGTTGCATCCCAGGATTACTTAAGTATCTGCCTAGAGGTATCTCCTGATTTACTATCTTTCATGTCGAATCTGTCCAAAACTTTATCGATATAGGTCTCTTGTGATAATATTAAGATACCATGAGAACGATCTCTTAATATTTTAATACCTAATACAAAAGAGGCTTCACCAAGATCTTTCATTTCAAAATTCTTTATCAAAAATCTCTTGGTTTCGTGCAATAAGCCTATATCGCCATTGTTAGAAATTTTATTTCTAATAATTAATATGGGCAATATATATTATTTGGAGCATTTTTATTAGCTATTTACATTTAGTTGGCTCAATAAAAGTGATCTAATTTTAGTGGGCCTTTAGACTGCCAATAGGAAAAACTGATATGGGCTCAAATAAGTGGAAATCGGATTTGGCCTATTAGAGGTTAATGGGAACGGGAACCCTGGCAGGTTTATAATCGTAAAGTTGGTCATGGTCTCCAATACGCCAAATCAAAACACATCTCCCTGTCTCCCCATCAGAAGAGAAATATATTCAGTCCCATATGAGGAATCCAGTGATTTGGCTGAGGAAGATCATTGCACCAAAAGGCTATTCCGCTGCAACCTCCGATCAACGTCAATGGATACAGGTATGTGTGACTAACCTCAACTCTGTAATCTGACACAGCGGTTCTCAATTGATTAATGGAAAATTTCTATTTGGCTTAAGAAATTATCCCAACATATATAAGTCCCCAACTTATTAAAGAATTTGTCTTTTAAAATGTAATGATAATTATTTAAGAGATTAATTTTTTAGTGAATAATTGTTCTGATCAAATAATAGTACGTAGGAGACGATGGTGGACCTATATGTGGAGTTGAGGGTGCATATGCACCCACTAACATTGATAAAATTATAATATCTTTGATTCGATATTTTGTCTCATTTATTTTAATATCTTTGAATTCACTAACCCCAGTTACTTATGTTTATTATCATTTTGTTTGATTTGAGAGTCAAATTTCATCTCTTCTCCCATAGTAGTAGCTAATCTAGATAGTTTTTTTACCTCACCATGATTATAATTATTTACTAATTTTTATTTTTTCAAAATAGATCAGGATCCTTGATCCCCACTTTGAGATATAATTACATGATCTGTTATCATTATAGAATTAGGGTGTGCATGATTTAAGGGTGGACCAAATAAATTAAATTAAGTTTGGTTCACGTAATTCAACCTACATTTTACTAGTTATTAAAGATGAATGAATAATTGTTTATACGTGAAAAATTCTCTCGAAAGAATTATTTCACTTTTAATTCTAAGAGCAATCTGGGATTTAGAATCTAGTCCTCAAAAAGGGACTTTTAGAAGTAGGTTTATAGTGTTTATTGATTAATTTTAAGAACGTATTTATGTGAACATTTAAAATTACAATTAAATTAACGTGTTGATTACACAATAGAAAAATCGAAGAAAGAGAAGTAGAGAAAAGAAGAAGAAAGAGAGAAATAGATGGAAGAAAGAAATGAAAAAAAGGGAAGAACAAAAAGATGAACAATGAACATATAATAAAACTATTTATAACAAATTAAAAGAATAAAGAGTAAAGAAAATAAAGAACAATGAATTGCATTAATTGTGTCAGCACCCAATTTTGTCCGGAAGTTTAAATTCATTTCTTTCTTTCTATTTTCATGTACACATATTTCTGGTGCTTAACCATTTCCTTTTTACCTTAATAAAAATCCAAAAAAAAAAAAATCAAAGACAAAAATTAAATGGATTAATTAATTAGTCAATTGATTAATTATAATAATTAATCAATTAATTGAATGATTAATTAGACATTTTTAAGAAAAATATTTTTCTTTCCTTTTCTCTATCCCTCTTTCTTTTCTCTTCGGATTCTTTTTAATTTAGACCAATTGGGCCCTTATTTGTAAATCTAGAAATTTTCTTCTCTTAAATATTTTGGGTTTTTCTTTCTTTCTTTCTTTTTTCTCTTCTCTTCTCTTTTTTTTCCTTACGAGCCATACCTGTAGCAAGCCCGTTTCTTTCTTTCTAGGCCTGCATCTTTTTCTTTCTATAGTCCATCTTTTTCTTTCTATAGTCCAGCCATCCCATTTCAACAAAGAAAATTCTGACCCCAAAAAAAAAAAACAAAGAAACAATTTAAAAAAATAGGTGTTGCGTGTAACATTGAATTTCAGAGCAGAGCATGGGCGAGCTGTGAAATTTCAGAGCAGGGCAAGTTGGAAAATTCAGACAGCAAGTTGCGATGGGACAAAGGCTGTTTTATTTCCCTATATATACATACATGAACGGTAAAAAAGGGGCTTCTTTTTTTCTACCTCTACACGGTCCTCTCTTTCTTCCTCTTCCTCAATACACACACGGACAGCAAAAAGGAGAGATTCATACACAAAATATCCATTGAGAATCATTCTCATTCTCGTTGGATTGAGCGCAAACAGGGTGAGAAAAATTGTTTGAGTGCAAAACAGGAAAAGATCAACAAAGCTGGGGTGGAAACCTGAGTTATAAAGTTACAAAATTTCAGAAGCAAAGGAGGCATCTATTTGGTATCAAAAATTTTCTTTCTTCTTCCTTCTTTTGCTTACTCTAAACTTTGCTATTGACTTATCTATTCATGCTTTGTGCTTATACAATCACTGTGCATAACCTGAGATTTTGTTTTGTGTAATTAATAATAAAATCAATCAGAAAGAATATCACAGTCCAGAATATCATAGTCCAGAATCATACAATCCCAGTCCAATATACACAGTTTTTTGAATGGCATAAATAAACAAGATAAAAAAGAGAAGGTCTGAACCACCCCCCTTGAGGCCGCGACTGTTCCCCTCTCTGGCAGCCATGGTCTCCCTATGAGGTCTCCTCTCCACTGTCCCCTTTCCACTATTACCCTTCAGAATCTGTAAAAAGGATAAAATCAAAGCCAAGAATCAAAACAGTGGCACGAAAAATAGCAACAGTTTTTTAAAGTAAAGCCAGTAGCAATTATTTTTATCAGTGGCAAAAATAATTAGCAAAGCAAGAAGGAACAGAGGCTAGGAAAATAAAACAGAGAAAAGGAACCACCTTTCCCGGCGGCCAACCGGCCGCCGCCGTCCCTCCGCCGCCTTGCGCGGCCTCCCCTACAGGAGCCCCTCTGTCCGTCGCGACGCCGCCGCTGCGCGCCTTCCAGTGGCTGTAGCCGCGCCCTCCGCGGCCATGCAAGGGGGCGGCCACCCTTTTTTTTTCCCTTTCCTCCTGCAGTTTTCTCTTGGCTTGAGTGTGTATGTGAGATTGAGAGAAAGGAGTGAGTGGGTGAGATTTTGGGGAAATATTGAGTGAGTAATTGAGAGAACAAAGGGGAAAAGAATGAGGAGTAAGAGATTGAAATTGAAAAGAAGAGAATGTGAGTGATTGAGTTGCTGGAAGGAACGGCCAGAAAGGATGAGGGGATTGGGAAAGTGAGAGAGAATAGAGGGACGATTGGAAAGTGAGAGAATGAGAGAAGGAAAGGTTGAAAAGCAAATGCTATTTAGTCTTCTTCTTTTTCTTTTTTTTTTATTTGTTTTATTTCTCATTTTCTCTAGTTTTGTAAGTAATTGGTTTAAATGTGGTGCAAGTTGTGGGCTTCACAACGCCCAGGCCAGCTCTTTTTTCCTTTTATTTATAAAAAAAAACTAAACAAAAAATATAAAAAAAACTAACTAGTAATAATTAGGATAATTGTTTCACATGTTTTCTTAATTATTTCTGTGTGTTGTGTAGGGCCGATGATGCAACCTGAGGCCCAATTTTATTTCATTGTGTGTAATTTTTATTCATCTTCTATGTTATTGTTTATTTTATTTTATAATTTTTTTTGACCCACCATCTTGTATTTTGTAGATATTTATTTCTCTTTATTTTACTTGTAAATGTAAATATTTGTTTAATGTGCATTTTAATTAATTAGTATTGTAAATAGTCATTTATTTGTAATTCAGGTTAGATGTAAATATGATAAGTAGTTAATTTATTTGTTTGTTTATTTATTCGTAAAAATCGTCAACGTTAAAAGAATAACATTTCTATCTTTAACGTTTAAAAAAGTTGTGAAATATAGCCATTTGCTAATTTCACGGCTCCCCGTTCATAAAAAAAAATGTATATTTTCAAAAATAAAATCCATGAAATAATCAATCACGTTAATGGAATAACATTTCTATCCTCTAACGTGATTTTTTAAAAAAGGAAAATATTGAGCATGGTCATTTACTAGCTCAATAATGCGATAATTTCAAATCCCTTTCCAAAAATAATTTTCTCAAAAATTACGTTAATTGAATAGCATTTCTATCAATAACGTAAAAAGAAGAAAAATATTGAGTATAGTCATTTACTAACTCAATAATGCGTTTAGTCTCAAATTCTTTTCCAAAATAATTTTCTCAAAAAAATCAATTACGTCAATAGAATAACATTTCTATCTTTTGACGTATTCTTAAAGTAAAAAAAGAAAATATTGAGTATAGTCATTTACTAACTCAATAATACGCGTAATCTCAAATCTTTTTCTAAATAATTTTCATCAGAAAAGTTACGTTAATTGAATAGCATTTCTATCAATAACGTAAAAAGAAGAAAAATATTGAGTATAGTCATTTACTAACTCAATAATGCGTATAGTCTCAAATCCTTTTCCAAAAATAATTTTCTCAAAGAACATTATGTTTATTGAATGACATTTCTATCAATAACGTAAAAAAGGAAATATTGAGTATAGTCACTTACTAGCTCAATAATGCGTAAAATTTCAAAATCCCTCTTCAAAAAATAATTCTTTTCAGAAAATACGTTAATTGAATAGCATTTCTATCAATGACGTAAAAAGGAAAAATATTGAGTATAGCCACTTGCTAACTCAATAATGCGAAATTTCAAATCTTTTCCTAACAATGTTTTCTCCTCAAAATAAATGACGTTTATTGAATAACATTTCTATCAATAATGTCGTCTAAACAATTTCAAGGGTTCGTTGTATAGCCATTTGCTAGCATCAACTTTGCCAAAAAATAAATTCCTTTTTTCTTTGAATTAAAAACACATCCAAAATCAATTCCTTCATTTTCTTTTATTTTCAAAAATTAAAAATCAATCTCTTTCAAAAACAAAATCAATCTTTTTTCCAACACGTTTTCAGAACTACGTGGCTTTGATTTCTCCATTGCACCTGGGGATACGTAGGAGCGGAAACCAAATCCGTCGAGCCAAAATAAACAAAAGAAAAATCTTTTTTTTTTAATTCAAATTCAATTCCCTTTTTCTCTCCTTGTATTTATTTTAAACAAAAAATACAAAAAATAGAAATAGCAAAAATCACAAAAATAATTTTCATTTTCATCAAAAGGGGTAAAATGAATATTTTCAAAGTTAATCAGTTTTGCACAATTAATTAGAGGTAACCGTTTTTAACGGATGTTGTAGGGTGCTAATACCTTCCCTACGCATAAATGACTCCCGAACCCAAATCTGGTTTTGAAGACCATTTTTCTTTTTTGAAGGGTTTTTCCAAATGTTTTCCCTTAAAATAAACTTTGGTGGCGACTCCATTGAAACTCGATTTTTCCAATATGTTTCGCCGACCCGTCGTGACCCCGGTTTCGACAAATTGAAATGTGGGTGAAATTACATACTTGATCGTCTCTTTGTAACTAGTTTGTCACTTACAGGATGAACGTTTGGTGTTTTCAGAGAGTCTCAATACAAATGAATCCAACCTTTATTATATTGTTTAATCACTTATTTAACGGCTATTGAATATAAACATGACACGTCAAATAACTATATCTTGTCTAGAACTATACAAAAGTACGTGACACGTATTCTAACTGATGAAACCAATCAACAGTTTCAGCAACTGCTCATAACTGCCACGCTTTTGAAAGATACTTCTGAAAAATAATAAACCTTCTATGTTATTCTGAGACTTTTCTAAGTTATTCTGAGACTGTACTTTCTTCCTTTCTCTCAAACTTCTGATCTTCTATTCAAATGTTCAAGACTTGAATTAAATTATTTTAGCGTTGTTGTCACTAATTAAATTATCCTACTTAATTATTATCAATAATAATTTAATTAAACATATTGTCTATACGGTTTTTGGTAATAATTTGAGTTTAATGATGACTTTAATATTACAAATACTATTTTTAGTATCACTACTAGAATACCTTCATTTAGTGACTGATTTAGTGACAAAAAATATATGGTCACTATTAGAGGCTGAACTAGCGACTGAAAATGGAGAGGTAATAATATCTGGTCCCTAAGAAATTTAGTGACCGAAATTGTGATCGATTATATTGGCAAAAAATAGTGACTGGAAAAATCAGTCACTAAATGTATAAACATAATATTTTTAGAAGATAGAGACCGAAATATACGGTCACAAGAACAGTAAGCTTTTAGAGACCGATTATATTGGTAACTAAGTCTTTTTCTAAATTTATATTTTACCATTAGAGATTGGTAGGGCTGGTCACTAAATTGTAAAATATTAGAGACTGATTATTTCAGTCACTAAGTTCTAAATTTTAGTGACTGATTTTTCCAGTCACTAAATCTCTATATTTCTTTGTCTCGTATATTCATCGTAACTCTTCTTTTATAGATCGAATATTTCGGTCACTAAATAAAAAAGTTAGAGACTGATATTTTCAGGCACTAATAGGTTATTAATTCAGTCACCAAGGTCAGAATATCGGTCTTTTAGAGATTGGATATTTCAGTCACTAAATTTGTGTATAGTCACTAAGGGCTCTTTAATATTAATCCTTCAGAGGCCGAATATTTCGGTCACCAAGTGTTTATATATTATGTATTTTAAAGACTGATTATATATATCAGTCACTAAGGACTAAAAATAATATAAATATTTTGGAGACCGAAAATTTCGGTCACTAACCTACATCTGTACAAATAAAAAAATGGTTTTTTAATTGATTAATAATTGTTTTAGAGACCATAAAATTCAGTCACTATCTCATTTGTACCATTCCCGTTTACTTTTCCCGCGAATCCCCAATTCGTCACCTGCCTTGTCTCCTTTTATTCCTCCATCTGGGGTATCGGGTGGACAATCACCACCTACTTCTCAACCATCTCATATAAATCCAAATACTCATCATGTAGTGCCTCCTACATAGTTATCTCCCCATAGTCATAATTCATCTAACCCTACAATAGATGGAGGACTTGCACCTGGAACAAGTGAATCTCGAGCTGCATCAGAGTCACCAACCACTACTGGGAAGACAACTCTATACCTTGATGGACAAGGATAAATGATCATTTCTAAGTTACTTATGTATATTTTGCATACTAATAACTATTTATATGCTCTTCTTGTAGATTCTTGCCTTCACGCCTTGCAGCCAATGTCATAGCAGATATCTTGAAAATTCATTATACAGATCCATGGCCATCATGGAAGAAGATACCACCTTCAGTGAGAGACATGTGGTTTGATGAATTTCTGGTAAGCCATAAATTAATTAGGTTTAATATGGTTTTTTTATATTCATTCAAATATTTTCTAACATGCTTGCGTGTATTTTTTATAGAAAAGTTTTCTCTTTGTCCACCAGATGCTAGGTGGGCAAGAAAGAATTTTGATATGCGAGGTGCAGCAATAATGAAAAATAATCTTGAAAAAGCCCACGGGAAAATGGAGAAACCGAGATGGATTGGAGATAGTGTATGGGATAGATTATGTTAGCATTGGGGAAGTGCATCATTCAAAAAGAAAAGCACACAAGCAAAAGAAAATCGGGCATCTGATTATGGAGGACTTGGAGTGTCCCTTCACACTAGTGGCTCAATTACCGCATCTCAACATTGAGCTAATTTGGTTAAATTGCCTCTATCTTACAATATTCTTAAATTTTTCCCATATGATTATGGAATGATTTTCTCAGTATGTATTTTTGCACATGTTGTAGACAATATCGACTGACACTTCTCCTACTCTTGCAGAGTTGTTTCGACGCACACACCAACGTAAGGACAACATATGGGTGGATAGGAGATCAACACATAATAGATGTAAGTACTTATGTGCTAATTTTCATAATAATAATCCCTAATGAGAAGTATAATTTCATTTTTTATTATATTCATTTTGATAGGAGGAATTTACACGCACATGGGAACAATTAACCCAACAAGCATCAGAGCAAGGAACTCCTCTACCAATGGAATTTGATGTGTGGCGTGATGTTGCCGGAGTTAAAAAAGGAAGAATATATGACCTTGGATTAGAGTCTACTGTAGTGTGTAGGAGACCTTATTACCAAGGTTCAGGATCTTCGCCAACTGAGTGGGTTCGGAGAGAGGAGTTCCAAGAATCAAGAAAAGAACGAGATGAGCTTCTAGTCAAATTGTAGAGTCATGAGAAGGACATTCAGAATCACGACAAATAAATTCAAATGAACAATCATATGTTAAGAACGATGATGGAACAGATAAACCTTTTATCTTCTAAAGTTTAGGTCCCTCTAATTCAATCTTTGTAGGAAGCTGAGGATGACGAGGAAGAAGAGACGAATTCTTCGTCATCTGATGAGTGAAAAACTTTAGCAAGTGTTAGCTATTAAAATACAACAACTCTTTTGTAAATGTTAGACTAAGATACTATTATATAGTAGTTATGTCATGTTAGGTTTATTTACTATGAAATAGTAATTATTTGATGTTTAGACTTACTAGCAACCATGGTTAGAATGATCTTTAGTTATGCATATTAATATTACTGGGAATGAAATCTCCATGTCGTTGATGCTTTTAACGTTTGAAAACATTATCAATTCATTTGAAGAATCCAACATTCTTGTTAATGTTTCAAGGTAATTATTCTTCACTGATCCCTTTGTCTTATAATTTTATGACCATTTTGCTAATTTTGTTAAACATAGGTTGCTTTAGGAGTCTATTCTACAACAAGAGGGAATGTTAGAAGTACTCATAAAAGGTTGCAAGGACTCACATGGTCAAACGCTAAATGGAAGCATATTTGATCTCACAACCTTCTGCCAAGAGTTGTTTCTATGCTGGTTTTGCTACTCAAAGGAATTTTGTTGAGGTGAGAAGTAGATACTTTTCATTTTGATTAGATAGGAGTGTTGATTATAAATAATGTTGCACAATAACCAGTTCTATTTGAAATTATATAGCAGTGTTGATTAAATAATGTTGAAACATGATTTTTCTATTTACCATAAAATTATACCACCCAACAAGAAAATTATAGAACTAAACATACTAACTTACTGCATATTAATAGACAGTCATCCTTTTACTATAGTCTTCCCCTATTTTTTTCTTGCTAGTTGTTGATTGCATCATATATAAAGCTTGTTTTCCATGGATTAATATTAAAAGATTATAATGGGGTCAAAATATGGTTGTGGATAGGTACATGGAACAGTCTTAGAAATGTTTTTACAATTATAATTGATGGAGTAAATGGAAACCTTGAAATGCTACTAGAGTTTGATATTAAAATGTCAAAATTATATGTCATATTTATTGATTATTTTAACAGGTTTGGTATTTTCAACAAATGTCTAAGGTCAATGATGAGGAACCACTATTTAATTCGTGCAGTAATTAAATGCTCTCTTTGCACTTCATAAAAAATGAAGCCTATATCTTTTCATACCACAATGGGGAAATTTTGTGTAAGTTGACAACAATCTTCTCTTTCAATTTCATTGGACTGTCTTTCTCATACTAATTCCTCCTAGTTCCTTGTCTGGCAAGTGTTGTGGGGATATTTACTGCATATTAACAGACAATCATCCTTTTACTATAGTCTTCCCCTATTTTTTTTCTTGCGAGTTGTTGATTGCATCATACCTTAAGCTTGTTTTCCGTTGATTATTATTAAAAGATTAATGAGGTCAAAATCTGGTTGTGGATAGGTACATGGAATAGTCTTAGAAATGTTTTTACAATTAATTGATGGAGTACATGGAAACCTTGAAATGCTACTAGAGTTTGATATTAAAATTTCAAAATTATATGTCATATTTATTGATTATTTTAACAAGTTTGGAATTTTCAACAAATGTCTAAGGTCAATGATGAGGAACCATCTTAGTAAAATAAGATGGAGGAGGAGGAGGAGCAGTGTGATAGTAAAGAGCAGTAGAGGAGTACCATGGGTATCCCCATGGATCATCCCAAGCATAGCCAGATAGAGTATTGAGAAAACTCATAGTTTGTATTGATTAAAGATACAAATGAAAGAGATGCTACAATTATTTATAGGCTATTCTAACTAGAGGTAAAACTAACCATGGTAGTATTTCACCTAAAACTAACTATGGTAATTCTAACAGAATTGTAAACAAACTATAGGTTAACAGAATTTTAAAATTGACTTCTAACACCCTCCCGCAAGTTGGTAGTTGGTATCAACCAATACCAACTTGAAACAAAGAAAGGAAACTACAATTAACGAAGTAATGATGAGAAAATAGCAAGAAGATAATTCCTAAACAAGTGTACCCAGAAGCTGGAATAGAGTCTTCATCATAGAACCCATTTTCCAATTCCATATAGGCAAGGCAAAGAGTTCTAAGTGTGTCACTAGTAAACTGGTTGATTGTGCTCTTAAGATAATTACTTGATTCTTCATCAAGAGAGACAACATCACCTTTTGAGTCAATCACCTTGTCACAAGCAGCAAGAATTATTTCAGAAGCACCTTTACAATGGGCTCGTAAACCTCCTTCAGGGAGCTCCACAACTACACCCATTCTTTTCTTCCCAAAGTTGAATGGCTCAACTTTAATAAGTTTGCATGCTTGTCTCTTTGCCTGAAAATCCCCACCTAGTGATAACCCAAACTCCAATACTGCTGACTCTGTTGTTGTCCCCAAGATCTCACTACATATAGTTGTAACTGATCCCATAGTCTCACAAGCTGCCCAATGCCTCACTAGAGCTTTGTAATTCATCATTTTCTTCATTGCAAATGCAAGACTCAATGTCACAGCTAATGGTAGCCCCTCTCGAAAAGCAACATCCTTAAGCTTCCTAGTAAACCTGTTGACCTTGCAATCTATATCACCGAATTCAAAGTCCAAATGCAGAGTCACGTTTGTTCTTCCCCTCTTTGGCATTGCATCAAACAACTGCTTTGGCATTGCATCAAAAAGTTGCTGGACATCACTCTCAAGCATTATATCAAACGCCTTATGTGCAACCAGCTTTAACATTTCATCAAATAGCTTCTGCACATACCAATACCTTTCTTGCAATGAATCCTTTTGAGAAAAATGATCAAACAGGTCTAAAGTAAACGAAAAATCGGAAGCAACAGCCATTGGAGCATTCACCAGAAAATGAAAGAATTCATGGATCGCTTGCCGCTGTTGATTTTGAACAACCAAGAACAACAAAACTTGGAAAGAAAAAGGAGGAAAAACGTAAAATCGAAGAAGAAAAATGTTACGCTGATCCGTTGCTGCAGAAAGCTTCTTCTGCACAATCCTCTCAAGCTGCTTCTTCGATGCCATCAACAACTCCTTCCGGATTTGGTCGGAGCCAGAATTCACGATCGCGGAGACGGCGAAGGAGTCGCCTTGTGCATCCCGGTCGCAGCAGAGATCGACTTTCTCGTCCCTCTTTTCCTCAATTTTGAGGTTGAAAGAAGAGGGAGGATCCGTTATTCCGAAGCTTCCGAAGTTGAAAGGTTCTTGTGAAGAATTCCATTTCAATCTTGCTCCGGAGTCTTTGCCAATATCATGAAACAAGAACAGATCAGAGGCCGATGCAACTGAGGATTTCTTGAACGAAGGTGATGAACACGCCTCTGCAAGAGTTTCTTCCTCAATTTGCTTTTCTTCAATAATTCCAGTGCTCACAGCAGAGGATAGAGCAATCGAAGATAGAGAAGAAGCGGATACCTCTGCAGTGCTCTCAGGGGAAACGATAGTTGCAACTTCAGAAGAGGAAAACTCCTCAGTAATAGCAAACGATAATGACTTCTTGAGAGAAGAACGTCCCTTCTTCTTGAAGCGCGGTGAGCTCTATGGATGGAGCTCTGATACCATCTTAGTAAAATAAGATGGAGGAGGAGGAGGAGCAGTGTGATAGTAAAAAGTAGTAGAGGAGTACCATGAGTATCCCCATAGATCATTCCAAGCATAGTCAGATAAACCACTATTTTGTGCAGTAAGGAGGATGTGTTTGCTCTCTTTGCACTTCATAAAAAATGAAGCCTATATCTTTTCAAAGCACATAGGGAAATTTTTGTGTAAGTTGACAACAGTCTTCTCTTTCAATTTCATTGGACTATCTTTCTCATCCTAATTCCTCCTAGTTCCTTGTCTGGCAAGTGTTGTGGGGATGATGTGGTTTTAACATTTATGTTTTGATGTGTGTATACACTAAGATTAATTTTCTTTTTTAAATTGAACAATTTATTAAATTAAGAATATAAATGGGTGAAATATTTTAGAATTAAAAGGAAAAATTTATTTTCTTCCTCATTTATCATAAGCCAATTTTTCAAGGACTTTAACTGCTGTCCTTTATTTTAATCCCAACTTTTGTGAAGTAAAGACTTCAAACTTATATTGTGGGGAGGTCCAACTTATATTCATCATAAGGCAACTTTTTCAAGGACTTTAACTCCTAGTTCATATTTTTACTTAATTTATGCACTATTTATTTCATCTCTTTTGCTTATACCCAAATTTTGACCTTTATTTTCCCACTTTAAATCCTTTACAATAGAAATATGTTATCTTTAAGTATTATAAAAAGTTATTTATTTACCAAATATATAGAACTTGTAAGTTTTGAAATTGGTAGGGGGAATTTTGGTCTATGATAAAAACGTTTTTTCTTCCTTCATTTTGATCCCTGTTTATACTACCCCACCTTCAAATTGGTCCCTATCTAAAAGGATGCCATGTGGATTGTTAAGGATTAACTAGAGCGGTCAATACTTTGGCATATTTTTTAATTAATTGTTGCAAGGAGTAATATAATGTGATACATACTGAAATATAATTATATATGGTCCTATATGTAAATTATATTAAGGGTCTATTGGTTATTATAAGAAGTTATTTTAAACCTCTAAAAATTTATAGTAGTCAACTTGATGAGAGTTGGTAAATAAAATATACAAGGGTCTCTATCATTAAGATTTTCACTGTACATAGTGTGTTTTGGTTTTCCATCTAAAGTCAAAATCATGTTCGGAACGTAGATCCAAGAGTGTTGGCCCTAGATATATATTTTTAACGTAGATTCGGGGTAAATCAAACATGTTCTTCTATATACCATATCAAGAAAAGAGTGTTTGAAAGAAAGACAGAGTTACTAAATTGGAAAAAGGTGATTGAAAGATTTGTTTTGAGTATGTCTCTAATGGATTAAGTTAAATCTCCTTTACTATTATAATGAATGCGAAAACTATAAATCCTTACATAATAAATTAAATTGCTCAAATGATATTCTAATTTAATTTGAATGTGGTCATATAGATAAGTGATGATCTAATTAAAGGTTTTAAGTTGTGATGATATATATAGATTAGTGTGAATACTAAATAAAAGTTGCAATTTTTTAATTAAAAGTAACATTAATTGAATTCATTCACTGAACTCATATAGATACAATCATACAAACCAAAGGAAGCAAGAAAAAAAAAGACACATGGCAATTATGTCTTATTTAAATATGGATGTAAAGGAAGCAAAAGCTGCATGTGCCTTGAATGATCGTTCACGCCTTAGGAGGAGGAGAAGGAATGGTATAATCTGAAAGAGTTGTGTGATTGATAGTATATTAGCCATCTCAACATTCAAAAAAATAAATGAATTAATTAAAAAAATTAACTCTTATATACATACAACATATGAAGACAATCAAATAAGATTTTAATACCTTCATATATGTTATTACTCCCTATGCGCAACTCATTTTCATCAACTGTTAAATATATAATTAATTTGATATGTGAAAGTGACATCTTAGTCTTTTTTTTTTTTTTTTTTTTATCTTTGAAAGTAGGTAAATTAATTGTGAATGTATTAATATTTTGGTTCTTCCATCATAAAAGTGAGTAAAATTATAACACACATTTAGGGATGAAATTATATACAATGTCATCGACACTTTTAAGGACTAGCTATTTTGTCTAAAAAAAACTAAATTGTAAGTGTTATTAATACATTCTGGGACCAAATTCTACACACCAAAAATTAGAATAAAAAATAAACATGTGTCATTGTGAGTACCAAAATGTATATATTAACTCAATGTTAAAACATATATACAGAGACAAAATAACTTCTTCCTATACACTTCTTACAAGTTTTGTGTTATTTTTTATAAAATACTTTATAATTTCAAGGAAGTATTT
This sequence comes from Sesbania bispinosa, assembly GCA_026901365.1. Classification (NCBI taxonomy): domain Eukaryota; kingdom Viridiplantae; phylum Streptophyta; class Magnoliopsida; order Fabales; family Fabaceae; genus Sesbania; species Sesbania bispinosa. The sequence continues at coordinate 312,296 of QLOH01000660.1, read as the reverse complement.
ATTATCATTTTTCTTGTTTATCCTTGTTAACTTTAATTTCAACTTGAAGTTAGTTAATGATATTAAAAGAGGGTAAAATTAGAAAGTTAAATTATTTTTTAAAACTCTCATAAAATTAACCACATTTAATCATTTTTACTGGTATCTGTAATTCGGTTAAGTGTGCCTTATAATTAAAAATGACCGGACTAGAGCGAGTATTATATACACATGGAAAACATGAAACAAGAGTAGAAAGAAAAAACAATGTTACGATCATAAAAAGCTTACGTCCACACTCGGTTCCAACGGGAGGAATTTGCAATCCACAAGTGAGGGCTACATAGATGGTTTTCTCCCCATCGATCTGATCCTCCATCCCAGGGGTTATAGTAATCTTTTCGCAGAGGCAAGTGAAGTCGACACCTTTCAAAATCCCACAGCATTTTGGCGATGGTGGAATCTTTGACCCTTTTTTTCGGATGAACTTTCGACATTCTTTTAGGATGGAGTCAATGTCACCTCCGCATTCAGTTTGAGCTGAGATGCTTGGCAGGTTCTCTAACACAAGGATGGTTGCAACAAACACCAATATTGCAATGTCTACGCATCTAATTGCCATGGTGATCACCAATTAACCTTAATTAATTTTCTCAAACCCAAAAGGAACTTTAGTTAGGAATAAGTTGGAGAATTATATATGCTAATAACTACAAAACTGGGGAGTGATTTATATAGAAAGACGATGAGAGAAAAAGCCATATTTTTTTATAAAATAATTTACGTACGTCACATGTATAATTATTAAAATGTGATTAATTAATTAACATTATCCTTCTATGTTTTAAATCTAGGCGAATACGTTTTAGTTTGGGTTTCATTTTTTTCTATTTATTACCTTTATGTATATAATGAAGGAAAAAACAAATAAGATGTTGAAAGTATCTAGTAACTATCTCGTGTCAAGGTAATTTTAAATTTTAAAAAAACTAAATTATTTAAAATTATAACAAAGTTAAGGAAAATTAAGTAAATAAAAATAGAACCATAACTAATATTTTAATCATCCGTGTATTGCATGAGATCTAGATTACATTCTTATTTTATTAAAAAATATAAGAGATATATAACATGTTTTATAATTTAAATAAAAACATCTAAAATATAAGGAGACTATATTGTATGTATTTCTTAATTAATATATTTTAAAATAAAAAAATTAAAGGATAAGGAGAGATTCTTGATAATATTGGATAGGAAGATATTCAAATTCTCCCTAAATTTCATGGCCGGTCTAAGGGAAGGCCACTGAAGCAATGATTTTATGCATCCTTCGTTATAAGGCCTCAAATTTTCTACGATATGTCTTACATATTAAAATTATCAAAATTTTTATATCAAATATAAAAAATCTTATTAATTATTAATATTGTTCTAGGTAAAATAAAAATATTATTAATTATTAACTATTAGTTCATAGATAGTAATTAAAAATAATTTTTTCCGTATTGAAAATAGTTTTCTCATTTTAACATAACTATCTTTAATTAAAAATAGCTTACCAATTTCTTTTTTAAAACAATAGATAAGCTATATGAGGTCTCTCATCTCTTAGAAATAAGGCAACATCTTATAATTTACTTTAGGCATACACATATATTGATTTGACCATGTTAAATTTTAAATTTAAAGAATAAAAAAGCTACATATATTAATATAGATATTTTAAAAAATAAGTATATAAGATATTGTATTTTTAAATTTAAATAAAAATATTCAAATTATAAGGAGACTATTATATAGAAGTATTAATGTATTTCTTAACTAATATGTTTTAAAATAAAAAAATAAAGGATGGAAAAAGAGAGATTCAAGTAGGTAGTATTAGATAAGGATAAATTTAATTTTCTTTTCTAATTTTTTATAATTTTAAAATAAAATAAACAAATAATATGGATTAATAAATAGAGTGAACGTTAAGACCCAAATTTAATATATAAGAATTAATAGATAACTTACTTATAACTATTTATACATCATGTTATTGGTATTAAAAAAAATTGAGTAAACTAACACTTTAGTCCTTGATTTTTATAGCATTATGCAATTTAGTCCTTGCATTTTGGAAAACCCGATCCGTTAGTCGACCCTAACATTACTCTGTCTTGCGGTTAAGTCCAAACGTTAAAAGGTTTAATTGTGTGATGATGTTTCACGTAAAGTGACACCTTGTATGCTACAATGGATTAGAACAACGTAGTTTTAGGTTTTTTAAGAGGGTCACACACCTAACCCTAACAACTATATCATTTTTTGTTCCTTATTCTTCTCCATTTTTTTTGCCATTCTCAATACTTCTTCTTTATCGTTTCTCTCACTCCTGCTTCTTCCCTATTCTTCATTTCTGTTTTTATTGTTTTCTTTGTGTGAAACTCACATATCAACCATGAATAGCACCATTGAAATAAGGTATAACATTTTTGGCTCAAGGTTCTCGCAAAATGTTGGAAAAAGGGTGAAGTGGATCAAAATATTACTGTAATTTTAGAGTAATTATTAAGGTCTCCAAAATTGAAAAAAAATCCAAGGAGGTTATTCTATGGATGCCCCAACTGAGGATGATCTTTACTAATTTTTTATATAAAATTTTATAAGTTTTGTGTTGTGTAATCTTGTAAAATGCTTGAAATTTTGCAAGTTGCAGGCATATGCCAATGTTTCCAATGGATGGAGAATGATTCTAATGTTGAAGAAATTAAAAATGAGTGAAGCTACATCAAGCATGTCATTCGTACCAAGTGAGGATGAAGAGTGAAGGCAATGAGACAATGAAGCTAGGCGATGAGAGAAAAGGCCATATTTTTTTATAAAATAATTTACGTACGTCACATGTATAATTATTAAAATGTGTTGGAAAAAGGGTGAAGTGGATCAAAATATTACTGTAATTTTAGAGTAATTATTAAGGTCTCCAAAATTGAAAAAAAATCCAAGGAGGTTATTTATGGATGCCCCAACTGAGGATGATCTTTACTAATTTTTTATATAAAATTTTATAAGTTTTGTGTTGTGTAATCTTGTAAAATGCTTGAAATTTTGCAAGTTGCAGGCATATGCCAATGTTTCCAATGGATGGAGAATGATTCTAATGTTGAAGAAATTAAAAATGAGTGAAGCTACATCAAGCATGTCATTCGTACCAAGTGAGGATGAAGAGTGAAGGCAATGAGACAATGAAGCTAGGCGATGAGAGAAAAGGCCATATTTTTTTATAAAATAATTTACGTACGTCACATGTATAATTATTAAAATGTGATTAATTAATTAACATTATCCTTCTATGTGTTAAATCTAGGCGAATACGTTTTAGTTTGGGTTTCATTTTTTCTATTTATTACCTTTACGTATATAATGAAGGAAAAAACAAATAAGATGTTGAAAGTATCTGGTAACTATCTCGTGTCAAGGTAATTTTAAATTTTAAAAAAACTAAATTATTTAAAATTATAACAAAGTTAAGGAAAATTAAGTTCAGGTACGACTTCACCTAATTAAATCCCCAATGGTTTCTAATTAAAGAAAATAAAGATTGCAAAATGCGTGTTTATTTGGGTGTGTTTTCATCAATAAGGGTTGAAACCCCTAATTTATGAGTTGAGTGCTAGCGATTTTGTCACTGTTAGGTTAAGAAAGAGATAGTTAGGGAGCCAATAATCTTGGGAAAGAGATAGTTATTGTAGTTTTCTCTGTGTTTGAAGTTAATGTAGGGTTTGAAGTAGACAAATAATAGGGTAAGGTTCAAATATTTGAGGGTTTGAGTCTTTCAATTGTTTTACCTTAAGAATTCGTACTAACTAGTTGGAAGGAAATAACTCAACTGGTTGAAGCAGACAAAGAATAGGGTACTGAAGCAATTAGGTGAAAGCAAGGACGAAGGAACATGTGATCATGCTCCCTTAGAGATGATGTTTTTGATGTCGGCTGCAAGGTTCCTGTTTCCTAGCATTGTACTACATAAAATTGTAAATTTTCATACATTAGAAATGTTAAGTTTAAGAAAAGTTGTGTTAGTAGCATAGGATATTCGCTGTGAATCACAAATGTGACAACATATTATATAGTTGTTTTAGATTATAGTGGGCAAAGGGGAAGCTATTGTTATGATTGAAGTGGAAAACAAATTTGCAACAGATTGGGAAGCTTGGTTCATATATCTGACCATCCCTTGATTCCAGAATTTGTGTTTATTCAAATAAGAATATTCATGGGCTTTGGAATTATGAGGTTTTGATTAGATTTTTTTTAAATGCATTATAGTTATCATACTAAAGTAAAAAAGGCCCTTCCCCTGAAATAGTGATTGCTTTCTCTCTTCTAGTTTGATGTCTAAAAAAGGTAAAAACAGGATTTTGATCTTCTCTAGTCTTTTTCAGACAACATGGAGTATTAGGAATGTGAGTAGTTTAGTTTGGGATAGGCTTTAATAGATTAGGAAGCTATAGACTGAGCTCCGGATTCTTTTTTATATAATTTCCTTAAGTATCTTTTGGCTTTTCTTTTCTGGTGAAAGAAAATCTAATAGGTCTCCACTACAGGGCTAGAACTCATCTAGACTGTTGCCTAATGCTTAGAAATTTTAAATAAGAGATAAACACTAAAATTTAAATTAAGATCTGAATCTCGATAAAATCATAACATATCATATTTTTAGCATCCGGGAATGAAGGTTGCATAATCTTTGTGCAGTAGAAAGTAGGGGTGTTCGTGGTTCAGTTTGGATCGGTTTTGAGGTAAAAAAATCATTCGATCCGATCATTGCGGTTTTATCATTTAATCATCCGATCGGTTTTGATATTTTTTCAAATCCGATCCAATCTGATCCAATTTAAATTGGATTGGATTGGATCGATTTTCGATTTTTTAAAGCGACAATAAATATTTGATAAAATTTATAAAATAATGAAGTAATGATAAACATAATTCTTATTAGAACTTACATTTATTAAAATTAATATAAAAATATATAAAGAGAATTACATGAGACATGAAAACTAAACTAAAATTAGTTTTATATTGATATATTTACAGAAATATTAACATAATATTACATAATAAAATTATAAAAAATATATTAGTATAAGTATTTTTATAAATATATATGTATACAAGTATGAATATATAATTATTTTATAAGTAATAATATATGTATATATAAGTTCGGTTTGGATTGGATTGGATTGGCTTTTAACATAGGATCCGAAAAACAATCCAATCCAATAAAAAATTTCGGTTTTTTGTGGTTTGCGGTTTTTTGGATTTCGGTTTGATTCGATTTACGGTTTTTCGATTCGGTTTTTACGGTTTGCATTGGATTGGATTGGATGTGAACACCCCTAGTAGAAAGAACAAAATTCACCATTAGTCATGATAATCCACATATCCCTAGCTGCCTATGATCGTTAATATTTGCTAATTAAACCGTCTTCTATCCATATTCCATACTCAATATATGGTAGGCTTTGTAGACTGGTTAATATATACAAACATATATGTGCACTATCAAGAGAATCCAATGGAGTATACGGGAGCAAATGCCTCAAGTTCACCATCTTCCAAATTATAGAAGTTCCCTTCTTCCTGATAATGTGCAAGCTTTGATATGTACAAGAAATTGGTTACTAGGCTTTGAGTTGGAAGGTACCTAATTATTACAAGTTATGAAATTTATGTTATATGTATCTTTATTTTATTTTTACATAAATTTCTTTCTATTTTAATATTTTTACTTTTTTATTTGAGTTGTAGGAAATGAAGACCAAGCTATGGTGGTTGAGAAAAAGAGTGGTCCACAAAAATCCAATGTTGGGTCAAACTTGCAAACCATTTTGGAAGAAGAAGAATGAATGATTTTATCATATTTCAAATCTACTTGTGTTATTTTAGTTGTATTAGAACTCTAGTGTTGGATTGTTGTTAATGGTGGTGTTTACTTTTACAATTGAGACTTTTGTGTTGATGAGTGAATGCGTGATTGATAACTCATGACTATTAGACTATGTATTGTATTTTTAAGCCCTTCATTCTACTCATTACATTAGAGTTTATGTTTGGTGAATGAGTGAATGGTGATGTTAGTATATTAATTTATAGTCTTTGATATAAGGATTCAAGTGAATTAATTTATAAACATTCTTTATAAGAAAAAACAAAATTTATGTTTTTTTCTAGATTTTTTTTGAATTAAAACCACTTTTTTGAATTTAAATCATTTTTGCTTACTTAAGTGGGCTGGCCCGCGGGTTGGTCCGCTAACCCGCGTGTTTACGCGGACTAGAAAACACAGGCCCATTAAACATGCGGGCTCAAACGGGTAAGTCTGTTTAACTGCGGACCGGTGCTGGCCGGCTCGTTACCCAGCTCTATACGCTACACATAATAAGAGTGTGTAAGTTTTTTTTTTGACGGAAAATGAGTACGTAAGTTCAAACCATGTAAAACAGTTTATATTGTTAAATATATTGTTCTGCTTATTTAATAATGTAATAACTGTTTTTTAGTATATACTTAGATGACTAAACAGTTAACATGCACTATATAATTTTATATTTCTTAAGTAAAAACAAGAAAATGATTCTGAATAAAATAAATTTTAGATACTATGCTTTCACACTGCTATATTATACTCTAATTTTAACTCAACAAGTTATAAAAATAATGAAACATAGTTTTAATTTATTAATCATTTTATCATTGGATATAATAAAAAAATATTTAAGATAATTAAGAAGATGTTAAATAAATAAAATTAACCGGTTACAATTTACAATGTGTGTGTAAAAAATAATCTTTTTATTGCAGAGAAGAATTTAAACTCAAAAAAGGAGTAAAGAAGTCAAGATAACCTTTTTTTCAAATATTCATAAAAAAGAGTAAAACTCTTAAAAGAAATTTCATGTTAGAAAAATGATTATATTAGAAAAGAAAATGTCAAAATGTGAATTAATTTCAACCAGTTATATAATATTAAGTAAAACTAACCAACAAGTCAACAATCATGGGTTGCACAAGTATTTTTAAATAAAAATAAAATATAAAAATTATAAATGAGTTGTCATTATGATAAAAATGTGAATTGTTATGTTGGATCACATTATAAAACTTTTTTAAAATGTCAGTATAAATTAATTAAACATAAAAAACAAAAGTATTGTTTATTTATGATTAGCAAATTTTAAAAATGTGAATTGCAAATGAAAATTCTCCTTTTTTTATATATTTTATATCATTTAATTTGTTCCCCGTGCAAAGCACGAGGTTAGCACTAGTTTGATATAATGATGTGTCAAAATTTAAATTTGTAGATTTCAAACTAATAGCTATGAAAATTTTAGAATTGTTGTAAGATTTTGCATTGTAACAAAATTTAAGTTCGTAATTATATTAAAAATATTTTTTTTTTTGCATTGTAACAAAATTTAGTTCGTAAATTTCTACTCAGCATTGCATTGCAGCAACTAGGGATGAGAATAGGCCGAGCCGAGCCGAGCTAGACTTTCCAAGGCCTAAGCCTGGCCCTGCACCTTAAATCCATGGCCTGAGTCTGACCTGTTTACCTGACATATGCTTTATTTTATGGTTTGAGCGTGACCTATTTAAAGCCTGACATGGCCTGAAAGCCTGTTTTATAGTAAGGTAATTGAATATATCATAAGCTTATATATGAATAGACTTATAGGCTCAAGTTTTTAACATACTTAAATGTTTATACAAGCTAATAAGTATATAATTATAAGAAAAAATAATAAAAAATCTTTATAATAATAATAGAAATATAAAAAATATTAGTATTTTATTTATATTTAGTTAAATAGACCGACCTGATAGGCTCAAAAGGCTTTTTCAATGACCTGGAGCCTGACCTGTTTTGCTATATAGGTTTTTGAAAAAGCTTTGGTCTGCTCTATTTAATAAATTGGCCTGGCCTGACTTGGACCTGATGTAGGTCGAGTAGTAGGCCCCTGACGAGCGGCATGGCCTGTTCCCACCCCTAGCAACAACTTTTAAGATGCGCTAGTAATGATTTTAAACCGCCACAAACACAATATTAATATTCGATCTAGAGTTATTAGTGGTGTAAGACTTGGTGTAACTTACACTGGTGTAAGTTGAACCCTCCTCATATATATATATATATATATATATATATATATATATATATATATAGAGGGTTATAATTACACCGGTGTGAGTTACACCAAGTATTACACCGCTAATAACTACAAATCGAATATGTTTTTTTTAGTAATCCAACCGTTGAATTATGTTTGTTCTTCATTATGATTAAATGTGCCAAAATTCGTAAAATTTTGACACTAATAACTTGATAATCAAATGGTTGGATTTTTCATATATTTCAAATGTATATATATATATAACGTTAATATTGAGACATCTCAATGACATATCAAATAATTTCGAATTAATGTAAAATTTTATATGTATGATTTATGTGATAGTAACTTTCAATCCAACGGTGGATTATTTAATACAATGATCCATTAAAAAATTATTCAGCGGTGTAACACTTGGTGTAAAATAATTCATATATTTGTATATTTTAATGTATTTTTATTATCATTAAAATAATTTTATATCAATTCAATCAATCTTTTTTAAATATTTTTAAATTTGTTTTATTACATTTTATATGAGATTCATGTTTATATACATATAATATTTTATAATTTAAGACATTATAATTGAGCTAATATAATAAGGGATTTTGATAGTTTACATGGAATCATGGGTTTAAATCTCAGTCATTATTGTACACAAAACTTAACCTTTGTAGTTGCTTAAAATCACATTATGATAAGGAGAAATTCTTGATAGTATTGGATAAGAATAAATTCAATTTCTTTCTAAACTTTATAAATTTTAAAATGAAATAAAAAAGCTATAGTTTTTGGTAGATAATAAAAACATTACAACAAAAATGAGAATTAATATATAATGTTACTTACATTGCGTTTTAAAAATTTAAATGCTATTATGAAAATACAGAGGAAATCATATACCGTTTATTTTTATGCGTTTAGTGTAATGTCCTAATTTCTAAATTCGAAAATAATGCTTGTTGGGAGATAGATGAACTTTATATTATTTTCTATTAACATTATTGGGAGCTTGTTGGTTCGAATTTTACTAATTTTGTGCTACAGATCCTAAACAACAATCTAGATCTAATTAACATGTATTAATAATACTTTTATTTGTCTCATTCCAAAAGTCAAGAATCCTCAATCTCCTAAGGATTTAAGACCTATTAGCCCATGTAATATAATTATGAAGATTGTCACTAAATGCATAGTTCATAGACTAAAACCTTATCTTGATTTGGTGGTGTGGGAAAATCAAAGTGCATTCAATCCCGGAAGATTAATAACTGATAATACTCTCGATGGATTTGAGATTTTCCATTATATGAAGAAAAAGCAAAAAAGGTAAAAAAAAAAGGTGTCTTGGCCTTAAACTAGATATGTCAAAGGCTTATGATAGGGTGAAATGGGCGTTTTTGGAAAGAGTTTTAAAGGCAATGGACTTTCCAAATTCTTTCATCAACCTTATCATGAATGTTTCTTCAGTTTCATATTCCATTCTTATGGATGGCAAACCAATGTCTTGGTTTTCCCCTAGGAAAAGGCTTAGACAAGGGGGCCTTTTATCTCATTACTTTTTATTTCATGTGCAGAGATGTTTTCAGGGCTTATTCACCAATAGGTTAACGCATGACATATCCAAGGGGTGAAAATTGCTAGAAGTGCTCCTTCTATTTCTCATCTTTTCTTTGCATATGATAGCTTATTATTTGCACGAGCTAATCTGGAAGAAGCAGATTGTATTTTAAACATAACCAACATATATGAATTAGCTTTGGGTCAAAGAGGGAATTTTGATAAGATGGAGTTATTCTTCAGTCATAATGTTCCAGTTACTTGTAAAGATATAATCCAGAATATGATAGGTGTAAAGACTGGTGAAGCTCATAACCGATATCTTGGCCTACCCACTGTGGTTGGGAGTTCGAAAAAGGATGTAACGTCCTAATTCTGAAAACCTAGAATTTATGCCCGTTGGATGCACAAGTCCAAAATTTAGGGAATTATTTTTCACGATATTAGAAATATCAATAAATATACATGTGATTTTCTTAAAAAGTCCAATGTATACATAATCATAATCTGGATAATAAAATACATGTTTTCTCAAAAGAAATAGTAATGCCCACCAAGGAATACATATATACAATAATATCATCAAAATAATTACAACTCATCATGTGTAATTCAAAGGACAAAATATAACAACCAAATCCAACTCCTTGATCGACCATCTTGAGGAGGATCCTAGGTATCTAGAATATAATCCACAACATGTGGTGAGATTAGTGTCTTAGTGAGCATAACTAATGCATGCAATGTAGGAGAATTAGGCAAATGTATGCAATAACTAGTTCACCTCATAATTCATAAACTGGATTCATAACATTTACATATATAACGATGCATAGATGCAAATGACATGCTTTAACCCGGCATAAGGGATCTTATCACTTTACTGGGGCTAGACCTGAGCTCAGACTATAAGGAACTGTTAGGAATATGCACTAGAGACTTATATATTTATGAACATCCATCACTTGTATCATGTTATTTTATAAAGGCAAACTTATTCTTTTAGAATATAATTATTGTCCTTAGAATAGTAAGCTTAAACTTCATAAGGAATCAAGTAGATGACTTGGTCGTGAGAGCTTATGAAGAACTGTTCTTAAATAGTCCCTAGTCAATTATCATCTTAGGACAAATATGTATTTAGACTAGTATGTGAGTTCATTGATGATCGCATCTCACAGATCATGGATATGAGATATCATGCGCTCACATAGGTACACATTAAGAGTAATGGTGTACTGGACAGACCCACCTTAAGAACGTTGCATGGATTGTTACATAAGTATCATGAACGTTTCTTAAATTGATAAATGTTATATAAAGTCCTTTGACCTAAAATCACTACGATTCCTACATAAGGAATTATGTGTTTTGAATATCATCAAACATTGCCTGTAACAAGGTGATCATAAAGTTGATATTTGGACATATAATAAATTATGTGGTGGAATGTGAGTGCCCTATGGGATTTGTCCCTCCTATGTAACAGGAGTTATATTTATAGGCCTCTTGATAAAGTGAGACTGCAAAATGCATGGCCATGCTCAGGAGGATAAACATGAGATGTTTATTTTCTGTACAGTCTACTTGGGGATCAAGAAAACGTAAATTGAACTATACAAGGTTGACACAATCCATGCCCTTGTGTTCAATTAGATATTTGGACAAAGGGACATATCATATATATAAATTATCATAAAATAGGATTCGTCAAAGTTGTCGATATTCTCAATATTTGGATAGTGATGTATTGCTAGATGCCGCTCACTATTTATGATATTAAATATAAAAGATTTTTATTTTAATATCAAGACCAAATATTAAAAGCCTATTGGGTCACACGTATACAACAAGCCACTAGGAAATGATAATAATTCTAATTTAATTTAATTAGAATTATAACATAGTGGTCCAGGCCCATAAGTGTGAGGGTTAAGTGAGTGAGGGGTAAAACCCTAGCCACCACTCTATAAATAGAGCATAAGATGCACTACCCCATATACACATGAGCAATCGCTTCTTACTTTCTAAGGCTACTAGTAGAGCTGAGGAGGGTTTCCTAGTTCGGCTGTTGGCGTGGATACCAATAGAGACGTGGCTACACTTGCCTCATTTATAATCCTAATAAGGTACGACCTTTCGTTTCAATACCTTTTATGCCTTGATTCGTGTTTTCACAAAACGATTATAACAAGGGAGGGAATCCATTTATTTCCGCTGCACCCTGACCACATGCTTGATTCCCTTCAGGAACGTCTTCCTTAGGAACTTATAACCCGCCGTTACTAGGGGCCGAAATGTTCCTGATACTAGGGGACGAAACCCAATTTCATTTTCATAATTTTTGGGGGTCGAAATCCATATTTATTCATCATCCACATAATCAATATATCTTGAAACTTAAACACATATAACATGGACATGGATGTAATCAATCCCTAATTCATATAAACCTTAATACATGGCGTTGAGAAATTACAAACTATGCGTAGGAAAATAGTAAGGGAAAACATGAATCACTAAACCAAACAGAAGTCAAGAAAAGAGTAGGAATCATTGGGGATTCAACACATAAGATTAGTGCAGGTGTGTGAGTTATACTCACCTAAATCAAACTCCAAGATGGGAAAAGAGGCGGTGAGGTGTGGTGTTGAGCTCCCTTCTCCTCCTTCTTCTCTAAGCCAAGGTTTTAAAACTCCCTCTCTTTCTACTTTCTCTCTATAAAATAAGGGTTGGGTGAGAATTGTGTTTTTGAACCCTAACTTAATGTTTTTAAAAACTGATCTCGCGCGTTTTCACTCAAGTGAGAGATTCTCGCTTGAGAGAAAATGACAAAGAGACTCTCTACCGCATTCTCACTTAAGCGCGAATACGATTTTCGCTTGGGCGAGCCCCTCCTCATTAGAGCGAAAATCGGACAGAAACTCCCCCTGCTCTTTGCCTCTTTTTCGCTTGAGCAAGAAGGGGCATTGATGTAGCTTATGTTTGTTCACTTTGCGCTGCTACTTGTTCTGAAGATGTTGATCCACTACTCCTTCACAAAGGAAGTTTTGGTTGCATCTCAGCTTTTGGTTGGTATACAAAAAAAAAAACATTAATAGGGGACTAGTGGGACTGTAGCAACCCGTCCTTTGGAAAAACTATTTATTCCTTTTCTTCTTCTATTTAAAAACAGAGAACAAGGAGTCGCCACTAATTTTATTAAGGAAAAATTAGATAAAACCTGAGAGATAAGGTCTGCGTAAACCAAACTGAATTCGGGAGTCGATTATGCACAGGGAAGGGTGGAAACTTAATCCTCCTGTACCCCTTATACATCCACTTATAAAAAGCGGTTACCTTAGTTTTAATTGTGCAAATTGTTGATGAGTTTTAAACACTTATTTACCCCAAAAATCAATTATTTAAAATAAGAGAAATTAAAGTTCCAAATTATTTACAAGGATCAAACAAAGGATTATTTACAAGAAATCTTACATGGATTAAGAATTAAATTAATCATTTATTTGAGTTGGCAATTGATTTAATTTCCTAGAAGGTAGAATTTACAGTGCGTACTGTAAAAGAAAGCAGACTGAGCAATACGTTCACCCTTGCGATACTTTTAGCAAATTAAGACCTCGTAAGCGATACTTCAGTAATCATAAAAAAATCTATTTTGGAACTATTTTATTTTATTACAACGTGTAGGGTAAAAGAAAGCAGACTGAGCGATACGTTCACCCTTACGATACTTATAATAAACGAAGGCCTCGTAAGCGACACCTCAATCATTGAAAATCGTTGCGTAAGATTATTATTGGAACGATGGGCAACACAATATTCACAAAATTAATTTACAAAATGGATAAATTTCACATGGTCACATAGGTTACACATATACAAAATAATATCCACACGAGACATATATTCACAAAAATGGTATTACATTTAAATTAACAAACACTCCCAAATGATAAATTTAAATCAACATGACCACCACAAGTAACCAATTATATAATCAAACTTAACAATTATTTACAAGGATACAAACAAGATGTTTATTTTTTTGATTTTTCCTCTGTACGAAATTTAATTAAACAAACAAAATAAAGTGACAATTCATAATGATTATATTTTTATTTTTAATGAGTTAAATTTAAAATTCACACATAATTATAAAAACACATTATACAATAAAATTTGGCCTTAGAAGCATCATTAACCCCAAACAAGTGGAGAGATACACCAGTAAAATAAACTCAAAATATAGCTGCACACAAAGAAACGTTGGGCCTCAGCTTCACCTCATGGGCCCAAAACTACACATTTTAAATTAAACACATAAAAGTTACATACGGAAACTCACTTTAAATTTTAACAAAAAACCAATTAGCATAAAAAAGAAATAAGAAAGTGAGTGGAATTATCAGTGAGGGTTACCTTTCTTCAAACGTCTTCCTCTGCACAATCATGTAAAATAACAGAGACTTGGTGAGAGTTCCTGTGCAGGGTGGAGGCTCCCATTGTGGGATGGCGCAACTGCTCCTGGAGATGGAGGCATGGTGGCTGTTGAGTAGTTGATCTTCTGCGGTGGTGCAGTTTGGACAACAGAGGCTGAGCGGAGGAGAGGCGAGGCTGTGTCGTAGATGGACAGAGGTGAGGTGGTTGTTCTGCTGGTGATGGCGCGCCGTAGCTGCAGGTGGGAGTGGGAGACAGTGGAGAGGTGGTTGCTACAGCTACTTGGAGGTTGAGGAAGGTGATGTTGCAGTTTGTGCTGGTGAAGCTGCACCAGCAAGTGGTGAGAAGCGCAGTGTTCAAGGGTGAGGATAGTTGTGAGTGGTGGATGGAAAGGATTTTATTTTTGGATGAGGGAAGAGGGCTCTCTCTTCTTTTCTCTTGTTTATTTTTCCTTCTGTCCATACTCTCCCTTCAGGCACTCTCCGATTACTCCCTCTGAATTCCCTCTGCTTCGTTGTTTTTTAATCTCTTTCCCCCCTCGGTTACTCCTTCTTTCTGTTTATTTTTCTCTTTGCTTCTTCTTGGCTCCCCCTGATTCTCTGGTTCTACTTTTCTTCCACGAGCATCCCCAATGCCCTTTCTGCCTTCCCCTCCTTTATTTTTTTCTTCCCCCTCTCTTTGATGATCAGCCCCCCTCTCCTATTATCCTTTTCTCTCCTCCTTCTTGTAAGCCCCCACCAAGTTCTCCTCTTTTAAAGTTTTAATGGACAATCCTTGGGTGGTTATCATTGATGATCTTATCTTGATAATTGTTCGGGGGTGACCTGTAGTCGGATGCAGGTCTGAGGGGTGAACCGGTGCTTGCCGTCGAGCCGGGACGCGATGGGGTGTACCTGCAGAAGACACACTCTGACGCCCAAGTCAGTTCGGGGTCTAGGCAGGTAAAGAGTAATTAAGGAGAATTAATGTGTTACCTGTACCGTTACTTACTGTAACCTTTATAGGCATTAGGTGCCGTGTGGGCTTGGAGAAACTGGAGTGGTCCGTCCGTACGGCGTTAACGGGTACGAATGGGAGGTCACCCATGGGGTGACCCGGCCGCCCGTGCCTCTGTCCGATGTCGGGTCGGGTTTGGAGCTCTGGACAGGGTATGGCCCCTAGGTCATTGGGCCTATTTCTATGGTCCAATACTTGGGCCCAGAACAGTTGCCCCCCAACGTGTTCGGCAGTGGTAAGTGCAGGACTAAGCTTGGTTTTCTTAGTGATCCCTAGTCGGTCACAGGACCGGGGCCGTGACGGTGGGTGACGTTCCCTTTTCCAGGCCTGATGTTTGTCTTTTGGAGGGGTGTGACTTTTGGCATTCTTGTTTGCACGTTGTGACTCTTCATATCCCAAGTGTTGTGACTTTTCATACTCTGAGCGTTATGACTCTTCGTATCCCGAGTGTTGTGACTCTTCATATTCTGAGCGTTATGACTCTTCGTATTCATGCTTATTGGGTTCGGACTAGTGTCCCTTCAGCTTGTGGGCTTCTGGGCCTTTGGGGTCAGATTTCTTCTATAAAAAGGGAGTGGTCCCTAGTTGTCTCACGCCATTTCTGCGCAAGTTCTCTGAGAGAGTGAAGGAGCTGCATCGTCTCGGTTTGCGATAGTGAGTGATAGCGGTCGTCTCGGCACTTCTGATTTTTGCAAGGTACGGTCTCTTCCTTTCGTTTCCTTTCTGTGGGTAGGGGAAATGAGTAGTGATGAGTCCTTGAGAGTTCTTCCTGGGCCGCCTGTGGGGTGGTCGGGTCGGACCTCGGGTTCCAACATCTCGAAACGGGCCGGGAAGCTTCCAAGGGAAAGCGACCGGGGTGATTCTTCCTATCTCGGATCCGATTTCAGCTGGTCGGATCCGAATACCTCAGGTTGCCAATCTGACTCAGGGAGTTGCTACACGGTCTCTGCAGGTGACCTGATGGCAGGTCAACAGGTGGGGGAACCGCTGGTGCCGATATGGGCAGACAAATACTCCTGGGTGGCACCCGAGGTTCTAGGCACGACTAGTATATACCGGTCGGATGCTCCCATACCGGTCCAAGAGCAACTAGTAAACATGGAATTCTGCTCACCCGTCCACGCCTATGATTATGATGTCGTGCTTCCTCCGAATGGGGCCCGTGTCTGCGAGATGTCGGAAACCAATACCCAATTCATGTATTCCTATGACTACTACCACTCCAAGCTGAAGTTGCAGATTCCTTTGACCGACTTCTAAGAGAAGGTTTTGATGTATCTGCATACTGCGCCGTCCCAGTTGCATCCCAACGCGTGGTCCTTCATTATTTGTTTCGAACTCATACTGAGGGAGTTCGGGTTGGAGCCAACTGTTAATCTATTCTTTCATTACTTTCAAGTGTTGCGCAAGTATGTTAGGGGGAACAAGTGTGAGACCCTGAAGACGTGGGTGAGTCTTCGTGGTCATGACGGTCGGAAGTTGATAACCTCTTTTGTCGAATCGGCGAAAAGGGGGAAGATTTCATTTAAGCAGGAGTTCTTCCGCATCCATCCGGCCTAGGGCCGAATACCGTTTTGGAGGAACAGACATGATCCGGCTGACGTGACCCCCCGGATACATATATACTGGTGTTCGGCCCACTATGATCACGAGCCGAGTTCGTATGACGTCCCGGAGGAGAGATTGACCCCGACCGAGAGGCTGGTTAAGGACCTGTTGGATAAGAGCGTTGGGGAGATGGGCCCTTTTAAGAGCAAATCGATCATTGAGGGGCCACGCCGGAATGTCGGATCTCGAATAGGTATCCGGGTTGCATGGGGTTTAAGCTTTCAGACTTGTCTTTTTGTTTGTTTATTTTGATGCTGACTTCTTCTTTCTCTGTTTCAGCGACGATGGCAAGTGCTGCGATGAGGGCTTTGAGGGCTGCACAGGCTCATGTCAGGGGTGGTAACCGAGAACCTGAGCTTGAGCTGAATCTGTCGGATGAAGATCCGGGACAGGGAGAGAATGAGCATGTACCCTCCCCTCGAGACGATGATCGACAGGAGGAGGAAGAACGTCCGGTTGATGAGCCGGTTTGAAGTACTGAGCCCAAGCGTAGGCGTAAACATAAAAGCAAGTCCCCAAAGAAGAAGAAGAAAAGAAGAGGTGGCGTTTCCCGTGTGGTGTCTGATGATGAAGATAATGTCGGGGATTCGGCTGACGATGAGGGGCCTGACCGGGATACAGGAGGCGGTGGAGAGGATGAGGATGGCGAGCCGATCCTTTATGATGACGACTTTGACATCGACCATACAGCCTTGATGAGTGTCCTCAGCAATGAGGAGGTTGCCAAAGTGCATGGCAGTGTGAATTTTACACGGCATATGCAAGTTGTTGAACAACAGTCTTTGCAACATGCTGCCTTTCTCAAATATATTCGTGGGTCCGTGGTACCTCACTTTTAGGAACTGCAGAGTTCCAATGAAACCCTGGATGAAGAGGTGACCGGGTTGAAGGCCTCGGTTGAACTTGTGGGGAAGGAACTGAAGTCTTACAAGACTTCCAATGAACAACTTAAGTTGGCGAAGGAGAAAGCTGAAAAGAGCCTCGGGGTGCTGAAGACCAAGTTGAAGAAGGCCCGGGAGGACCTGGCTCTGAGGACGGCCGAGGTGGAGGCGTCAAAGAAAGAAGTTTTGGATCTTCGGGCTGAGAAAGAGCAGTTGGAAAAGGATGGTGGGTCTGCGTCCGGGATGAATAAGCAAGTCATAGCTACTTTGGTGAAGAACCTCGCCCGTTATCAGACTAAGTGGGATGAGGAGAAAGCTAAGCTCGTGGCTATTGGCAACAACTTAGTCAAAGATTCATTTGAGAATGCCATGGCTCAGTTTTCCCTCCAGAATCCCGGCTTGGTCCGAGACGGGGTGTCTCATGAGTTCGAGGTTTTCCGGTGGCAAATCTGCAAAGTTGATACTGTTGCACGCAAGCTAGTGAATGTGGATTCCGGGGTGGAGCTGGTGGACTGGGACGAAGACGGGAAGTACCGGGCCGAGGAGGAATGAAGTGTCCTTCTATTTATTTTAAATTTGATAGTTGATGGCCTCGGTAGTCTGGGGTTTATTTTGTAACTGGGACAACATCTCATATTATCTTTTGCTTTATAAACTATGTTTCCTTCTCGTCTTTTGCAATTTATCCAATCTATGTCATAACTCGTCCCGGATGACGGTTCGACTCGTTGCGTTGTCGCGTTACGATAAAAAGGTTAAGTGTCAAGAGGATTTCCCTCAATGACTTAGATAAACGTCGTCCCGGATGTCGGTTTGACTCGCCGCGCTCTTCACGTTATGATAAAAAGATTAAGTGTCAAGAGGTTTTCCCCCAATGACTTAGACAAACGTCGTCCCGTATGCCGGTTCGAATCGCTGCGCTCTTCGCGTTATGATAAAAAGGTTAAGTGTCAAGAGGTTTTCCCTCAGTGATTTAGATAAACGCCATCCCGAATGTTGGTTCGACTAGCTACGTTCTTCGCGTTGCGATAAAAAGATTAAGTGTCAAGAGGTTTTCCCTCAATGACTTAGATAAACGTCGTCCAGGATGCCGGTTCGACTCGCTGCGCTCTTCGCGTTACGATAAAAAGGTTAAGTGTCAAGAGGTTTTCCCTCAATGACTTAGATAAACGTCGTCCCGGATGTCGGTTCGACTCGATGCGCTCTTCGCGTTATAAAGATTAAGGGAGAAGCAATATTTGATGAATGTCGGCTTATCAATTTTTGTTGAGATTGTTCAACTCCTGTATACATGTTAACTGTAATACATCCTGAGGTTTGCCGCGTTCCAATATCTTGGAATAGGATCTCCCTTCAAAGTTTCTAGCTTGTATGCGCCGGTCCCGGTTGTTTCCACGACGCGGTAAGGACCTTCCTAGTTCTCGGCTAGTTTCCCGCGAGATGAATTTCGGTTCCCGATGTCGGCCCGTCTGAGTACCAAATCCGACACCTGGAATTTCTTGACTAGTGCTCTTGTAGCGTGCCGGAGAGCGAGGCGTTCTTTTAGCATCGAATCCCTTACATGGGCAACTTCTCTCGTCTCATCCAAGAGGTCGGGTTCTTCTCTGATGGATTTTATGCTTTCTTCCGGTTGAAAGTTTGAGTACCTCCAGGAGGGTTCCCATACCTCGACCGGTATCATTGCCTCTGTGCCGTATGTGAGACGGAATGGTGTCTCTCCAGTCGAGGAGTGGGGGGTGGTCCTATATGCCCACAACACGTGGTCCAGCTGCTCGGCCCATTTCCCCTTGGCATCTTCAAGTCGTCCTTTCAGAGCCCAGAGGATAACCCGATTGGCTGCTTCAGCTTGTCCGTTTGTCTGCGAGTGTTCGACCGAGGAAAAGTGTTGTTTGATCTTCAGGCCGCTTAGGAGTTCTTTGAACCCTTTGTTTGTGAATTGCGTTCCGTTGTCTGTGATAACAGAGTTAGGGATTCCAAACCTGCTGATGATGTTTTTAAAGAAGAATTTCTGTATTCGGGCCGAGGTGATGGAGGCTAAAGGTTCGGCTTCTATCCACTTGGTGAAATAGTCTATCGCCACGACCAGGAACTTTAGCTGCCCGGGGGCAAGTGGGAAGGGGCCGAGCAAGTCAATCCCTCATTGGAAGAAAGGCCATGGTGAGGTAATGGTGGTGAGGGTCTCGGCCGGGAGCTTCTGCATATCGGAGTGGCGTTGGCACGAGTCGCATCTCTTCACATAGTTCTCGCATTGCCATCCCATGGACGACCAGAAAAAAACCGGCTCTGAGAGCTTTCCGGGCAAGGGAGCGTCCACCTATGTGGCTACCGCAACTCCCTTCATGTAGTTCGGCCATGACATAACCGGTCTGAGGAGGGGCAATGCATTTCAACAAAGGGGAGGAGCATCCTTTATTGTATAGAGTCCCGTTGACAAGCGTGAATTTTGGTGCCAAATGTTTGATCCTCTTGGCTTCTTTATTGTCGGATGGGAGCTCTCCTTTCTCGATGTAGAGTTGAAAGGGGGTCCTCCAATCATTTGTTGTTGTGATCTCCAAGACCTGAGGTCCCGGGTCCAGAGGTATGCTTGGGGAAGAGATGGTTTCTTGGGGGAGCGTTTTGTTGTTCCCAACCTTCTTGGTGCTGGCCAGCCGAGACAGGATGTCGGCCCTGCAATTGTTTTCCCTGGGGACATGTTGGAATGTGACTTTTTCGAAATCTTGCAGCAGACTTTGAACCTTTTCTAGGTATTTATGTAGGAGGGGTTCTCGGGCTTGATACTCACCATTTACTTGGGATACCACGAGTTGAGAGTCGCTACACAGGGTGACTTGTCGGGCCCCTAGCTCTCGGGCCAGGGTAAGGCCGGCGAGGCAGGCTTCGTATTCGGCTTGGTTATTGGAGGTCTTGAAGTCAAAACGGAGAGATTATTCTAGGCATACGCCGTCTTTATCTTCGAGGACTATCCCGGCTCCTCCCCCCTTTTTGTTTGAAGATCCATCTGTTAGCGCAAAAACCCTCTGAGATTTGGTTTTAATAACAAAAAACCTATTGATCAAACTTAATGTTTTCTGTTCTTGAAGTTACTGATGTTTTGTATGTGAGATTTTAGAAAGACAGGATTCTCATAAAGAACTCAGAAAGATCAACCATGTCCAAGCTCAGATTGAGAGGCAACCACATATTGAGATTGGTAATAATCCTCAGACTTAAGATGAAGATAAAAGATCAGCCTGAGATTGAGCAATCAATGCAAGTCTTTCCTGAGATTCAGAAAGATCAGAATCCAAATGATAAGAAACATCAGACTTCAGAATTGTCTTTAAAGAACAGGCAGAGCTTAGAAGTTCTATATGCTGAAGGTAATTTCAGAAGAAGGCCTCAATACATATCCTTTATCAGAAAGTCTTCGGAAGCTTTAAATGGAAGATAGCCTAAGTTGAGAGAGGTGCACATCAGAGTGAAGTCTCAGCTACAATCAGAAAAGTCTCTACTAGAAATCCAAATCATCAAGTCGAGTCAAGATGAGCTCAAACAGTGAACTAAGTTGCATCAAGAAGACCAATATTTGAAACTCAAGATGAGACGCAGACTCAAGCATAGATGCTATCTCATGTTCAAATGCAAACTCAGTCTAAAAATCAGCTTAAGACCAATGCTCAAAGAAGAGACTCATCTACAAACTTAAAAGGAAGGATCAACATTCAGATGCAAGATCTGCCAAGAGATGAGACTCTAACTTAGCTTCAGAATCAAGAGATAAGATCAGAATAGAAGATGCCAAACCAAGAAGAGATTCAAAGTCAGCTTGAGACAAGCTCAAACTGTAAAGTCAGATTGAGACAAGCCCAAATTCATTATAAGATCATATTCAGTCCAAGCATGACAAAGAAGAACTTTGAAATATGAAGTTGAGAAAAGATGAGATTCAAAGTCAGACTTGGGATGCAGACTCAACAGAGATGCAGAATCAGACTTGAGATGTAGACTCAACTTGAGATGCAGAATCAGACATGAGACGGTCTCAAATTAGATGTAGTCTCAAGATCAGATGCAGTCTCAAGTTCAGACGCAGAGATGCAGATGCAGACATGAGACGGTCTCAGATCAGATGCAGTCTCAAGATCAGACGCAGAGATCAGATGCTGACATGAGACTCAGACTTGAGACGCAGAGATAAGATGCAGACATCAGACTCAGCTCATCAGAGACGCAGCAGCAAAAAGCTAGTCAACACAAGTACACTGTCACAGCAGAGACTGCACCAGAAAAGTACTGAGCTCATGACTGAAAAGTGAAAGACAACTTCTCTCTCTTCCAACGACTAGTATAACGGCTAGTTTTTCCGAAGACTATAGAAGGAAGTCTCATTATGTTGAGACAGGTGAGAGACACAGGTGAGACTCAGCAGAGATGCTGCTGCACAACCAGAAAAATCCAAGTCTCAAGTGAATCTCAACCTACCTACCTATGTTATCTTAAACAATATCTTGTGGTAGGTTTAGCTCTTGTTTTGTACTGTTTTATATACACTCTTTGAGTGATTTAGAGAGCAATCATCTAGCTGAGCTCACGGTTTATCCATACTTTGTATGTAATCTAAGCTAGATTAATCACATCTCATCTCATACCATCAAGTCTCAACTAAGTCAGGAGGTGCCTGAGCTTAGTGTGAGCGTTTGTAAAGCCCGGAGAGGCACTGTAACAAGAATACCCACTGAGTTGCCTGGAGAGGCAGTTGAAAACAAAGAATACTGCATGCGTTGCCTGGAGAGGCAGTTGAAAACAAAGAATACTGCATGAGTTGCCTGAAGAGGCAGTTGAAAACAAAGAATACTTGTGGCTCAACCAAGGTAGGGGTGCCTATGCTTGGTGTGAGGGATGTCCTGAAGAGGCTGTAAGAATACTTGTAATTGACGGGTTGTCAATAGTGGAAATCTCACGAGTTGTGAGGACTGGACGTAGCCCAAGGTTGTGGGTGAACCAGTATAAATCTTTGTGTGCATCTCTTCTCCCTATCTCTTTATTTATATTGTGAATCTCATGTCTCAAATCTGTTTGTTAAAATAAACTAAGTCTATTCAGAGAAAACCAAGTATTAATAACTAAGATCTCATCTCACATCTCATCCTGCATCTCACCTTACATCTCAAGCCTATCTCATCTCAGATCTCATCTCAACTTGAGATCAATAATTAAGTCTCACTATTTCTCCTTTAAGATATTAACATTTGATGAGTTAATTAATCTTACATCTCAAATCTGTTTACTAAACTAAATCAAATCTATTCAAAGATAATCAAGCTTCATTTATTAACAAACCATTATTACTTGATTACAAAATTATTGTTGAGACAACATCTCATCTAACCTACTTGAGACTCCAAGTGTCAAACTTGAGATCACGTCTCAACATGAATTTAAGTGTGAATTTTCAGGAACAATATTTTCAAGTCTCTATTCAACCCCCCTTCTAGAGACGTTCAACCAACTTCACCATCGACGTAGATGGTCCACGTTGGTGACTCGTCTGTTAGGGACGTTGGCGGATTGAGCTCCGCAATGAAATCGGCAAGGACCTGTGCTTTGAGGGCCGCGCGGGGCTCGAATGAGATGTCAAACTCTGACAGCTCTATGGCCCAACCGGTCAACCGCCCGGAGAGGTCTGGTTTGTGTAGAATGGTTCAGATTGGTAGGTCGGTCCGGATTGTGATGTGATGGGATTTAAAGTAGTGACGTAGTCGGCGGGCCGAGATGACGATTGCCAGGGCTGCCTTTTCAAGCTTCTGGTAACGAAGTTCAGGGCCTTGAAGTGCTTTGCTGACGAAGTACACTGGGAGTTGGCCTTTTCCCTCTTCTCGGACCAGGGCCGAGCTTACCGCGTGGTCGTTGATGCAGATGTATAACACCAGGGGTTCTCCCGGGTTTGGTTTGGCCAAAATTGGGGGAGACGTCAGGGCCGACTTCAGGTCTTGAAATGCTTGTTCGCATTCGGGTGTCCACTGAAAGTCGGACCCCTTTCTCAATACTTTGAAAAGTGGTAATGACCGGGCAGCCGACCGAGGTATGAAGCGGTTCAGGGCAGTGATCCGTCTATTCAGCTTTTGCACTTCCTTAAGGGTAGTCGGGCTCTTCATCTCGATGACGGCGGCGTATTTCGTTGAGTTTGCTTCAATCCCTCTGCTGGTGAGCATGAAGCCTAAAAACTGCCCGGACGGTACGCCGAAGGTACACTTGTTGGGGTTGAGACGTATATTGTATTTCCTGAGTCGGTCGAACACGACAGCGAGGTCGTCGACGTGGTCTTGGTCGGCCGGGGTCTTCGCAATGATGTCGTTTATGTAGACTTCTATTTTATCTCCGATGATATCGTTGAATATCTTTGTCATCATCCTCTGGTATGTGGCACCAGCGTTTTTGAGGCCGAAAGGCATCATCCGATAGCAGAAGATCCCTCGATCGGTTATGAAAGCGGTCTTTTCTTCGTCCTCGGCTGCCATGGGGATCTGATTGTATCCTGAATACGCGTCCATGAAAGACAAGCGTTGGAAACCGGCTGTGTTGTCGACCAGCCTGTCGATATTGGGTAAAGGGAAAGGGTCTTTAGGGCACGCCCTATTGAGATCGGTATAATCAACACACATCCTCCATTTCCCATTAGATTTCTTAACAAGTACAACATTGGAGAGCCAGGTTACATAATCACATTCCTTAATAAAACCGGCTTTCAAAAGCTCTTCCACTTGTTCGTCGGCTGCCTTTTGTCTTTCCGGGCCAATCTTCCTCTTTTTCTGGGTAATCGGCTTAGCTTTCGGGTCAACCGTCAAGCGGTGGCAACAGAAGTGCGGGTCGATCCCTGGCATGTCGGCCGCGGTCCAGGCGAAGAGGTCTTTGTTGTCTTTTAGTTATTTTATCAGCCTGGAATCGGTCGTTTCGCCGAGATCAGCTCCGATCTTGATGACTCGAGTGGGATCAGCGTCGCTCACAGGGATCGACTTGCACTTCCTTGCCGGCTCGAGGTGGAGGGGTGGCGGAGAGCCGGAGAGACCTTCTGCGCGTGGGTCGAGGTCAATCATCATAACAGCCTTGCCTTTCTCGAGGATCAGGTTCTTGTGTAGGAGTTGAGTTTCTTGTGCCTTTTGCTGTAGAGTGAGATTATAGCATTTGCGGGCTTCCTCTTGGTCTCCGTGAACGGTGATGACTTGACCGACCTGGGATCCGAATCTGAGCACGAGGTGCTTGGTGGAGATGATTGCACCTAGGTCATTGAGTGAAGGGCGCCCAATAATGGCGTTGTAGATGCTGGGGCAATCCAAGACTATGAATTTGGCATCCACTCCCCGGCTCGTGTGGTCATCCTCGAGGCGGAGGTGAGCATCAAGGTATCCTCGTGGGCGAATTTTCTCCCCAGTGAAGCCGACCAGATCACAGAGGTAGGGGGTCAGATGGGCTTCGGTCAATTCCATTTTCTTCAGGGTGCTGAGAAATAAGACATCGACTGAACTCCCTTGGTCGACGAAAACCCGGCCGACATCAGCGTGGCCTATGATTGCTCGGATTACCATTGGGTCATCATGTTCACGTTTCTTGTTACCGAAATCAGCTTTAGAAAAGGAAATGACGAGGTTGTCGGTCTGTGGCTTCCGGTTTTGCTGAGGGATCTCGGACGCGATGGTGTATATATCCCTCAAGTGGCGTTTACGGGAGCTGTTGGATGGTCCTCCGCCTGCAAAACCACCTGAAATCATGTTAATCCTGAGCCTAGGGGTCGAGGTCCCCGGGTTACCTTCCTGGTTATCGGTTTTCGGGGGGTGGTCGTGCCTCGCATCCTCTCGGGTATGGTGTTGCTGCCGCTTCTTGATATAGTTGTGATCCCTTCCAGGGCTCGGGGAACGTTTCCTATCGTCACCTTTACGGTACCCACCCTGGTTCCGTCCTCGCTTAATGAACTTGACCAGTCGACCGTCTTGGATTAGTTGCTCTATGGCATCCCTCAATTAGATACACTCGTTTTTGGTATGGCCATAGCTCTCATGGTACGTGTAGAACTTGGTTTTGTCCTTCTGTGCCTTCTCTGATAGGGGGGGCTTGGAAGCTTTCCCCACGTCTGTGCTCATCACTTCCTTGAGGAGGAGAGCCGGGTCAGAGTTGAGGGGAGTGTAACGGTTGTATCTCCCTTTCATCTTGGGTTGGTCACTATAGGGGGAAGGTCGGTCATTCTTGCGATTTTGGTCTCTGTCGGTCCGGTTGGATGTGTGGTTGCCAGCTGTTCGATCTAGGTGTATCCCTCGGCCGATGAACTTGGCCGACCGAGTCCTAAATTCCTCCATTATCAAGGCCGGCTCTTCGGAGAGAGACTGCGAAAGTCGACCCAAGGAGAAGGGCAGTCACTGCGCAAACAAGTTGTACATTCTCTGCTAGATCTGGGATCCCGGCGCATTCCTTGTAGAATCGGGACAAGAAGTTTCGGAGGGATTCCTCCTTGCCTTGCCTCAAAGTGGCCAATGTGAATTGATTATGGAGTACTTCTGATACGACAGTGAATCTTTTAATAAAAGCAGAATGCAATTCATCCCATCGGTCGATGGAACGAGCGGGGAGGGTCTTGAACCATGCTAACGCCTCCCCTTTGAGCGTTCGCAGGAAAGTCCGACATATGACGGCCTCAGGTGCTCCTATGAACAACATTTCGTTGCAGAAAACGTCTAGGTGTTTCCCAGGGCCTGTCGTCCCGGCGAATGGCTCGATCGGGAGGGCCCCACGGAAAGCCTTCGGGATCTCGGCTGATGCGAGGCGGTCGGTGAAAGGGTGTCTAAAAGGCGTGTGAGCCTGAGGAAAATGGGTTTGGCGGCCTGTCTGGCGGGAGTATGGACGAGGTGCGGCTGGGTGACCTCGAAGTTTGTGAAGTGTGATTGTTGCTGATGATTCGGTTGGACGAACGACCGTTCGAGATGTCTGATCCGATCTTCAAGCTGTTGAACGGCCGAGTCTCGCTCGGGGGCCCCTGATGGTTGGGCGTTGGGTTTCGATTGAGGAGGCGTGCTTCGGTCCTCGAGCTCTTGCAATCGTTGTTGCAGTTAATCGATTATGGCGTCCCGAGGGTCAGGGTACCCGATGTGATGGGAGGTCGTAACCCTAGGCGGGTCTCTCGATGTCTCGTCTCCGCTGTCCCCCACGCCCTCCTGGTGGGAGGCGTCTTCGATCCATCCATCTGGGGTCGGCTGGGGTCGAGGACCGCGATTCATCTGTCGGGTGACTACCGTCATGAGGGGAAGCCCTCCTTCTAGCGCCAAATGTTCGGGGGTGAACTGTAGTCGGATGCAGTTTCGGGGGGTGAACCGATGCTTGCCGTCGAGCCGGGACGCGATGGGGTGTACCTACAGAAGACACTCCGACGCCCAAGTCAGTTCGGGGTCTAGGCAGGTAAAGAGTAATTACGGAGAATTAATGTGTTACCTGTACCGTTACTTACTGTAACCTTTATAGGCATTAGGTGCCGTGTGGGTTTGGAGAAACTGGAGTGGTCCGTCCGTACGACGTTAACGGGTACGAATTGGAGGTCACCCATGGGGTGACCTGACCACCCGTGCCTCTGTCCGATGCCGGGTCGGGTCTGGAGCTCTGGACAGGGTATGGGCCCTAGGTCATTGGACCTATTCCTATGGTCCAATACTTGGGCCCAGAACAATAATGTTTCCTGAATCCTCATGATAAGATCTAAATCTCCCTTGCCTCATATTCTGTCCCCGTGTCCCGTGCTATCATTATTTTCTGACAAGGCACACCATGTTTTCCGACAACACATGCTCCTGCTACATACCTTTTTTTTTTCTTTCATTTGTTTTTCTTTCTTTTGTTTTATTCTTTTTTCAACCTTTTTTATTTTTTTATTAATTTAGAAAGGGAATAATAAAAGAAACTTGAATTCAACACACTTCACTAGATTTTTATATACAACTTATTTCAATATTTTTTTATTATGCTACAAACCCACCCTCCCTATCTCTTTTATTATTTTTTATTTTGTTTTGTCTTGAAGTAATCAATTAATTTGTTAACTAATCGATTGATTGGTTAACTTCAACCAACTAATTAATTATTAAATTAATTGATTTGTCAATTCTCATTTTAAAAAAGATAAACTCAAATTATTTTTTTTAACGAGTAAATAAATTTGGTCAAAATAGGGTGTTCACATGGACCATATTAATAGTCAATGTAGACCAAAATAAATGTGGAGTGGTGACAATGGTTCTTTGGTCAATATTCGTGTAATTTCTCTCAAAAAACTTCTTTTGCATCAGAAACTTTCTTGTTGGCTGAGAGAATGTTATTAACTTATTATATTGGCAAACTCATCAGAAACCAAGTATTGGTAGGCTCCATGCACCACACGTTTGGAAAGCCCTTGGTCAATTAATGTACTCTAAAGTTAAATGTTGACTCCGGTTGGGTAGGGGATCATAGCACATGATTCAGACTAGTAGTTCGAGATCATCTAGGCTCTATATGTGCTACAACAAAATTAACTCATGTTCGTCTGGACCCTTTGGTAGCAGAGGCTTTGACATTAAAATGGGCTTTGAGTTTAGCTGGTGATTGGGATATGAATCAATTAGTGATAAACACATATTGTTTGCGAGTTTTCCAAGCTCTAGAACACCAATCTTCTTGTCCACTTATTCACTCTATTATTACTAATTGTTTATTTTTAAAGTCATTTATGTGTTCACTTTCCTTTGATTATCGTTCAACAAATAATGTAGCCTATATTTTGGCTGCAAAAGCAAATAACTTTCTTAATTATGTTTGGTGGACTGAAATCCCATCATGGATTGAATTGGCTATGACTTTAGATATTTTTAATCTATAATATTCCATTTTGATTAAAAAAAGATTATTCACTGCTCAATGTGTTTTGGTTTCTATCAAAAGTCAAAACCACATAATTTGAAACGTAAATCCATGAGCGTTGGCCCGGATCCATATTTCAAATGTGGGTCTGGTATAAATCAAACATGCTCTTATACCATCAGGAAGTGTTGGAAAGAAAGACAGAGATTTCTTTTGGTGAACCAATGGTATCGCCCCAACCGATAACCAAAGACTAATTTCTTTCAAATCATAGAAATCACCGAAGTGGGTTATATTCTCATTACGTGTCTTATGGATGTATGTCTCCTTCACTATTATAATGTATAACTCCTTATAATGTACAATAGTTTTTTTTTTTTTTTCTGAATTGTGAATCCTAAAAAAGCTACAACTTACATAATAAATTAAATTGCTCAAATAGTATTCCAATTTTTATGTGGTCATATAGATATATAAGTGATGATCCAATTAAAGCTTAAGGTTACGATGCATGCATATATATATATATATATATATATATATATATATATATATATATATATATATTAGAATACTACATAAAAGTTTGCAACTCTTTTAAATTAACATTAATTGAATTCATTCACTGAACTCAAATCATATAGATACAAACCAAAGGAAGCAAGAAAAAAAAAGCTTCAATTATGTCTTATTTAAATATGGATGTAAAGGAAGCAAAAGCTGCATGTGCCTTGAATGATCGTACGTTCACGCCTTTGGATGAGGAGGAGAATAAGGAATGGTATAATCTGAAAGAGTTGTGTGATTGATAGTTTTAGCTATATATCTCAACATTCAAAAAAAAAAAAAATTTAAAGAAACTCTTACACATACAACAAATGAAGACTAGCAAAGAAGATTTTCTAAGACCTTCATATATGTTATTAATTACTTCCTATATGGGCCACTCATTTTCATCAATTGTTAAATATATAATTTGATATGTGAAAGTGACATCTAAGTTATTTTTTTATCTTTGAAAGTGTTGGTAAATTAATTGTGAATTGTATTAACTGAAGAGATTAATTAATTATTCATACAACAATAAACATGCAACACACTTTTTCTCTCTATATCTCTCCATCACATCTCACATTTCTCTCTCTTCTTTTTCTTTTGTCTCTTTTTTTATCTTGATTGTAGGGTTGTATGTTGTATAAATTTAATTTCTCTTAACTGAATTACATTTTAGTTCTTCTATTATAAAAGTGAGTAAAATTATTTAACACATTTAGAAATCAAATTATATATATATATGAATATATATGAATCAGGATCCATTGACACCACGTGTCAAACTTCAAGACTTACACCAATTAATAACCTTTTGTAAAATATGAAATTGACCAATCCAACCATTGAATTAAAAGTTCTTATAAAGTAGACCACGCTTATAAAATTTCATAAAAATCGAAGACTAATTGATACTTCATCAAATTAATTTATTTTAATATATAATATGTTTTTAAAATACAAGTAAAAGTCCACTGTTAAATAACATACCTACGAATGTCCAAATTATCTGAAAATTGATATACATAATCATAAAGGTAATATAATATGATTCAACGGTTAGATTGGTCAATTTCACATTCTACGACAAGTTATTAATTGGTGTAAGTCTTGAAGTTTGACACCTGGTGCCAACGGATCTGACTATATATATATTTATATATATATATATACACACACATCATATCATCTACACTTTTAAGGACTATTTTGTTTCCAAAAAACTAAATTGTAAGATGTTAATAATACATTATGGGACCAAATTGTACATACCAAAACTTAGAATAAAAATAAATTGTGAGAACCAAAATGCATGTATATTAAAAAATAATTTGTTTGGTTTAGTATTAAAATGTGATAAATTCACGTTTTCTAACGCTAAAAATAATTGCGTTGAAGAATCTAAATTTAAGTTTATCAGTTTTAATACTAAATCAAAACATACACTAACTCAATGCCATGACAAACGAAGTATTTTATATATATATATATGGAAAACGTTAAACAAGGAGAGTTGATAAAGAAACGATGTTACGATCATAAAAAACTTACGTGGTCCACACTGGGTTCCAACTAAAGGAATTTGGAAACCACAAGTGTGGGCTACATAGATGGTTTTTTCCCCATCCATCTGATCCTCCATCCCAGGGGTTATAGTAAGCCCTAGGCAGAGGCAAGTGAAGTCGACATTTTCCAAGGTCCCACAGCATTTTGGCGATGGTGGAATCTTTGGCCCTTTTTTTTGGATGAACTTTCCACATTCTTTTAAGATGGAATCAAGGTCACCTCCGCAATCACTTTCAGCTGAGATGTTTGGCAGGTTTTCTAACACGAGGATGGATGCAACAAACACCAATATTGCAATGTCTATGCATCTAATTGCCATGGTGATCACCAATTAACCTTAATTTTCTCAAATTAATCCAAAAGCAACTTTAGTTAGGAATAGGTTGGAGAATTATATATGCTAATAACTACAAAACTGGGGAGTGATTTATATAGAAAAAGACGATGAGAGAAAAAGCCATATTTTTTTTATAAAATAACTTACGTACGTCACTCGCAGTTTACGTGTAATTATTAAAATGTGATTAATTAATTAACATTACTTTGGGTTTCATTTTTTCTATTTATTACCTTTACGTATACAATGAAGGAAAAAACAAATAAGATGTTGAGAGTAACTAGTAACTATCTCGTGTCAAGGTAATTTTAAATTTAAAAATAATTTAAATTATTAAAAATTATATATAACAAGTTAAGGAAAATTAAGTGTATATATATATATATATGAGTCAGGATCCGTTGACACCAGGTGTCAAATTTTATGAGTTACACCTCTTAATAACTTTTTGAAAAATGTGAATTTACAATTCAACCGTTGAATCACATTATATTACCTTCATGATCATGTATATCAAATTTCAGATAATTTGGACATTCGTAGGTATGTTATCTAATAGTAGACTTTTACTTATATTTTAAAAACATATTATATGTTAAAATAAATTAGTTTTATGAAGTATCAATTAGTTTTTTATGAAATTTTATAGGCTTGATCTATTTTATAAGAACATTCAATTCAAGTACGGTTGGATTGGTCAAATTTGCATTTTTCAAAAAGTAATTAAGAGGTGTAACTCATAAAGTTTGACACCGGATGTCAACCGATCCTGACACTATGTGTGTGTGTGTATAGGAGGGTTCAACTTACACCGGTGTAAGTTACACCAAGTATTACACCGTTGATAACTACAAATCGAATGTGTTTTTTAGTAATTCAATCGTTGAATTATGTTTATTTATCATCGTGATTATTTGTGTCAAATTTCGTAAAATTTTGACACTATTTACTTAGATAATCAAATGATTGCTTTTTTCATATATTTCAAATGTATATATGACGTTAATCTTGAGACATCTTAATGACATATCAAATAATTAATTTCGGATTAATGTAAAATTTTATATGTATGATCTATATGATATATGGTAACTTTAAATCTAATGATAGATTACTTAATACAATGATCTGTTAAAAAGTTATCTAACGGTGTAATACTTGGGTTAACTTACACCAGTGTAATTTGATCTCTCCTCATATATATATATATATATATATATATATATATGTGAGGAGGGTTATAATTACACCGGTGTAAGTTACACCAAGTATTACACCGCTAATAACTACAAATCAAAAATGTATTTTAGTAATCCAACCGTTGAATTATGTTTGTTCATCATCATTATTATATGTCCCAAATTTCGTAAAATTTTGACACTAATAACTTGATAATCAAATGGTTGGATTTTTCATATATTTCAAATGTATATATAACGTTAATCTTGAGACATCTCCATGGCATATCAAATAGTTTCGGATTAATGTAAAATTTTATATGTATGATCTATATGATAGTAACTTTCAATCCAACGGTGGATTATTTAATACAATGATCCGTTAACAAAATATTCAGTGGTGTAACACCTGGTGTAACTTACGCCGGTGTAATTATAACCCTCCCCTCTCTCTCTCTCTATATATATATATATATATAAGGAGGGTTCAACTTACACCAGTGCAAGTTACACCAAGTCTTACACCGCTAATAACTCTAGATCGAATGTGATTTTTATTAATCCAACCGTTGTATTATGTTTATTCATCATCTTGATCATCTGTGTAAAATTTCATAAAATTTGAACACTAATAAACTGATAATCCAATGGTCCTTTTTTCATATATTTTAAATGTATATATGACGTTGATTTTGAGACATCTCAATGACATATCAAATGATTTCAGATTAATGTAAAATTTTATATGTATGATCTATATGATAGTAACTTTCAATCCAACGGTAGATTACTTAATACGATGATCTGTTAAAAAGTTATTCGGCGGTGTAAGACTTGGTGTAACTTACACTGGTGTAAGTTGAACCCTCCCCCCCTCTCTCTCTCTCTATATATATAAAACCATAACTAGAGGAGGGTTCAAATTACACCAGTGTAAGTTACACCAAGTATTACACCGTTGATAACTACAAATCGAATATGATTTTTAGTAATCCAACCGTTGAATTATGTTTATTTATCATCATAATTATTTGTGTAAAATTTCACAAAACTTTGAGACTAATAACTTGATAATCAAATGATTGGGTTTTTCATATATTTTAAATGTATATATAACGTTAATTTTGAGACATCTCAATGACATATCAAATAATTTTGGATTAATGCAAAATTTTATATATATGGTCTTTATGATAATAACTTTCAATCCAACGATGGATTACTTAATATAGTGATCCGATCCGTTAAAAAATTATTCAGTGTAATACTTGGTGTAACTTACACCGGGTGTAATTTGAACCATCCTCCCATAACTAATATTTTAATCATCCGTGTAATGCATGACAGCATGAGATCGATCTAGCTAGATTATATTCTTATTTACTAATTATATTCTTATTTTATTAAAAATTATAAAAGATATATAATATATTTTGGAATTTAAATAAAAACATCTAAAATATAAGGACACTATATTGTATGTATTTCTTAATTAGTATGTTTTAAATTAAATAAAAAAATAAAGGATAAGGAGAGATTCTTGATAATATTGGATAGGAAAAAAATTCAAATTCTCTCTAAATTTCATGGCCGATCTAAAGGAAGGCTGCTGAAGTAATGATTTTAAGTCTCCTTCATTACAAAGCCTTATAAATTTTTTACGGTATGTGTAGGGATGGCAATTGAGCCCAAGCCCTATGGGTACCCGTAAAAATTACCCGCAAAGTGAGTATGGGCGCAGGTACGGGCAAAAACCCGCTTTTTTTCATGGGACGGGCGCGGGTACGGGTACTTTGATGCCCAGCCCGCCTCATACCCGCACTCATATATGTAATTATTTAATAAAAAATACCATATATAATTATATATAGAGATATATTAATTTTATTAAAATATCTAATATATTTATACATATTTTTAAAATTAATATATATAATATTGTAAATTAAAAATATGTTTTATAACTATCTGTTTGTGTTTTTTTTACTTTATGATATATGACTAATTAGTGTTAATAATAATTTTTTACAGATCTTGAAGAATTGTAACACATGATATCCAAGTTTATAAAACAGTGTGACGTGAAAGTATATTTGTAATATTTAATAAATATTTTGAACTTTAGATCATTTATTGTGTTTTAGAACATTAACATATTGTGTTTCAATATAATTAAATTGTTGTATCACTGATATTTAAAAATTATGTTTGGACGATCTTCGAGTAACTTTTTCAATTGAGATATGATTTTCTTAAATTAATATTTTTTTAGTAAGTTGTTAATTTTTTACTTAAAAAAGTACGGGTAACGGGCATATAGGTGTCCAGCGGGTATGGAGACGGGCACTAAAGTTACTGCCCACGCGGGTACGGGCGCGGGTACGGGCTTTTTTTGAAAATGCGGGTACGGGGACGGACACTATGGTACCCTGCCCAGAGGGTACTCATTGCCATCCCTAGGTATGTGTTACATATTAAAACTAAAAAAAGATTTTATATCAAATATAATTTTTTTATATCAAATATAATTTTTAACCGTAAAAAAAATATATATATTTTTTATTAATTATTAATATTTTTCTAGTAAAATTAAAAATATTATTAATTATTAACTATTACTTCATAGATAGTAATTAAAAATCATTTTTTCCATATAGTAAATTGTTTTCTCATTTTGACATAACTTTTCTTTTATTAAAAATAGTTATGAGGTCTCTCATTTCTTAGAAATAAGCCATCTTATAATTCACCGATCATGTTAAATTTTATAATTTAAAAGTAAAAAATTACATAGATTAGTATAATTAAAAAAATAAGTATATAAGATATTGTATTTTAAATTTAAATAAAAAATTTCAAATTATAAGGAGACTATTATATAGAAGTATTAAATGTATTTCTTAGCTGATATGTTTTAAAATAAAAAAAAATATGAAAGGATTGATAAAGAGAGATTCAAGTAGATAGTATTAGATAAGGATAAATTTAATTTTTTTTCTAATTTTAAAACAAAATAAAAAATAATATGGATTAATAAATAGAGTGAACGTTAAGACTCATTTAATATAAAAAAATAGATAAATTATTTATAACTATTTATACGTACATCATGTTATTCGTATTAAAAAAAATCTGTCACAACTCGTGTAAGTCCCCAACTTAAAGAATTTGTATTTTTTTTTTGTATAAACCATAGGTATCCCCCATTATCAGGGGCATTATTCGGGGTTTAGTCACAGTTCCCGAAGAGTGTGTTTAGTGGGGATCGAACTTAAAGAATTTTTAGTGAATAATATGTATTTTAAAATACAACTTAAAGAATTTGTATTTTAAAATATAATGATATTTATTTAAGAGACTTTTTAGTGAATAATTGTTCTGATCAAATCATCAAATAATAGTAGGAGACGGTGGTGGACCTATGTGGAGTTGAGGGTACATATGCACCCGCTAAGGTTGATAAAATTATAAATGAATATCTTGGATTCGATATTTTGTATCATTTATTTTTATATCTTTTGAATCCACTAGCTCCAGTTACTTATGTTTATTATCTTTTTATTTGATTTGAGAGTCAGATTTCATCTCTTCTCTCATAGTAGTCGCTAATCTAGATAGTTTTTTTACCTCACACTTTATTCTTTTCATATGTATGATTATAATTATTTATTAATTTTAATTTTTCAAAATAGATTGCACCTACTAATCAGGATATTTATCCCCACTTTGAGATATAATTGCATTAACATAATCTGTTATCATTATAGAATTAGGGTGTGGAAGATTCAGGGGTGGACCAAACAAATTAATTTTGGTTCACGTAATCCAACCTACATTTTATTAGTTATTAAAGATAAAATGAATAATTATTTATGCGTGAAAATTCTCTCAAAAGAATTATTTCATTTTTTATTCTAAGAGTAATTTGAGACTTAAAATCTAGTCCTCAAAAAGGGACTTTTAGAAGTGGGTTTTTAATATCTATTGATTTTAAGAACGTATTTATGTGAATATTTGAAATTACAATCAAATGCACGTGTTGATTACACAGTAGAAAAATTGAAGAAAGAGAAGCACATAAAGGAAGAAGAAAGAGAAATAGATGGAAGAAAGAAATGAAAAGAAGGGGAAGAACAAAAAAGATGAACAATGAACACATAATGAAACTAATTATAACAAATTAAAAGAACAAAGAGAAGATGAAGGAGTCCTATCCAGAGTTATTCGCTTCAGGTAAAATTCGATGACGAATTTTCTTGTAGAAGGGGAGAGTTGTAACATCCTGAATTTTATTAAGTAAAATTAAATTAAATTAATAAAGTGGAGAAATAAATAAATAATAGAATTAAGATATCATTAGTAGTTTTATCCATAAAGTTATTCCAAATTTAAAAGAGGATAAGGGGGTAAGTGGGTTGAGAGTGGGCCAAACCCAATTAAGTATTTAAGTAAAGAGGGGGGTACCAATTCACCCTAATCCTTATTTTTTCAAATCGTCAGAGAGCAAAACGCTAAGGAGGGGAGAAACCAAGTCTCAAGAGGAGGTTGCTGGAGAGTAATCATCAAGAACCAAGAAAGAGTCTTCCTTGCTGTTCGATCTTCACTTCAAGGTACGGTGGGGGAGAGGGTGCTGCTTGTATGTGCATGTGGGGTGTTTGGGTAGTCCTAAGACTTGAATTCGAATTGATATATGTTTATATTGAGTATGGATGATGAAAACCTGTTGATTGTTGAATTGTTTTATGAATCTTGAATGAATTGAAGAGGATATTTAGAATAGTAAAAAGGGGTAAATATGGGTTTGATGATTTGGGGTTTTGATGGATTAACTGTGCGAATCTGTGTAAAGATTGGTACTTTACTGAGTTTGATTGATATAAACGTGTATGATTGATGTATTAACCTTAAGGATTGATTAGAGGTTGAATAAGAGGGTTTAAAAAGGGGCAAAAACGCAGGTACGGTCGCGTTCTACGACATTCACGCTTCAACTGTGTTGAAGCGCAGGCTGGAGCGTATCTGTATCGAATCTGCGCTCCACTTGCGCTGAGCGAGAGTGGAGCGCAGCTCTCTGGAATTCGCGCTGCAGGTGCCCTGAGCGTAGGGTGAAGCGCAGCTCACAGATTTCTGTTTTAATGTAATTTTGATGAGTTCCTTTCAGAGTGAGGATGGTTTTCCTTATCACATGAATTTAAGATTGATATGTACTTAATATAAGTGTTATTTTGGGGAATTGAGAGATTTAAATGGATGTTTAAAGTGGATTGATTTTAGTTTGAGTATGATGATATTAATATCTCCCTTGATGTTAGATTTCTATATTGTTAAGATGTGTGATGATGATATAGTGATGTAATTTGTATATGAGGAGCGAGGTGTATGATGATTATATTGATGCCTTGAGCTTATGATGATTTATGATGATTGATGATGATGATGATGATGTATTTAATCTTGTGATGTTGATTATGCCTTGAGCATATGAGGTGTTGTACTTGAGATGCACAAGCCTAGAGAGGGGCGAAGTGCAACTCAGGGAGGTGTTGTACTTGAGATGCACAAGCCTAGAGAGGGGCGAAGTGCAACTCAGGGAGGTGTTGTACTTGAGATGCACAAGCCTAGAGTGGGGTGGAGTGAAACTCAGGGAGGTGTTGTACTTGAGATGCACAAGCCTAGAGTGGGGTGAAGTGAAACTCAGGGAGGTGAACTGCGCGGACCCATTAGAGGGGGGTGCAGAGACCATGATGGGAGATATTCTCTGTACAAGCCTAGAGTGGGGTGATGTACAACTTACCGACCTGTGTGGTGTTTAACGGTAGGGCCATCATTGGTGACAACTAGGGAGATTGATGAGGTACGCCCATTGTGCGGAGTTCCAAGTCATGATCCTTGGGATGATGTTGATGATGTTTTGGTGTGCATGGTGATAGATGAACATGCATTGTATTTAATGATGATATTGAATTATATTATGATGTTATGAGAATTATTGATGAGATGAGTATTATGTCTTGAGTGTAGAGAATGTGCTTGATGATTTATAAAGTGTGATTCGTATAATTGTGACAAAATAAGATGTTTGATAATAAAGGTGTAAGATGTTATGAGTATATTATTACTTGATGAGAATGATGATTGTATGTGGGTGAGGATAGGGTAGCCTCTTATGTGTATGTTTGAGTTGGTATTCTTTTCCTCACCGTTACACTGTGGTTAATTTTACAGGTGACGATGATGACACGACTGGTGTCGAGTATTGATTTGAAGGGAGTGTCGCTCTGATACATGTGACATCAGGGCATATTATTGGGGATTTACTTTATGCTTCTATTTAGAAAGAGATTTTGTAAACTGTTTTAAGTGCCTTCCATGGCTAGTAGGATATTTTGATGTTGATACTTGAGATTCCGCTGCTTTAAGTATTTTGAAAACCGTCGAATTTTATTCCTATCTTAAATGAGCTGACTTTGAAATAAATGACGTTTTAAACGATGAGAAATGTGAACCTTTTTACCCGTTGTGGGACGTTACCTTTCCTATATTTCGATTTATTGAATATATAAGAGTTTGGGATAGAATGGTGTCACAAAAGATACTTCTGAAAAATCTTCAATAATCTTCTAAGTTATTCTGAAACTCTTTTAAGTTATTTTGAAACTGTACTTTTCTTCCTTTTTCTTGAAGTTCTCTTTTGTTCAAACTAGTCGCGTACCCGTGCCATGCACGGGGAATTTTTTCCATATTAGACATACAATAATAATTTGATAAAATAAAAGACATATAATAATTTTTTAATAAATAGAATTCATAATATATTAAAGTTAAAAATTGTATATTAACGTGAATGATTATTTTTTTTCTATTCATCTTATATTTTTATTCCTGCCTCAAATTTTCAATTGCACAATATATCCCAACCAACTCAAGCTACTCCCCTTTTTTCCTTCATTCCACCCTAACATGTAAAAGTTTTAAAACGTTTCCTAATATAAATGAGCTCTGTAGGAGTAAAACCATTGCCTATTTCATGTTTCAGCAATGGTTTTTTTAAATGTGGACAAAAAAGTGTTGCATAAAGTAGAAATTGTTGCGGTGACCATTTCTTGTGCTGGGAGGTTAACATTGTCACAATCAGTAGTGTTGAATGATATACCTTCTTATTTGATGCAAAAAACTTATATATGCCTGTATCTACATGTGAAGCAAATTATGTAGAAATTTAATTTCTTTGGGGTGGCACAGAGGAACATAAGAAAATCCACCTAGTTGGGTGGGATAGGATTTGCACTCTTAAGTTGGTTGGAGGCCTTCACTAGTGCAAAAATGTCTTTTAACGACAGGGATACAATGACAGTTAAATAGCCACCGTCGTCGAAAATGATGCAGTGGCATTTTTGCAATTTAATCAACTAGTCCACAAGGTTTCAGTACGCCCGTCGTTAAAAGAGACAAACAACGACGGTTTCTCCACATGACCCTCGTTGTATGTCCATTCATCAGCGTAAAGAGATGACACTTCATGAAGGTCCATCGTTATATGTCATATGCAGCTTAAACGATGGCGGTTATTTTCATAACCGTCGTGGTTTTCCTTGTATAACCCCCTTCCAGACTTTCATTTCACACTTCCAGACTTGTGTCGTCCCTAAACCCTCGTTTCTCTCTCACTTCCCTCGTCCTCCCCCAATGCCTGTAATGTTTAGGAATGTGATTAGTATTGTGATTAGGATGCTTAGGAATTACTTTTTAAATGAAAATGTGATTAGAATTATGCTTAGGATTGTCGTAATGTTAAATTCACACGATTTTCAGCGGTGTTAAGGTTGATGAATTTGAAGGCATGAATGGGTGGTCTGCTAAAAGCTTCACGGAATTACTTCAGTTGCTAACTGGCATGCTTCCTGAAGGAAATACACTACCCAATCGTAATTATGAGCCAAATAAGATAATGTGTCCGATGGGTATGGAAGTATAAAAAGATACATGCATGCCCTAATTTCATTTTATACTGAAAATACTATGAAAGGTTGAAGAAATGTCCCAAGTGTGGGTTATTGATAAGTGAAAATTATATGATAAATTAGAGTACTTTTTGTAGAAACACAGGGGAAACACTAGAAGGGGGGTTGAATAGTGTTTCTTTATATTTTGAAAGCTTTTTGAAAACAACAAATTATAAACAGTTTCGACAGGTTTATCGAGGCTGTCTGAAGTATTTAAAAGGTTCCTGAAAATATATTTTAAAAGGTTTCTTTGCTTTTAAAATATTTAAAATAGCTTTTCAACACCCTTGATATTAATATAAACGAATTGACAAGAGATAAGGGATAGAAAAACTTAGCCAAGGATTTATCCTGGTTCACTCACCACCACTGTGAGCTACCTCCAGTCCCAATGCCAACAAGCACTTGGATTTTCTCTTAATCTTTCACAAAGATTACAAGTATTCTTTTCTATCAAGCCTCTTCAGGCTCTACAACACAAGTATTCTTTTCTGTCAAGCCTCTTCAGGCTCTACAACACAAGTATTCTTTTCTGTCAAGCCTCTTCAGGCTCTACAACAATTACAGTTAAAAGGAGTTTAAGCTTTTAAACTACACAAGTTTAAAGCTCAAAACCTGTTACGATGTACAACTTAAAAACTGAGGTATACTCAGGATATGAAAATATAAAGTGTACAAAGAAGTTTATCAGAGTTATTTTCTTGAAGAAAATTTGCAGCGATGATTCTCTTTTTCTATATGCTCTTCTCTGTTCTTGTTGCTTCTTTTTGTGATGGTCTTCATAAGGGGTATTTATACCCAGAATTTAATTTGTTGAAAAACCACCGTTTAGAGATAGCATTAAATGCTATTCAATCCGTTGTGAGACATACTTCTGAGCATCCTGATATTTCTGACACAGTACAAGGTTGTATCTGCCAAAAAGGCTGCTTCAGGAATTGCTGCGCTGCTGCGTTTTCAGAGATTTCCTCAGTGGTGTATGAAATTCAAATGTACCAGGAAAGCCCTCTGTGTTTGTTGCCATAAACGTGTTCCAAAACGTACGAGCAGCAGAGACTCAGAATAGTCTTCACGCAAGGTTTCAGCAAGGTTGCC
Organism: Sesbania bispinosa; assembly: GCA_026901365.1. Lineage (NCBI taxonomy): Eukaryota > Viridiplantae > Streptophyta > Magnoliopsida > Fabales > Fabaceae > Sesbania > Sesbania bispinosa. The sequence continues at coordinate 271,076 of QLOH01000660.1, read as the reverse complement.
ACGTCATTAATAAAACTTCAGACGGCTTCGGGTTCCAGTCTTCAGACAGGCTTGGCTCTTCAGACAGTTTCAACGCTTAAGACAGGTTGACCACTTTAGAAGACCTGTTTCCCTCAGATGACTTGAAGCACTTCTTAACGACTTATAAAGCGTATTGTGGCTTGCTGAAATCACTGATAGATAGTTAAACACTTAAGAGTATCTGTGAAAATAAATACTGTAAATTTGTTAATCATTAAACTTGGAAATATTGCTGTCTTAAAACATCATAAAATCTCTTATGATATTTTTGAGACTCAACATTCTCCCCCTTTTTAATGATGACAAATTTATCTTAAAACTGTAAAATCTGAAAGGAGTATGTGGTTTTAATAATAACTCCCCCTCAGATAATGAACTAATAGTTCTTCTTTGCTCCCCCTGAGTCCTGTAGCACTTCAACTTTGAATCAGATTTTGTTAGTTAGTTTACTACAGTACTCCCCCTTTTGTCATCAATCAAAAGGGAATCAGAGAGTAATAATCCGTTCAAGAGCAATAAAGCAAACAGGATTATAAAGTCAAGTAAGTAAGGTCAAGTATCAGAGCATGTATCAGAGCAAGTAAAGTCATTAATGCAGGGTTAAACAGACAATCAGCACATGAAAAAGTACGAACATAAGACAATGGCAATAAATTAGTCCTTCTTCTTCAGCAGGGCTTCAGACAGAAAGGAGATCAGTTCTTCCTTGGCCTTGTCTATCGCAGCTTCAATGGAAGATTTCAACTCTTGTTGCCCACTTCTTATCAGCTGTTGTTCATGAAGAATTTCTTGCTGATTCTGAAGAACCTTTTGTGCTTTCTTTTCTGAGACTTCACATCTCCGCTCAGATTCTTCACACCTCTTTTCAAGAGCCTTGACCTTGGATTTCAGCTTCTTGTTCTCTTCAAACAGGTCAGGTTCAGACTCAACCAGGATGAGCTTGAAGGTAGGGACAAACAAATCTCAAGACTCCAAAACCAGGCTGTAAGCCATATTCTGAAGGATCGTAGACGGGGCAGAAAAAGGTCCCAACATACTTCAGCAGCACCCAAGCTTGGTTTAATGAATCTGCCTGTGGGGGAAAGTGATCTATTAAGAAATGGTACTGAACATTTGTGAAGTGTCCAACACCTATTGCAGCTTCAGCATCAGGACCACTAGATCCAGAAGAAGACCCAGCAGCTTCTCTGATCTTCCAGTAAGATTCCCACATCCAGTTCTCAAACAGGTGATTCAGACCTCCGCCTTCTGATATGATAAACTCAGGAAGACCTGCCCATTCGGAAGCAGTCATGGCTTCAGACAGAGGTGCTGATACAGAATAAACCTTAGGACCTTTCAATTTTTCATCTTGTCCTTCTTTGAGGGGATACCTAGGAACAATCCTATCAGGTTTCACCAAGATTTTGGTTGAAGGCCTGATTGAACTGGTTCTAGGAGGCCTGTAGCCTATCATTCCAACTCCTCTAGCCAAGTCTCTCTTGAACAACTCAGCTTCTGTGTTCAGCATTCTGACCATTAGCCATTCCTCATTGGTCATCTTGCATGAGTCTTCAGAGAATGGATTGATAAGATCCCATGTATGATTAGGAGGGACAACACCCTTCCTTATCTTCTCCAAACCATCAACATTGTTGGAGTACAAAGCCCTTACATCAGACACAGTCTTCCTAGTAGACCCTGATGAAGTGAGACAGCAGGGGCTGTTCTAAATGATGCAGCTCTTCAGACAAATGCTGGAATTTTGGCAAAGGACAAGAGCCAAAGGAGGTTCTTGTCAGTCTCTTGCATAAGGCTGCAATCTCAGCTGAAATATTGAATTGATGACCAGATGAGGGTGGTGAAGAAGGTAAAGGTGTGTGAGGTGGAGATGATGATGGTGAGAAAGGTGATGAAGGTGAAGATAATGAGCTATCAGATAGTTGTATGCACAGAGGTGAAGGGGGTTTGGATGGTGAAGGATGAGGGTTCAAGAACATGGTTTTCTTGAGGTGCAGGGGGTTCAGACAACAGGTTGTCTGATGGTATGATGGGTGTAGGTGATTTAGGTTCAGATGGTATGAAAGGTTCAGAGGGTAATGGAATTAGCTGTGAGGTTGGTAGGGGTTGGGAGATAGGTAGAGAAGGTTGCTTTTCTGGTGATGAAGGAGGTGAGGGAGTTACATTATCAAATCTCACCTTGATCCTTTTGGAAGGTTTGGAAGCAGCAACCTCTTGAGCCTTAGCAGCTCTTTCTTTTTCTTCCCTTTCCTTAGCTTCCTTATCTGCTCTTTCTCTTTCTTCAGTTGAAAGAGGCCCTTCTTCTCTTGAAGTATTGATTAGCCTTTACAAACTTCTGATACCTTCCAGCAATATCTGCTTCCTCTAGATGAGAAGCAGTACTTCTGGTAACCCTAACTACAGACACTGTCTGAGGTAGTTTACCCGTCTTCCTTTTCCTTTGAGGTCCACTTGACCTCTTTCTTTTTGTTGAGGCTTCAGCAATGGCCGCTTGCTTGTCATCCTCAGCATAAGCAAGTTGTGAGGCTATTGCAAGAGCTCTATCAGTTCTCTCTTGCTCTTCTTTCAGTTCTAACTCTGCTTGTTCAATGGCAGTAGCCAGAGCAGCAACCTGAATCAGTTCAGGGTCAGAGGAGCATGCAGCAAGAAGTTGAGCAGCAACCGCATCGATATCCACAGCCTGTCCTTCCATTGTAGAAGTCGGCTTTGAAGGTTGTGCAGGTTCAGACGCTTGACTCTGCACAGTGGAGCGTCTTCTCTGAGCTTTCTCCATCAGCAAACTTTCTTTTATGGTTGGGGAGGGAGGCCTTGGAGTCAGCTTAATCTTCATGCTCTTCAGATTTGATTCACCAAACATAGGAATTGAATGGTGATCAAAGAGTTGGTGAACTGGAACTCTAAAATGTAACAACACCTTGGTGATGATGGTGTTGTGAGGAAAACTTCCAGCAGAATCTCTCATCCTCTTCTGAAGGTGGTACATGATGATGTTTGGAAGATTTATCTTTTGCTTCTTCAGAAGGTGAATGAGGCAGAATCTCTCCAGTTCAGATACATGGTTTCTGCTGCCACTCTTAGGGATTACAGAGTTCCCCAAAATAGCATGCAAAACCCTAGCCTTATCTGACATATTCTTAGCATCCAGACTAGCAGGAGAGGGAGTTCCATACAAAAACTCAGTAAAATATTTCTGACCTCCATTTCTTGATTCCCAGCCAGGAGAGAAGACAGCACCTTCAGTCTTGACGCCACAGACAATGGCCAAGATGTCTTCATCAATAAAAATAGATGTACCAAGCACAACAGCCTTGATGGTGGTGTAGATGCCTTGAGGGTTAGGGATTCCTCTGGCAGTGGCCCAGAAATCAAGTATACTCTGTTCATGCCAAGGTGAACAATTTGTGTTGAAGTATTCAAGCCACCCAGCTGCTTGAAATTCTGCATGAAGATCCATTCCTAGTGCTTCAAGCTCTTCCAAAAAGACACCCTTGGTCTTCACAATTTTATCAGCTCCAGACTTCTTTGGTGCCATTGTTGAAGGATGGAAAGAACTTGAGAGAAAAATGCTTTCTTGAAGACGAAGAATAGCAAAGGTTCTGAGAGGGTAGTGAGCTGTAACGTCCCAAGGACTCACTTCCTTACAGTACTTATAGACTTCTGAGGCAATGATGGCAGAGACTGGCCGCGCAGACATAGGGTAACGTGTAGAGTGGATTTAAACCGTCCCTTTATTGCCACGTCATTTGTTCATTTCAGAAAAGTGCAAGATTTCAGACTATTAATTGAAATTTCAGAAACCCTAAAATTTCAGACATGTCACAATTTCAGACATACCGAAATTTCAAATGTTCATTTCAGACGACATACAAAATCAGTTAGAAAATGCATGTATGTTCAAATTATCACGTATGAACTTAAATTTATCTTCAGTCAGAGGTTTTGTGAATATATCTGCCCATTGAAGCTCTGTTTCAATGAACTTTATATCAAAAACACCTTTCTGAACATAGTCTCTAATGAAATGATGCTTGATTTCTATATGCTTTGCTCTAGAATGTTGAATGGGGTTTTTAGACAGATTAATGGCACTTGTATTGTCACACAAAACAGGTATAACAGATATAAGAATATTAAAATCCTCAAGCTGATACTTCACCCAAAGAAGTTGTGAACAACAACTTGCTGCTGAGATATATTCAGCTTCAGCTGTTGATAATGCGATAGTACTTTGCCTTTTACTTGACCAGCTGATCATGTTGCCTTCAAAGAAGTGACAACCTCCACTGGTGCTCTTTCTTTCAATTCTGTCTCCAGCAAAGTCAGCATCACAGTATCCTATTAACCTGCGTTCTTTGTCTTTCTTATAGCAAAGACCAAGATTAGTAGTACCTTTAAGATATCTAAAAATCCTCTTAACAGCTTTATAATGAGTAATTCTTGGATCTGATTGAAATCTAGCACAAAGACACACACTGAACATAATGTCAGGTCTGCTTGCTGTTAAATACAATAAAGAACTAATCATTCCTCTATACAAAGTCTGATTCACTGGTTCTTCATTCTCATCTTTGCTTAAATGTGATGAAGGATGCATAGGAGTTGACATGGGCTTGCAATCATTTAAATTAAACTTCTTAAGCATTTCTTTTGTATATTTCTCTTGATGAATCCATATACAATTAGATTCTTGCTTAATTTGAAGTCCTAAGAAAAATTTTAATTCACCCATTAGGCTCATTTCAAATTCAGATTGTATTAACTCAGAAAACTCTTTACAAAGAGAAGAATCAGTGGAACCAAATATAATGTCATCAACATATATCTGGACTAGCATGAGACCTTTGTTAGACTGTTTTCTAAAAAGAGTTGTGTCAACTTTTCCTCTTTCGAAACCATTTTTGATAAGAAAATTGCTCAGTCTGTCATACCAAGCTCTTGGGGCTTGTTTTAGACCATAGAGAGCCTTTTTCAATTTGAAAACGTAATATGGAAAAGTGACATCCTCAAAACCAGAGGGTTGTCTAACAAAGACTTCTTCTTCAATGAAACCATTGAGAAAAGCACTCTTAACGTCCATTTGATATAGCTTGATGCTATTATTTATAGCATAGGACAATAAAATTCTAATTGCTTCTAACCTGGCCACTGGGGCAAAGGTTTCTGTGAAATCAATTCCTTCTTGCTGATTATATCCTTGAGCCACAAGCCTTGCCTTGTTTCTGACTACTTTCCCTTCTTCAGACAGCTTGTTTCTGAACACCCATTTGGTTCCAATAATAGTTTTCCCATGGGGTTTAGGAACAAGGGTCCAGACATCACTCCTAGCAAATTGATTTAGCTCTTCTTGCATGGCTAGAATCCACCCTTCATCATGCAGGGCTTCATCAATGCTCTTTGGCTCAATTTCAGACAGGAGAGCAAGAGAATTCAAATGTCTGAATTTTGATCTTGTCTTAACTCCCTCTGAAGTGCTGCCAATAATTTGCTCTTTAGGATGATGTGACTTGTATCTCCAATCGGTTCTGTGAATGGGTGCAGCATCTGTCTGAGACTCAACATCTATCTGAAGAGGTTCAGTAACAGTAGGCACTTCAGACAACTGCTCATCTTTCAAGTTGTTGTTGTCATTTAGCTCCATTCCTGCAAAATCGTCCTCTAGATCTGATAACTTCCCTATCAGTCTCTTTCTTGTCATTGAATTTAACATGGATTGATTCTTCTACAACTAGAGTTCTAGAGTTATAAACTCTGTAAGCCTTAGATGTTTCAGAATATCCTATGAAGAATCCTTTGTCAGATTTTGCATCAAACTTTCCAAGATCATCCTTTGTGTTAAGTATAAAACACTCACAGCCAAAGGGATGAAAGTAAGATATGTTGGGTTTTCTTCCTTTCCACAATTCATAAGGAGTTCTTTTGAGAATTGGTCTTACCAATATTCTGTTTTGAAGGTAGCAAGCTGTGTTAATAGCTTCTGCCCAGAAGGATCTTGGTAGATTGCATGAGTTGAGCATGGTTCTTCCCATCTCTTGCAGACTTCTGTTCTTTCTCTCAACAACCCCATTTTGTTGAGGTGTTCTAGCCACAGAGAAATTGTGTGAGATCCCATTCTCATCACAGAACATTTCAAAGTTTGTATTTTCAAACTCTCCACCATGATCACTTCTGATGACAGATATACAGAATCCTTTTTCATTCTGTACCTTTTTACAGAATATTGTGAATTTCTTAAAAGTTTCATCCTTGCTTCTAAGGAATATAACCCATGTATATCTAGAATAGTCATCAACAATGACTAAACCATATTTCTTACCACTAATGCTTTCTGTTCTAATAGGACCAAACAAGTCAATATGCAATAGTTCTAGAGGTCTGCTAGTAGAAACAACATCTTTACTCTTAAATGAGTGTCTTGTTTATTTTCCTTTCAGACAGCTTTCACATAAAATGTCAGATTTGTATGAGAGCTTGGGTAAGCCTTTAACCAGATTGTATTTTGCTAATCTTGAGATTAATCTCAAGCTGGCATGCCCAAGTTTTTGATGCCAAATCTGTTTTTCATCTTCAACAGAAATAAAACATTTAACATTTTGACTTGCTAGTTCCTCTAGATCAATTTTGTACACATTGCTGTGCCTTTTAGCAGTAAAAAGGATTTGATCAGAAGAGTCTTTGACTATACAACCTTCCTTAGTAAAAGAGACCACATATCCACTGTCACATAATTGACTTATGCTCAGTAGGTTGTGTAGAAGTCCTTCCACTAGGAGAACATTTTTAATAAGGGATAAAGGTGACATACCTACAGTCCCTATTCCTGCGATCTTCCCTTGCTGGTTTCCACCAAAGGTGACCACACCTCCATTTCTTGGTCTAAGGTTTTGGAACAAAGACCTTTCTCCTGTCATATGTCGCGAGCATCCACTGTCCAGGTACCATTTGTGGTGTCTCTTTTGTCCTGTTAAACACATCTGCAACAGGAATAATCAAGTTTTTAGGTACCCATATACTTTTGGGTCCTCTTTTGTTAGACCTGGGTGTTGGTCTCTTTTTGTGTTTACTCTGAATCACATTGTGTCCAGCTTTTCCACGTTGAGAACACCCAGTAACCTTTCCCTTGCCTTTTTCAACATTAAAAATATGATGTTCAGGTATGTTATAATCCCAAAAGCCTAAGCCACTTTTGTCAATGAAATGTCTTTGATCACCAAGTAATATGTTCAAATTATCAGTTCCTTTGACAAACTTAGCTAAGTCTTTTGTCAGTTGCTCAACTTGCTTCTGAAGTTTTATATTTTCTTCAGACACATGTTGAGAACTACTGATGTCAGACACAAGGATCTTTTCCTTGAGCATAATGTTTTCTATCTCAAGGGCTTCATATTTATTACACATTTCTATGTGAGCCTTGGATAGATTCTTATACTCTTTAAATAGTTCTTTGGAGCTTTCCATCAGATCATCATACATTTCTTGAAGAGTTAAAGGAAATACCTCTTCTTCAGAGCTGTCTGATGATGGCAGGCTGGCCATAAGACATAAGTTGGCCTCTTCTGAAGTATCTTCTTCTTCTTCAGAAGTAGATTCATCAAGGTCTTCCCATGTTGCCATTAGCCCCTTCTTCTTTTTGAAGAACTTCTTCTTATTGAATGTATTTTTCTTCAACTTAGGACACTCAGCCCTCACGTGACCTGGTTGTTTGCATTCAAAACAAGTAATTTTGTCATTTTGAAAATCTTTACCTGTCTTACCTCCTTTAGAGGTTGAAGGTTGATTCCTTCTGAATTTTCCTCTGTTTTGGAGCATTCTTTTGATCTTCCTACTTAAAAGAGCGAGATCATCATCTTCTGAGCTATCTTCAGAATCCTCATCTGTTTCCGAAGTTTCCTCTGCTTGCATAGCCTTCATCTTGCCATGCCTAGACTGACTGGTATTGGAGTTTAGAGCCAGAGATTTCTTCTTGTTGTTATCTTCTTCGAGCTCAAGCTCATGAACCTTGAGAGATCCCAGAAGTTCCTCCATTCTAAGGGAGTTTAAGTCTCTTGCCTCTTGAATGGAAGTAACTTTGGGTCTCCAGGTCTTAGGCAAGCTTCTTAGAATCTTTCTGTTATTATCTCCAGATTCGTAAGTTCTGCCCAAGGACCTGAGTCCATTTGTAATGGTCTGAAACCTCCCAAACATCTGATCAATGGTTTCTGTTTCTTCCATTTTGAACATCTCATATTGGTGTATGAGCATACTAATCTTGGATTGCTTGACAGTTTCAGTCCCTTCATGGGCTGCTGTAAGAGTATCCCAGATTTCCTTGGCAAATGTACAACTGTGCACCTTCTCATATTCTGATTTGTTCAATGAGCATATCAGATAGAGTTTGGCTTTGGCATTCATCTGAACTCTAGCCTTCTGCTCCAAGGTCCAGTCATCCTTAGGTATAGGCACATTGTTTAGCATGGGCACATAGTCTCCATCAGTAACTACATCCCAGACATCAATGTTGTTGCTTTCTATGAACAGCTTCATACGATCTCTCCAGTAGTGATAGTCTACTCCATTGAATGCTGGGGGTCTTGTGATAGATGCACCCTCAGAGATGTATTGCCTATTGTTGTTTGCAGCTTCCATCTGGATCTTTTAATCCTCGACACTTGTTAGGTGCTCAACCCTGAGTTAAGCTCTGGTACCAACTGTAGAAACACAGGGAAACACTAGAAGGGGGGGTTGAATAGTGTTTCTTTATATTTTGAAAGCTTTTTGAAAACAACAAATTATAAACAGTTTCAGACAGGTTTATCGAGGCTGTCTGAAGTATTTAAAAGGTTCCTGAAAATATATTTTAAAAGGTTTCTTTGCTTTTAAAATATTTAGAATAGCTTTTCAACACCCTTGATATTAATATAAACGAATTGACAAGAGATAAGGGATAGAAAAACTTAGCCAAGGATTTATCCTGGTTCACTCACCACCACTGTGAGCTACCTCCAGTCCCAATGCCAACAAGCACTTGGATTTTCTCTTAATCTTTCACAAAGATTACAAGTATTCTTTTCTATCAAGCCTCTTCAGGCTCTACAACACAAGTATTCTTTTCTGTCAAGCCTCTTCAGGCTCTACAACACAAGTATTCTTTTCTGTCAAGCCTCTTCAGGCTCTACAACACAAGTATTCTTTTCTGTCAAGCCTCTTCAGGCTCTACAACAATTACAGTTAAAAGGAGTTTAAGCTTTTAAACTACACAAGTTTAAAGCTCAAAACCTGTTACGATGTACAACTTAAAAACTGAGGTATACTCAGGATATGAAAATATAAAGTGTACAAAGAAGTTTATCAGAGTGATTTTCTTGAAGAAAATTTGCAGCGATGATTCTCTTTTTCTATATGCTCTTCTCTGTTCTTGTTGCTTCTTTTTGTGATGGTCTTCATAAGGGGTATTTATACCCAGAATTTAATTTGTTGAAAAACCACCATTTAGAGATAGCATTAAATGCTATTCAATCCGTTGTGAGACATACTTCTGAGCATCCTGATATTTCTGACACAGTACAAGGTTGTATCTGCCAAAAAGGCTGCTTCAGGAATTGCTGCGCTGCTGCGTTTTCAGAGATTTCCTCAGTGGTGTATGAAATTCAAATGTACCAGGAAAAGCCCTCTGTGTTTGTTGCCATAAACGTGTTCCAAAACGTACAGGCAGCAGAGACTCAGAATAGTCTTCACGCAAGGTTTCAGCAAGGTTGCCACGTCATTAATAAAACTTCAGACGGCTTCGGGTTCCAGTCTTCAGACAGGCTTGGCTCTTCAGACAGCTTTCAACGCTTAAGACAGGTTGACCACTTTAGAAGGCCTGATTCCCTCAGATGACTTGAAGCACTTCTTAACGACTTATAAAGCGTATTGTGGCTTGCTGAAATCACAGATAGATAGTTAAACACTTAAGAGTATCTGTGAAAATAAATACTGTAAATTTGTTAATCATTAAAACTTGGAAATATTGCTGTCTTAAAACATCATAAAATCTCTTATGATATTTTTGAGACTCAACACTTTTTAGTTCACTTATCAAGGATAAAATGGTATTTTTGCCCCAAAGTAATCCCTTTTTATTAAATATTAGATAAATTGTATTTATTAATCTTGAATTTGAATTTGATGCTATTTTAATATAAATTGTGCTGATTTTTGCAGAATATTGCAAAGATTTGATATGAAGTAAAGATAGCATTAAATGAGGGAGATATCTGCAAGATTTGAAGTTTAATTGAAGGCAATAAATGAAGACTATTTGAGAGCAATTAATGAAGATATCAGCTGCCAATTAAACAAGGATTTTGCAGACAACCTTCTCAATTAAATCCAAGATGCTCAATAAATGCAAGATTTCATCAAGAAAAGGGAAACAAGGAAAGGCAAATCAACCAAAACCAGTCTCGGGGAGAAATCAAGTAAAAAGAGAAAGATTGAAGTTGTGCAGCTCACGTTGCGCGCTTCAACCTGCGCTGTAGCGCAGGGTGAAGCGCAGGATACATGATTCTTGCCTTGTTATCGTTTTTAGATAGATTTCTCCCGAATTTTCTTTGTCTTTCCTTAGCCTATAAATAGGACCTTCTTGCACCAGATCAAGTGTGCACGATTATTGTAATTCAGTAATATTCCAGTGATAATGAACCACTTTTAAGTTTAGAATAGGAGAGGCGGAGCACTGCACGAGGATTGAAGAAGGTGACAGCTTCTTCAGTGGTTTGTATGGCTACCATGAGTAGCTAACTCTCCAATAGGATTGAATGTAGTTGATTCTATCCCCAAGTGCATGTGAATTCTATCTTATTATTTATGAGTTCCTTATCTATAATATTGGTAATCTTATTCTGTGCTTAATTCCTAACTTCCGCGCTTGCGTCGGAGTTATAGGCTAGTTTCTGTAATTAACGTTACGACTAGGATTGAGTTTGGGGGAGCCTAGACATAGGAAACTCAAACTCTGGGTGAATAAGAATACTCGGTTAACCAGTGCCTAAAACATGGGCGCAACTAATGATTGATGGGTAGTGTGAGTATCCTAATGAAGGGCGTCTAAAGGATAAGCATGGTCATTAATAATCGGTAGCAAAGGTTAGTTGATTGTAATCCCAGTGCCTGAAACATGGGCGTTGCTAGTGATTGATAGGTAGTGACAATATTCTAATGAAGGGCGTCTAAAGGATAAGCATGGTTTGTCAATGAGTCCTTTAACAAACGGAATAATAAGAGCAAAATAAGCCGAGGGTAATTTGTCGCTTGGGAGAACCCGCATGGTTTCCTTTGAGTGGTGAGGCTGCTGGTAACTCGGGGTCTTAGTAATATAGTTTGTCTATAGTATTATAGATCAAAGCCATAAATAATAAATAGTCTTCACATACATGAAGGGTGCGATGACACGAAATTCAATCCTAATCCAAGTAAAGTGTCTCCAACTCTTCCTTTCAATTTCATTTGATTATTAATCTGCAATTTATATTTTCCGCACAAAATATTCTCACAAACTCGTTGTTTTCTCTTGATAAATAGACCACGACTATACGCGAATTGACCGTTCCCTGTGGATACGATACTCTTCTTACTATTATACTACTGGATTTTTGGTTCGCTTACCAGAAACCCATCAAGTATTTTTGGCGCCGTTGTCGGGGAACGGTTTCCAATTCGTGTAGAGCTCCAAAGTCTAGTTATCAAGTTCTTATTTATCTTAGGATTTTGTTTATTTTTCATAGGATTTCTTTTATTTATTCTTCTTATTATTTTTAGGACCTACTATTATCTTATTAAATTTATAGTTTTTCTATTATTATTAATTCTCTTCAACACTTACCTTTTTCAAAGTTTCTTGTTTATGCTTCTGAGAGGCCAGGTGTCCCCCACTCAATTACAATTCGACCCGAAAATAGAGAGGACATCTCGGAGGAACAGGGGTAGAAACGGGAGAAGAAGAAGAAGGACAGTCGTAGAAGAACCCAAAAACATGGCTGAAGAACCTCCAAGAAGGACGCTAGGGGATTATATCACTCATCGAGGACCACGTCACTTCTCAAGCATTGTGTTACCACTAACTTCCAGAGCTTTGGAGTTGAAGACTGCACACCTCAACCTCATCAGTGCACATCAGTTTGCTGGATTGAATCACGAGAATCCAAACACTCATCTCTCTAATTTTTACGAATTAATTGGCACTATGGGTTTCGAGGAAGGTAGTTTAGAATCTGTTTACTTACGCTTGTTTCCTTTCTCTTTGATAGGTAAAGCTAAGGAATGGCTGCAATCACACCCAAATCAAAGTCTAACCAACTGGGGTGTAGTTGAGGAAAAGTTTTTGACAAGATTCTTCCCACCGGGGAAGCAGATTGAAGCCAAAGCAGATATTTCTACATTCAGACAAGGGATTGATGAGCCACTTTGTGAAGCATGGGAAAGATACAAGTCTATGTTGCGTAATTGTTCCAATCATGGCTATGAGGATATAGCCCAACTCAACATATTCTGCAAGGGACTTCGTTCAGATTCAAAGTCATTCATAGATGCTGCAACAGGAGGAACTATTCTATCCGCAGAAGTTGATCGAGCACTAGAAATCATTAATAATTTTGCACAAAACGATCAACAAGCTCAAAGTGGAAGACAACTTGCTCAATTACCAAAGAAGGGGATGCTGGAACTCAATCAAAGTGATGCTCTGTTAGCCGAGAACAAGCTCATTAAACGACAAATAGAGGCAATCACAAAGACGTTAAAGGCACTCCCTCAACAACTCAAAGCTGTCCACTCACAACCCATCCAAACCCAACCATTGATTTGCGATTTTTGTGGAGGTGACCATCTAAATGGTCAATGTGCTAATCAAGGGATGCAAGCAGAGCAAGTAAATTTCATGGGAAACCAGGGGAGGCAAGGTAATTTCTCCAATAACAATAACCAATACTCACAAGGATGGAGGAATAACCAAACCAACTCAGGTTGGGGTCAGAATGGAGGATCTAGACAAACACCTTATCAGCAGCAACCTTCAACCTATGACAAACTGAATAGTTTGGAAGGAAAGATTGATTATCTCGTACAAGGATTCAATGGATTCAAGAAGAATACCGAGGCATCAATCAAGACTCTAGAAAACCAAGTGGGTCAGCTAGCAATTGAAATGGCAGAGCACAAGCAACACCACTTCTCAGCTGTAACCCAAACCAACCCAAAGGAACAATGCAACTTGGTTGTTACTGATGGCAAAAAGTCAGAGGAGGAAGAACCTGATAAGGAAGAAGAAATCATCTTTAAAGAACAACTGCCTCAAGAGGAAACTGTTCATCAAGATGAAGAAAAAGCAACACCAGAGGAAGAAGAACACCATGAAGAGAAGGTCTTTATTACAAGTAAGTCACTTGACCCAGGTAAGTTTACTATACCTATCTCTATTAGTAATCTACCCTCTACTCAAGCTTTATTAGATCTTGGAGCGAGCATCAATTTGATGTCGCTATCGTATTTTAACAAGTTGAGTGATGTGAAGGTCAAGCCTGCAAGGGTGAAGTTGCTTCTTGCAAATAAATCCGCTCAATGCCCTTATGGGATAATAGAAGATATCCAAATCAAAGTGGATAAGTTTGCATATGTCGTAGACTTCTACATTGCAGAGGCAGAAGAGGAGGATACTGATGTCCCCCTAATTTTAGGAAGACCCTTCATGAAAGCTGCTAAGATGATTATTGATGTTGATCGGGGAAAATATGAACTTAGCTCAAAAGATGAAAGTATTGTGTTTCATATTGATAGAGGAATTCCCAAATTACAACAAACTGATGCTATTTCCAAAACTCAAACAAAGCTGCCAGGCTCCGGATTTCTGAGGAAGCCTAGAATGAGAGCAAAGCATCCAGAGTCAATATGAGAATTCCAATTTAAGAAAAAGAAAGGGATCAACATCTGATACTGAGGAAGATAGTGATAGTGATGGAAGAGTCAAGAATTGGCATGGAGGATGGGAGCTCAAAGGAAGAACGGGAATGGAGCTGAACATCATCCTCAACTTGAGGCCACAATAAAAGGGTTGAGTAACCAGGCATCGAGCTAAAAGACGTTAAACAAGCACTTCCTGGGAGGCAACCCGGTCATTGTAATTTTTAATTTTCATTTAATTTTAATTTTGTTAATTTTTAGTTTTAGATATTACCTGTTTAATTAGGAAAGTGTTAAATGAAGGATTTCATTTTAAAGGAATGCATGGAAACAATTAGGAGTAGCAGAAGCAGAAAAATACAGTGCAGATCTGCGCTTCAACCTGCGCTATAGCGCAGGTGAAGCGCAGAATTAAAAATTAAAAAGTGAGTTTCTGACTTCTGCGCTTCACCCTGTGCTGTAGCGCAGGGTGAAGCGCAGCGAGTGCGCTTCAACTTCCAGTGACACGCGCTCCACCCTGCGCTGTAGCGCAGGGTGAAGCACAGAGCGCGGGTCCTTAAATTGCACCTTTTTGAACGAGGAAGTTCACTCGAACTTCCCCTCGTTCTTTCTCTTGCTTTTTCTCTGAATCCCTGACCCTTTGCATTACCTTTTTTCACTCTTATAGCCTTCATTTTTCCATTTCTGAGCTTATACCGGGTATGTTTTTATAGTTTTCTTTACTTTTAACCGATTGAAATTTTGAGTTTTTATTTTATTTGAGCAGAAACCTTAGGATAGGAAACTTAGGATTCTAGGAACCTTTAGGAAAGAAATAATTGTCCATAATGCTTTATTTTATACTGCATGTTGTTAGGATTAATTGTGAGTAATTCTTGTTTGCTTAGGTGGTAGTTTTTGAGTGCTCAGTGATTTCTGCTAATTATTTTGTTGGTGCATGTATGTTTAATTAATTGTTATCATATTTTTGCATGCCCATACATAAATAATTATGCCTTATTGCATGTTACTGATGACATGATTCTTGAGCATGAGTTTGATTCTCACTTTGCATGTTTAGAATTGTTTAGGACTTGCTTTAATTGATCACTTTAGCACGTTCTTAATTAATTAATTGGCAATTATTGGTAATGTTTAAAATTAAAATTTTTATGCACAATTGTTTGATTAGTTGATTGCTTTGATTATTGAAATTAATTGGCCATTTATTTCATAATTATGAACAATTAAATATTATTATGCTGCATAAATAATTTTGATTTGCATTTGTTTTTCAGATGGCACGCACCAAGACCGTAAGTAGGGCAGGCAGTACATCTAGGAGAGGCAAATGGGGTGCCAAGAGTAAAGCACCCCAGAGGGAACCTGAGTTTGACCGTCATCGCTTCAAGGATTTTAAGTCCTTTTAAGCCTACACTGCCATTGAGAGGTGCAACTTCATCCTCGAGCGACCAATCCTACTTGAGGAGGATGAGTATGAGTATGAGGAATTTTCTGCTGAGATTCATAGAAGGCGATGGGACTGCCTCAGTCGCCCTGACAACTATTTCGACCCGAATATCATCAGGGAGTTCTATGCCAACACCATTGGAGACCACGACGTTGACTACAGGAGGGAGTCCTATGTGCGAGGACAAGTGATTAGATTTGATTGCGATGCAATCAATGCATTTTTAGGACATCCCATACAGGGGGACAAGGACCTCGTGGAGTGCCAATACCACGAGAGGATGCAGGCTGTAGGGCTTCATGGCAATGATCCCCTTGATACAGAGACTGCACAATTGCTATGTTTACCAGGGCGTTCCTTGGAGAGGAACGCATATCAGGAGGCTGCTAGGATCTACAGGAAGGATATGAGTATAGCTCAGATGTGGACAGTGCTGATACTGGCCAACATCCATCCTACAAGGCATGTTTCTGATGTAGTTATGCCCATGGCCCACCTCATATACACCATCCTCATCGACGCTGTTGTCGATGTCTCACGGGTCATCACCTAGAAGATATCAGACTTTGCATCTGTTGTAGGGCGTATGAGCCCTAACTCCAGGATCAGACTTGGCTTCCCCTTTCTTATCACAGCACTCTGCAGATCTAGGGGTGTGGATGTGAACCCCACGGTTCGCATTGCACTTCCTATGACTAGAGCATACATAGAAACCAATTGTATCCCAGCTGAGGAGTTACAGGTTGAGGATGAGCAGCAGCCACAGCAGCAGCAGGCACCACCACCACCACCAGCATACATAGATGCTCCTGTCTGGGCCTAGCATCTGGCGGCCCAGAACAGTCACATGATGGCTCAGCTATCCACCATTCACCGAGCCGCAGTTCATTTTCGGGATCTACATTATCAGGCTCGGGCGGACCCCCATTTCGGCATGACCCCTGATCAGTTTCAGGCGTACCTACAGTGGCCTGGGGACAAGCCTATTTTCCCAGGGGGGATGGAGCAGCTGGAGCTAGAGCTGCTCACATGGATCAGGACGACTGATTTTTTTTCCTATTTGGTGCTTTTCCTTCTTTTTCTTTTTCTTTTTTATTATTATTTTCTTATTTTCTTCTTATTTTCTTATTTCTTTTATTTTTATTTTGATATGTAATGTATATTGTTGCCCCACTGATACATCATTTATATTATGCAGTACATATTTAGTTATCATTTGTTTTTTTTGTTAAATTTTAAAATTTTTAGGATTTTAAAAAAATTTTAAGGATCTTAGGAAATTAAGATTTAAGGCAACTTTTTCTAATTCTCTGTAATTAGGTAGTTTAACTAACCATATTAGGAAAGATGATAGGATTCTGTGATTAATTCCATAATCAGTTAGAATTAGGATACTTCTTAAGAGAACCTATCACGATAGTTAATTAAAACCAGTAAGTGCTTTATCAAGGAACTTTTAGCCAATAACCAGTGAGCTGAGAGCCCAAACACTGAAATTTAGAGCTTTTCACCGCTGTTTGTCAACTGTTATTGCTTGAGTTTTTGAATTTTGTCTTGCTAATGGAAGATATGGAAGTGACAAAGGCATACTTTGTGATTATAAAATTTTGCTCAGTGCCAAATAGCCAACCTTGATTGAATGTTTCCAATTATTGATTGCCCATTTGAGCCTTTAATATTTCCTTTGATGCACCCTAGCCATATTCAATGATTATATCTTGTCCCTTAACACTTGGGTTAGAGAGCAAGGTGCACCACAACAAAATGGGACAAGAGGTTGGTGAATTGAAAGATCAAAAAGATTCAAAGAGCAGGAACAAGAAATCACAAAGAAGAATACTCCCCCATAAATAAGTTCTCTATGTTAATGTTTCAAAAAAAAAATCTGCACAAAGAGTGTGGATATTGAATAAGTTGGAGGGAGTACTTCTTCAAATAAAGAGGCCAAGCTGAAAAAGGGTGACAATTCAAGAATGACCAAGTGGAATGGAGAGAAGTCCCAAGCACAATCACAAGATGCTCTCTATTCAAAGTGTTCTTTGCATATCTAGAAAAACCATGATTTCTTGATAGCCCAGCCTCATTACAACCAAAGAAAAGACCTTTTGATCCATATTGACTGTTTGCAGGTTTAAAAGTTGGAAACGACCATCAATTCTAGTTGTTCAACGGTGGTGAAAAAGATTGAGGGAAACATTTACCCGTGAGAATGAGAGATTTCCTTGGTTTATCACTTATTGCTTTAATTTCTATTTTTGAGAAGTTTGACTGATGTTTGTGTTCTATTCTGATTGAGGATTGGTAACATCTCTTAATCCTGATTTTTTCTTATGTTTGGAAAGTGACTGCTACTTGACAAGGAGATAATGAAAAGTTCCTTGAATTTATTTTTGAATTTTTGAGTTATACAGGGGATAGAATTGATTTTTATTTCAAAGAATTCTCTTGCTTGAGGACAAGCAAGAAGTTAAGTTGGGGGGTATTTTGATAAGTGAAAATTATATGATAAATTAGAGTACTTTTTAGTTCACTTATCAAGGATAAAATGGTATTTTTGCCCCAAAGTAATCCCTTTTTATCAAATATTAGATAAATTGTATTTATTAATCTTGAATTTGAATTTGATGCTATTTTAATATAAATTGTGCTGATTTTTGCAGAATATTGCAAAGATTTAATATGAAGGAAAGATAGCATTAAATGAGGGAGATATCTGCAAGATTTGAAGTTTAATTGAAGGCAATAAATGAAGATTATTTGAGAGCAATTAATGAAGATATCAGCTGCCAATTAAACAAGGATTCTGCAGACAACCTTCCCAATTAAATCCAAGATGCTCAATAAATGCAAGATTTCATCAAGAAAAGGGAAACAAGGAAAGACAAATCAACCAAAACCAGTCTCGGTGAGAAATCAAGTAAAAAGAGAAAGATTGAAGTTGTGCAGCTCGCGTTGCGCGCTTCAACCTGCGCTGTAGCGCAGGGTGAAGCGCAAGATACATGATTCTTGCCTTGTTGCCGATTTTAGATAGATTTCTCCCCAATTTTCTTTGTCTTCCCTTAGCCTATAAATAGGACTTTCTTGCACCAGATCAAGTGTGCACGATTATTGTAATTAAGTAATATTCCAGTGATAATGCACCACTTTTAAGTTTAGAATAGGAGAGGCGGAGCGCTGCACGAGGATTGAAGAAGATGACAGCTTCTTCAGTGGTTTGTATGGCTACCATGAGTAGCCAACTCTCCAGTAGGATTGAATGTAGTTGATTCTATCCCCAAGTGTATGTGAATTCTATCTTATTATTTATGAGTTCCCTATCTGTAATATTGGTAATCTTATTCTGTGCTTAATTCCTAACTTTCGCGCTTGCGCCGGAGTTATAGGCTAGTTTCTGTAATTAACGTTACGACTAGGATTGCGTTTGGGGGAGCCTAGACATAGGAAACTCAAACTCTGAGTTAATAAGAATTCTCAGTTAACCAGTGCCTAAAACATGGGCGCAGCTAATGATTGATGGGTAGTGTGAGTATCCTAATGAAGGGCGTCTAAAGGATAAGCATGGTCATTAATAATCGATAGCAAATGTTAGTTGATTGTAATCCCAGTGCCTGAAACATGGGCATTGCTAGTGATTGATGGGTAGTGACAGTATTCTAATGAAAGGCTTCTAAAGGATAAGCATGGTTTGTCAATGAGTCCTTTAACAAACGGAATAATAAGAGCAAAATAAGCCGAGGGTAATTTGTCGCTTGGGAGAACCCGCATGGATTGCCTTTGAGTGGTGAGGCTGCTGGTAACTCGGGGTCTTAGAAATATAGTTTGTCTACAGTATTATAGATCAAAGCCATAAATAATAAATAGTCTTCACATACATGCAGGGTGCGATGACACGAAATTCAATCCTAATCCAAGTAATTTGTGTCCAACTCTTCCTTTCTATTTCATTTGATTATTAATCTGCAATTTATATTTTCCGCACAAAATATTCTCACAAACCCGTTGTTTTCTCTTGATAAATAGACCACGACTATACGCGAATTGACCGTTCCCTGTGGATACGATACTCTTCTTACTATTATGACTCTTAAGTATTGTATGATGAAAACCTGTTATTTGATGATTAATTCTGTGAATCTTGGTGAATCTTGATTGAATTAGAAGAGGGTAGCGAGAATAGCGAAAAAGGGTAAATAAGGGTTTGATGATTTGGGATTATGATGGAATCACTACAACAAATTTTATTTAAGCAAACGGGCCTTTGGAATGCGGTTTGGGGAGAACTGCATTCCTAAAGGTTTGGACTGCGGTTAGTACTTAACCGCACTCTTAGTGTAGCAACTAAAAGTGCGGCTTCCACGTGGCACCGCACTGCAATGTCTCCAACACAATTAGTTCAATTCCACGTAACCTATATCTCGCCCGAAGCCGTAGCGTGAACTATCCTCCTCTCCTCCACTCTTGCTACAACATGAACGACTCATTCACTCTTGCTACAGCGTAAACGAACCCGAAGCCCTCCATCTCGTCGCCGCCTTGCCGAAGCCATCGTTCCCCCATTGTTCTTCTCGCTGTCTCTGCAAGGTCGAAGACGACGGCGTAGAGAAGTCGCCCTAGGCTAGGACGTGGTATCTATTCTTTCTCTTAGGGTTCTTTCTCTCATGGTTATGTTGTGTATTGTTCTCATGGTTTCATAATGTTTCTTGTTCTTGGCTTATTTCTTGGATTTTTTAAACCTAGAAATTTTGGCATTCTGTAATTTAGAAATTGGGGGTAGTAGGTTAAACCCGTGGTCCTTTCTGTTTGCAATTTGGATTTGAGTTTGTGTTATTTTATATTAAAGGGAAAAAATAAATGAATGTTCTGGGGATGATTTTTCAGGACTTGCACCTGCAATTCCAGAGGATCTATTTTATTCCAGATGATTTTTCATGTAGGCGCCATTTATCATGGTCTCCCAAAACAGGGGACCATCGATGGTCGCTTCACATCTCTGAATTAGAACTAGGCATATACCTCACTAACATGACTGAATACCATCGATGCAGTAAATTTGATGAACTTGAAATGAAAAAAGATTAAATTAAGTATTTGCCAGGGATGTTTTGTTGCCAACCTACTAGAATTCTTTCATGTTGGATTGCTGTAACAGTAGCCTTAGTTTATGAATTTATAATTTGAATTTGAAGTTAGCAATATGGTTACCTCTTATGTTACGGCTCAAGAAAAAAATTGGACTTCATACATTCATTCACTTCATCATGTGTTGGTTTTCTCATAAATGATTATTAATGATGATTTGTTGATGTTGAATCCAGTATATGAGATCTATTTTGTGCAATCTTTGATAATGTTATGTTTGGTTCTCAGTGGCACAGGAACAATGTCTGAGAAAATCACAGCTGAAAACCTTCTTAACAGCCTTGTGGACACATTCGCTGAGAAGCAATAACATGCATCATTCTTTGAGGAAGAGAAGTCAAACCCAATGAGCTCCCAGATCAACAGACTGTTTAGACGCCAGAAACCTGTGCACCATCTTTTAGGAGGTGGAAAATGTATGCTATTTATAGTCAATTTACTGTAAAATGTGGCATCAACTAAACCATTTAAATCACATTATTAATTATTTTTTTTTTTTGTTTTATCTTTGAGCCTTTGAATGTCATAGTTGCGGATGTCTTGTTATGGAGGAACAAGAAGATTTCTTCTACTGTTTTAACTGGTGCAACAACTGTATGGGTGCTTTTTGAATGGCTTAATTATCATTTTCTTACTCTTTTATGCTTCGCTTTGGTTCTAGCATTTCGAGATATCAATCCACAAGCTCCAGTTCATGTCCTAGTCATTCCGAAATTTAGAGATGGATTAACACAACATGGGAAGGTTTGGACTAATCACCTTTTTTCTATGTGTACACTGACAACAAGTTTTGTTTGATTCTTCTGTTTAGTGATTTTCTTTTTCTATGTGTACTCTGGCTACTTACATCATGAAAAAGAACAAGGATTTATATATATCTTTTCCTAGTTATGATATTTTTTTTTTCTTTTTTGGGCTCTTGTTAATTTGATCAACTAGTGTTCTTTCATAACTCTATTTTGGAATAATAATCAAGTTAGAAGCTTGGAGCACACGAAGGCTTGATGATATTGGAAGGATTTTGAATTTGAGGAGCTGGAAGAAGTGTTGCAGTATTACCCTCAAGGGTATCATGGAGTTGATAAGGAAGGTAGACCAGTTTACATTGAGAGGCTTGGGAAAGCTCATCCAAGCCGCTTGATGCGCATCACCACAATAGATCGATATTTGAAATACCATGTCCAGGAGTTTGAGAGGGCTCTGCAGGAGAAGTTTCCTGCATGTTCCATTGCAGCAAAGAGAAGGATTGCTTCAACCACGGCAATTCTGGATGTACAGGGCTTGGTATGTTGGGTTACACTAAATATTTTTTCTGAATTGTGTGCCTCATCAATAAAACATGGTGTTTGCAATACCATTCTTTAATTGTTGATTATTTATGTACTTATGTTTTAAGCTTTGTATCAACTCCAGTATCCACTTTCATTGTGGTGCTCTTAGTCAGCTATTTATAGTGTAAGGAACCACATTTATGTTGCAGAAGAAAATAGGACCTAGGCAGAGGTTATTAGCATCAATATATCAGTTGAATTTTTCTGTAAGTAATATATCAGTCCAGCTTGGAACCTAAAGATTCAGATCTCCTTAACAACACTGACATGCTCCTCAATAATGGATAAGGATCAGGGACCTTTGAAACCTACTTGCTTCTGAACTTGCTGTACAGTTATCTTTCCTTTTACTGCCTCACTTTTGTATTTCACTTCATTATTAGACAGTTGGAATTTGTCTTCTTTTTGTGTGATCAAAACTGGATCCATTTGAATGATCCATGTGCATCAAGTTCCATGTAAGAACTCATTCTTGTTTGCTGTCATGGTATTGAGCAAGCTTTACATTTTCATTCATAACTTGAGCTAGACATCTTAGATTAGGATGCCGTTTTTTGTGTTAGAAAGCTAAGACATATAGCTTCAACATGGTTTAAGTTTTAGATTTATGTCCCTTTCCAATCAGACCCAGTTTCTTTTTTAATACAAAACTTTTTCTGCATAACTTGCATGCTGTCACAATTTGGGTTGTTTGTACTCATCCATTCATAACTTGAGCTAAACATGTCGGATTTGAGTGCCGTTTTTTTTGTTAGAACCCTAAGAGATGTATCTTTCAGCCCAAAAAAAATTAAATTTTATCTCTTTTTCATTTAGTACCAGTTTTTGTTTAAAGTCCGTGTCCATTTTATCTCACTTAGCACAACCATTTGTGGCACACTGTAAGTTTAAGTTCATGATGTAATATAATGCAGATAGATCACATAAATGCAATTTAAAGAACAATAAGCATAGGGGAAGATGAAAGGAAGATGAAAGTCTGAGTGAAAAGTGCAGATAATGTGTATTGCTTGGACAAGTGTTTGGTTAAAGGTCCTATTTTGGTGGCATGCAAGGGTAGTGAACATTAGTTTTTTTTCTGTCTTACTACTCACTTTTGTATTTCATTTCATTATTAGACAGTTGGAATTTGTCTTCTTTTTGTGTGATCAAAACTGGATCCATTTGAATGATCCATGTGCATCAAGTTCCATGTAAGAACTCATTCTTGTTTGCTGTCATGGTATTGAGCAAGCTTTACATTTTCATTCATAACTTGAGCTAGACATCTTAGATTAGGATGCCGTTTTTTGTGTTAGAAAGCTAAGACATATAGCTTCAACATGGTTTAAGTTTTAGATTTATGTCCCTTTCCAATCAGACCCAGATTCTTTTTTAATACAAAACTTTTTCTGCATAACTTGCATGCTGTCACAATTTGGGTTGTTTGTACTCATCCATTCATTACTTGAGCTAAACATGTTGGATTTGAGTGCCGTTTTTTTTGTTAGAACCCTAAGAGATGTATCTTTCAGCCCAAAAAAGTTTAGATTTTATCTCTTTTTCATTTAGTACCAGTTTTTGTTTAAAGTCCGTGTCCATTTTATCTCACTTAGCACACCCATTTGTGGCACACTGTAAGTTTAAGTTCATGACCCTCTGTAATATAATGCAGATAGATCACATAAATGCAATTTAAAGAACAATAAGCATAGGGGAAGATGAAAGGAAGATGAAAGTCTGAGTGAAAAGTGCAGATAATGTGTAAAGGTCCTATTTTGGTGGCATGCAAGGGTAGTGAACATTAGTTTCTTTTTTTCTCTGTCTTACTACTCAAAGTGTGGAAAAATAGTAGCTACTTTTTTTGGTTTTAATTTCAATTTCAATTGAACATTAGTAATTTGAATGTTCCCAATTGTGAAATGTATTATTCCTGATGATCTGTGAGTTTCAGTGTACTAGAGTGTTGGAAGAAAGCTTAGTTTAATAACATAATTATCTAGATATATACTTATATAGTTCCTTGAATTCCTGAATCAAATATTTGCTTAACCCATATTATAATCAAGTATTTTCATTTATGGCATTTCTTTCCCTTCTTATAAAATGATATAATAATTTCTGTTTGGTGAATTAATGCACAAATGCATTGTTGTGAAAAAAAATAGTGTAGCTGCGGATTAGCTACAGAAACTTCCGTAGCTAGAAATTTCAGAAAAAAATGCAACTTGGAGTGCGGTTGGCAGAACCGCACTCTAAGTGAAAATCCACGTGGCAGGATGCTTCCACCGTGGCAAAGCGCCACTCGGAGTGCGGTTATGCAACCGCAGTCTAAGTGAATCCGCACTAAGACAACACCGAAAAAGACTGCGGTTTTATCCGCAGTCTTTTCCATTTTCTGTTGTAGTGAATAGCTGTGAAATCTGTGTAAAGATCGGTGTTTTTGTTGAGTTTGTTTGATATCATCGTATATGATTGATGTATTAACATTAAGGATTGATTAGAGGTTGAATAAAAGGGTTTAAAAGGGGCAAAAACGTATGAACGGTCGCGTTCTACGACATTCACGCTTCAACTGCGCTGAAGCGTAGGCTGGAGCGTATCTGTATTGAATCTGCGCTGAGCGAGAGTGGAGCGTAGCCCTCTGGAATTCGCGCTGCAGGTGCGCTGAGTGTAGGGTTAAGCGCAACTCACAGATTTCTGTTTTCGATGTAATTTTGATGAGTTCTTTTCAGAGTGAAGATGGTTTTCCTTAACACATGAATTTGAGATTGATATGTATTTAATATAAGTGTTATTTGTGAAATTGAGAGATTTAAATGGATTTTTTAAAGTGCATTGATTGTGGTTTGAGTATGATGATTTAAATATCTCCTTTGATGATAGATGTTTATAATATGGTGATGTATGATGATGGTGATGATGTATTGATGTATTGAGTTTATGATGATGATGTATGATATGTGTGATGATGATATATTGATGTAATGAGCATATGAGGTATGAGATGTGTGATGATGATATATTGATGCATTGAGTATATGAGGTGCGATATGATGATGATGATGTAATGATGCATTGAACATCTAAGGTGTGTTATGATAATGATTATGCATTGAGCATACGAGGTGTGGTACCTGAGATGCACGAGCCCAAGAGAGGGGTGTTGTACAACCTATCGGCCTGTGTGGTGATTAACGGTAGGGTTGTGCAACCTATCGGCCTTTGTGGTGATAACGGTAGGGTGCAACTCAGGAGGTGAACTGTACGACCCATTGAGGGGTGGTGCAGAGACCATGATGGGGGACATTTTTGCACAAGCCTATAGTGGGGTGTTGTGCAATCTATCGACCTATGTGGTGATTAACGGTAGAGCCATCATTGCGGGGCAGATGTCTTTGCACGAGCCTAGAGTGGGGTGTTGTGCAACCTATCGGCTGTGTGGTGATTAACGGTAGGACCACCATCGGTAACAACTAGGGAGATTGATGAGGTGCGCCCATTGTGCGGAGTTCCAAGTCATGATCCTTGGGATGAGGTTGATGAGGTTTGGTGTGCATGATGATAGATGAACATGCATTGCAATTGATGATGAAATTGAATTGTGATATGATGATATGGGTATTATTGATGATATGAGAATTATGTGTTGAGAATAGAGAATGTGTTTTCTTGGTGATTTGCGAGTGTGATTTATAAACTGGTGATGAGATAATATAATTGTTAATAAAGGGTGTAAGATGATGTGAGTATGATATTACTTGATGATAATGATGATTATATGTGGGTGAGGATAGGGTAGCCTTCTGTGTGTATGTATGAGTTGGTATTTTTTTTACTCACCATTACACTGTGGTTAATTTTATAGGTGATGATGATGACACGACGGGTGTCGAATATTGATTGAAGGAAGTGTCGCTCTGATACTTGTGACATCAGGGCTTAGTATTAGGGGTTTTATGTTATGATTTTCTTTTAGTAAGAGATTATGTAAACAGTTTTAAGTGTCTTACATGGCTAAGAGGGATAATTTAATGTCAACTTTTGAGGTATTGATGTTTTATTTACATTGGAAACTTTTGACTTCAATTTCCATTTTAAATGAGTTGACTTTGAAATAAAAGGATGTTTTAATGAGAGAATGTGAACCTTTTTACCCAATGCGGTCCGTTACTTTTTCTAAATATTCCTAATTGCTGAATGTATAAGAGTTTGGGGTAGAAGGGTGTCACATGGTCACAAAGGAGGGTCCCCCTGGGAAGGTTGTATGGTATCTTGCAATTATAATTCCATGGTTTAAGCCTCTGTTTGCCAATCCAAATGACGCTAAGAACCTCAGATGGCATGCAGATGGGAGGATATGTGATGGAATGCTTTGCCATCCGGCTGAATCTATAATTATACAATCCTATAGGTTTTTTAATATTTTTTCACTATTCATTCAATTTATTCTAATATTTTATTAGTTATTTTTTATTATTGTTTCTACTTTTTGTTATCAAAAGTCGTGTCATTTTTTTTATTTAAAGTAAAATTGTTTAAGATGCAGACATTGATACAGATAAGCTAGCACAGATAAATTTGTTGAGATTAATATCGAAGTCTGGATGTGGTATTATAACAAAATATTTTGATTTACATCTATCTATAATCTATCTATAATTATACAATCATATAGGTTTTTTAATATTTTTTCACTATTCATTCAATTTATTCTAATATTTTATTAGTTATTTTTTATTATTGTTATTACTTTTTGTTATCAAAAGTCGTGCCATTTTTTATTTAAAATAAAATTGTTTAAGATGCAGACATTGATATAGATAATCTAGCACAAATAAATTTGTTGAGATCAA
Source organism: Sesbania bispinosa (assembly GCA_026901365.1). Taxonomy (NCBI): domain Eukaryota; kingdom Viridiplantae; phylum Streptophyta; class Magnoliopsida; order Fabales; family Fabaceae; genus Sesbania; species Sesbania bispinosa. Next base: position 244,389 of record QLOH01000660.1, on the reverse strand, counting down.
TATCGAAGTTTGGATGTGGTATCTATATAATTTATCTATAATTATACAATCCTATATGTTTTTTAATATTTTTTTTTCAATATTCATATAATTTATTCTAATATTTTATTAGTTTTTTTATTATTGTTACTACTTTTTTATATCAAAAGTCGTGCCATTTTTTTTACTTAAAGTAAAATTGTTTAAAATGTATACATTGATACAGATAAGCTAGCACAGATAAATTTGTTGAGATTAATATCGAAGTTTGGATGTGGTATTATAACAAAATATGTTGATTTACATCTATCTATCTATAATTATACAATCCTATAGGTTTTTTAATATTTTTTCACTATTCATTCATGTTATTCTAATATTTTATTAGTTATTTTTTTATTATTCTTACTACTTTTTTATATCAAAAGTCGTGCCATTTTTTTTACTTAAAGTAAAATTGTTTAAGATGCAGACATTGATACAGATAAGCTAGCACAGATAAATTTGTTGAGATTAATATCGAAGTTTGGATGTGGTATTATAACAAAATATGTTGATTTAAATCTATCTATCTATAATCTATAATTATACGATTTTATAGGTTTTTTAATATTTTTTCACTATTCATTCAAGTTATTCTAATATTTTATTAGTTATTTTTTTATTATTGTTATTACTTTTTGTTATCAAAAGTCGTGTCATTTTTTTAATTTAAAGTAAAATTTTTTAAGATGCAGATATTGATACAAATAAGCTAGCACAGATAAATTTGTTGAGATTAATATCGAAATTTGGATCTGGTATTATAACAAAATATGTTGATTTACATCTATCTATCTATAATATATAATTATACAATTCTATAGGTTTTTAGATGTTGAGGTGGCATATGATATGGTGTGTTTAGATGCATGACATATCATCAAAAAATGAAAATAAGGACCATTTTCAAAATTTTCAAATTTTATGAGGGCCAAAAGAATAAAAATAATTTTATAAGAAGCATAAGCAAAAACCGCATATTTTACTACTTTTCTGTTTTCAAAAGTCGTGTCATCTCTTTTATTCAAACTAAAATTGTTTAATTTATACATATTGATACACATGAGTACAAATATATTTGTTGAGATTGATACTAAAGTTTGGATATGGTAATATAATAAAATATGTTGATTTACATCAACTTTATTGTGTATTTTCCTAATATTTTATTTACATTAAAATTGTTTAATTTGTAGATATTGAATCGTTCCCTGTGGATACGACAAACCCTTTCACTTACTATTATACTGCTAGATTTTTGGTACGCTTGCCAGAATTTCAACAAGTATTTTTTGCGTCGTTGCCAGGGAACGGTGTATCAATTTTAAATCTTGGGAGGTCTATCTTATCAAGTTGTATATATTTTATTTTTATTTTTAGGAATTTTTTTTATTTTTGTTCTTCTCACCCTTGTACAAGTTCTTGATTTATGCTCTTGCGAGGACAGGTGTCCCAAAATCAATTGTTGTTTGATCCAGAAATAGAGAAGACATCCAGGAGGAACATGAGCAGAAATAGAAGGAGACAAGGGAGAAATCAAATAGAAAACAAAAATATGGCTGAAGATCAACAACAAATTCCACAAAGGAGAGTCTTAGGAGACTATGTCATGCATCAAGGGCCTCGATACTACTCAAGCATAACTATACCAGTTACAGCGAATTCCTTGGAGATGAAGGCCGCACATTTGAGCCTCAATAGTGCCCACCAATTCACATGATTGGATCATGAAGATCCACACACTCATCTTTCTACCTTCTATGAATTGATTGGTACAATGGGATTTGAGGAAGGTGATTTAGAATCTGTCTATTTACGATTGTTTCCCTTTTGTTTAATAGGTAAGGCAAAGGAGTGGATGAAATCACATCCCAATCAAAGTTTGAACAATTGGAGCGTGGTAGAAGACAAGTTCCTGAAAAGATTCTTTCCACCATCACACTACATTCAAGCTAAGTCAGACATCTCCACATTCCGGCAGGAGAGGATGAACCATTATGTGAAGCCTGGGAGAGATTCAAGGCCTTGCTGCGAAAGTGTCCCAACCATGGTTTTGAAGACATTGCTCAACTGAACATCTTTTGCAATGGACTCAGACCAGATTCAAAGTCATTTATAGATGTTGCAGCAGGAGGAACAATCTTGACAGTGGATGCAGAACGTGCTACTGCAATAATTGATAATTTTTCACAGAATGACTAGCAAGCACGATATGGGAGACAACCAGCTCAGAAGAAGGGAATACTAGAGCTAAATAACAATGATGCACGTCTAGCATAAAATAAGCTCATCAAGCGACAACTAGAGGAACTTACCAAGCAATTGGAAAAACTTCCTCAACAATTGCAAGCAGTGCAGTCCCAACCCAGCCAAACCCCACAGTTAATTTGTGATTTTTGTGGAGGTGACCATCCCAATGGTCACTGTTTTTATCAGGAGACTCAAACAGAGCAGGTCAGCTACATGGGAAATCAAGAAAGACAAGGTAATTTCTCCATCAACAATCAATATTCACAAGGATGGAGAAATAATCAAAACAATAATTCTGGCTAGAGACAAGATGGAAGCAATAGGCAGATGCCATATCAGCAGCAGCAGCAAAGCTATCCTTCAGTGCATGACAGGATTTCAAAGATTGAGGAGAAAATTGATACTTTTATGCAATCCTTTGATGGATTTAAGAAGAATACAAAATCATCCATCGGACTTTTGGAGACTCAAGTTGGCCAATTAGCAAAAGACATGGCAGAGCACAACAAGGGCCAATTTACAGCAAACACTCAAACTAATCCCAAGGAGCAATGCAATGCAGTTACTACTGAAGGTAACTCATCAGAAGAGAGTGATCTAGAGGATAACATAACATCTGAAGAAAAGTTGCTCATAAAGGAGATTGTGCAAAGAAGTGTTCGGGTGAAAGAGAATCCAGAAGCATTTCTGAAAGAAGCAGAAGAATCATAAAAAGGTCTACAACACAGGTAAATCATTAGACCCAGGTAAGTTCACAGTACCATTTTCTGTTGGTACTCAACCAGTCACAAAAGCCTTGTTAGATCTTGGGGCAAGCATCAATCTGATGTCGTTATCATTTTTCAAAAAACTGGGAATTTTGAAGGTCAAACCTGCAAATGTGACTCTACAGCTTGCAAACAAGTCCACACAACATCCATATGGAGTAGTAGAAGATTTGCCTATAAGGGTGGACAAGTTTGTATATGTTGCAGACTTCTTTATTGCTGAAATGGAAGAGGATACTGATGTCCACTTAATCTTAGGAAGACCATTCATGAAATCTGCCAAGGTGATAGTTGATGTTGATCGGGGAAAATTTCAACTCAACTCTCAAGATGAAAGTATAATTTTCCACTTGGACAGAGGAATTCCCCACTTAGCTGATCCACCAGACCAATTAAAGATAGATTCTACTGATGGGATCTGTATCACTCATTCTGAACCAAAGCTACAGAAGGTAAGAAAAAAGGAAGTCATGAATCAAAGAGTATCTGAGCACAAGAAGAAGAAGGTTCCCAATATTCTGAGGAAACCAAAAAGAAGAAAGAAACAACTGCAGGAATCTATGGTGGAATTTCGGTTCAAAAAGAGAAAAAGATCAAAATCAGATGATGAAGAAGACAATGAGGAAAGTGACGACAATACAAGAAGCTGGTATGGAGGATGGTTTAGAGCATCAGGAGGTGGAGCAGCTGATTCCACCACCACCCTCCAGTTGAAACCACCATGAGTAAAACAGGCGTCGAGCTAAGAGATGTTAAACAAAGCGCTTCCTGGGAGGCAACCCAGTGTTTTATTTTGCAATTTTCATTTTTGTTTTTGTGTGTCTTAGAGTCAATACCTGTTTAGTTTAAGAAATTGATAGGAAGAGGACAAACAAAATAAGGAAAAGAAATAGAAACACTTTGAATTAGGAAGCAGCAGAAAATAGAAGAGAAAGAGGCATTTTGTTTTCTGCGCTTTAGCGCAAAATTACCAATTTCAGTTCTATTTTCTGCGTTTCACCTGCGCTGAGCGTAGGTGGAGCGCAGCTACTCGCTCCAGGAAAAATAAGACACGTGTTCCACCTACGCTGAGCGCAGGTGGAGCGCAAGTGCCCGCTCCTGCATAAATTCAAAATTTTGGAGCGGGGAAGATCACTTTTCACCTTCCCCACATTTTCTCAAGTGATTTTCTTTGAGTTTCTTACTTTTTTTCACCTTTTCCACTCAAATACCTTATCCTTTCAACTTCCTTGCACTATTCCAAGTATGTTTTTACTGTTTTGAAAATATTTTACCGATTAAAATCCTTATTTCTCTATTTTATTGAGCAAACCTTAGGATAAAAGACTTAGGCTCTTAGAATCACATGATTTTAGGATTAACTGTCAATATAGCCTTAGTATAAAATGCTGATTGTGGTTGTGTGCTTAGTGGTGATTTTTTGAAATGCTCAGTGAGTTTCTGCAAATTATTCTGGTTGATAATATGTGTGCTTTACTTGTGAGAAATTTTGCACCAACCATTGCATGAATAATTGTGCATTATTGCATGTCTTAATGTCATGATATTTGAGCATAATTATGTGTACCATTTAAATGCCCTGTTTAGAAATTTATTAGGACTTGCTTTAACTGATCACTTTAGTATGCTCTTAAGAAATTAATAAATTGGCATTGGGTAAAATAATAATCAAGGTTTTGTGTGCAACAATGCTTGTTGAATTGATGCTCTGATTTTTGAATTAAGATGGCCACCATGTGTGAAATTTTTTATGCATGGCTTAATACACTAATCATGAGTTAATATCCTTTATTTGCATCAGAATAATCTTGGTTCTGTTTTAAATCTTGCAGATGGTTCGTTTTAAGACCACTGCTGCACCTGGTTCCACAAAGAAAGGCAAGGGTGGCAAGAGAGCTTGGGAAGTACATGCTTTTGACTCTCTAAAGTTCAAGAGCCCCTAGGCTTTCGAGGCATACAGTTCACTGATGAACTGTAAATTCATCTAGGAGAGGCCAGTTGCTTTGCAACCTGGTGATTTTGACGAGTTTCTGGATGAGATCATTAGGAGAGAATGAAGGCGTGTTGTTCAGCCGAACAGGTACTTTGACCCCAAGCTGGTCATAGAGTTTTACGCCAACACCATTGGAGACCATGGTGCTGACGTACGCAGACAGTCCTACGTTTGGGGCCAGTGGATATCATATGATCGCGATGAGATAAACACATTCTTAGACTATCCAGGACCAGAGGACCATAGGTGCAGCCTTGCCAGTATCATGAGCTTGTAAACGAGATTGGCATCAATGGTAATGACCCATTGGACATTAGGACTGTTGAGTGCCTATGTTTGAGAGGGCGCACGTTCGAGAGGAACGCCTACAGGTAGGCTGCCAGGATCTACCGGCATGATATGGGGGGCATTACCAGGATGTGGACAGTGTTCGTATTGGCCAACATTCTGGCCAGCAACCATGTTTCAGACATCATCATGCTTGTAGCACACCTCATCTACTGCATTGTGACCAGACTTGATATAGACATTGCTAGAGTGATATCTCATAAGATATCCATGTTTGCATCTTCAGTAGGGCGACAGAGTGCCCAGTCCAGGATAAGTTTAGGTTTTCCTTCCCTCATCATTGCACTTTGCCGATCTAGGGGGGTTGAGGTGTCTGCCACCGAGCGCATCAAGACCCCTATGACTAAGGGGTACATCGAGGCTAACTGCATCCCCGAGGAGGATAAGCCACCGGCACCACAGCAACCACCACCACCACCACAACAGCAGCCACCACCAACTGACACACACATCCCATTTTGGGCTCAGCACATCATCTCTTAGAACTCCTCTCTGCACAGAGCACTGGTCCACCTTCAGGATTACCACTACCAGACCAGGCCGGACCCTTACCCAGGGATGCACCCAAACCAGTTCAAGGATTATTTGCAGTGGCCTGGGGACAGGCCTATCCCACCGGGAGAGGGAGGAGCATCTGCAGATGGAGCAGATGCTGAGGATCATGATATGGGGGATGAGGATTGACTCGGTGTTTTTCTTTTCTTTTATTATTTTTCTTTTATCATTCACTGGATTTGTACTGTATATACAACATTACTGACACATTATCTTTATGCAGTGCAACATTTCAGGATCATTTTTTCCTTTTTGTTTAGGATAGTTGATTTTTTTTTTATTTTTAGGACTTTAGAAATAGGGATTTAAGGAATTAATTTTAAAATCTCAACACTAGGCAGTCTAACTAACTGAATTAGGAAAGAAATAGGAATTTTGTGATTAAATCCATAGGATTAGGATATGGTGCAGGAAAATATATCAGGGTAGTTAATTAATTTCAATAAGTGATTTCATCAAGGAAATTAACCAAAAAGTCGGTGAGTTGTGAGACCAAACACTTGATATGAGAGTTTTCACCGCTGTTTGTCAACTACTATTGCTTGAGTTTTTGGATTTTATTCTGCACATGAAAAATATGGAAGTGATAAAGGCAAATTTTGTGTTTATAAATTATTTGCTCAGTGCCAAAAAGCCAACCCATGAAATTTTTTTCTAATTTTTTGGTAACCCATTTGAGCTTTAATGTTTCTTTTCTTATGCACCCTAGCCAAAATAATGTCTATATCCTGTCCCTTACACACTTGGGATAGAGAGCAAAGGTGCAATATGATAAAATGGGAGAATTGGTTGGTTACTTGAAAGTGAAGAATTGCAAAGAGCAGGCACAAGAAAGCAAAGTGAGTCACTCCCTCAAGAATAAAAAAGAAAAACAAAAAGTGAATAAAAAAGGAGTGAACCATCAATCAAAAAGAAGAGGGCTAGATGAATAATTGATAAGTGAAAAATATATGATAAATTAGAGTACTTTTTCGTGCACTTATCAAGGGTATAATGATATTTTATGCCCCAAATTAATCCCTTTTTATTAATAATTATATAAATTATATTTATTAGTCTTGAATTAGAATTTGATGCTATTTTAATATAAATTTGGCTGATTTTTGCAGATTATGGCAAAGATTCGATATGGAGACAAGATAGCATTAAATCGGAGAGATGTTTGCAAGATTTGAAGATAATTAATGAAGATTTGAAGTTTAATTGAGACCAATTAATGAAGATATCAGCTGCCAATTAAATAAGGACTATGCAGACAACCTTCCCATTTAAATTCAAGATGCTTAATAAAATGCAAGATTTCATCAAGAAAAAGGGAAACAAGGAAAGACAATCAACCAAAACCAGTCTCGGGAAGAAATCAAGTTAAAAAGAGAAATATTGAAGCTGTGCAACTCGTGTTGCTCGCTTCACCTGCGCTACAGCGCAGGTGAAGCACAACAATTCTGACATTTGCGCTGCAACCTGTGCTGTAGCGTAGAACTCGTAACTCTTGCCTTGTTGCCGTTTTTAGATAGATTTCTTCCCAATTTCTTTTGTCTTTCCTTAGTCTATAAATAGGACACTCTTGCACCAGATCAAGGTGTGCAGGGAGTAGTACAGGATTAGTCAGTATAAATTCATGCACCATATTTACTTTCAGAATAGGGGAGGCGAAGCGCTGCATGGGGATTGAAGAAGGTGACAGATTCTTCGATGGCTTGTATGGCTACCATGAGTGGCTAACTCTCTAGTAGGATTGAATGTAGTTTATTCGATCTCCTGAGTATATGTAATTTCTATTTTATTGTTTATGATCCCCTATCTTGTAATTTCAGTACCTTTATTCTGTGCTTAATTCCTAACTTCCGCGCGTGCGCCGGAGTTATAGGCTAGCGTCTGTGACATAGCGTGGATAGAGACTTCGGGCTAGGACTGGGGATGAGGGAGCCTTGACCTGAGGAATTCAAACTCTGATTGTTTAAGGGTACTCGCTAGTCATATTGAAATATAGGCGGGATCTAGTGATTGAGGGGGTAGTGACAGCTCCCAATTGAAGAGCATTTATAGGAAGGTATGGTTAGTTGATAGTAACATAATTGAAAGTTAATTGTATGTGAGGGATAATCGGGATCTCGTGATCGAGGGGGTAGTGACAGCTCCTGATTGAAGAGCGGTTATAGGGAAGTACAATTAATGGACAATTCAAACAAACGGAACAATAATTAATTAATTAAGAGCTTAATGAGCCGAGGGTAATTTATCGCTTGGGAGAGTCCACATGGATTATCTTTGAGTGGTAGGCTACTGGTAACTCGGGGCTGTATCAATTCAGTTTGGCTAAGTCTTTACAAGAATATAACCATAAACAATAGATAGTCATTACATATACAAAGGGGTGAGATGTTGCGAAGTTCAATCCTAATCCAAGTAAAGTGCTTTCAACTCTTCCTTTTCATTGTTTTCATTTATTATTCTGCAATTTCTATTTTCCGCACCAATTATTCTTATAAATCCGTTATTTCCACTTGATAAATAGATCACAAGTACACGCGAATTGACCGTTCCCTGTGGATACGATACTTTACTTACTATTATACTGCTGGACTTTTGGTTCGCTTGCCAGAATTCCATCAATAATGCAAATCAAGAATGCAATGGAAAATTGAGAGAAAGTTCAAGAACAAGAAAAATTCAAAATTGCTCTCTATTTCAGTGTTTCTTTGCATATCCGGAAAACCATGAGTTCTTGATAACCCAACCTCATTACAACCCATGAAAGAACTTTTGATCCGTATTGACCATGTGCATGTCTATTAACCAGAAACGACTATTAATTTAAGTTGTTCAACTGCCGTGAAAAATTGAAGGAAACACTTACCCGTGAGCATGAGAGAATTCCTTGATTTATCACTTATTGTGTCGGTTGCTACTTTTGAAAAAGTTTGGATGTGTTTTTGTCCTGTTCTGATTGAGTCTTGGAAATATCACTTAATTCTGATTTTCAATCTGATATTTGGAAAGTAACAGCTGCCTAAAAAGAGGCGATGGAATTATTTCCTTGCTTAGTGAGAATCTTGACAGGGGATTGAATCCATTTGATTGCAAAAGGTTTTCTTGCTTGAGGACAAGCAAGAAGCTAAGTTGGGGGGAATTTGATAAGTGCTAAATTTATGATAAATTCCTATATATTTTCAGCACTTATCAAGGGCAAAATGTTAGATTTATTCCCCAAATTACCTCTTTTTAGTAATAAATCCATATTTTGTGGTTATTTGATTTAAATTTGAATTTGATGCTATATTTTGATAAGAAATCTGTTGATTTTGCAGATAAAGAGGGAAGTTTTAAATAAAGAAACAAGATAGCATCTATTTTGAAGAAAGAATCTACAGATAAGATTTTAATTAAATAACAGCATATCAAGATGAAATCAGCAGTTATTTGGATAAGGATTCTGCAGATAAAATTCTCAATTCAAATTTAAGATAAAATCAGCACAAGATCAAGCTAAGAAGAGGGAAATAAGGAAAGCTTAGCAGACAAAGATAAGATCAGGAAGAGATCAAGCTGAAAAAGAGGAAATCAGGAAAGTAGAAAATGGAGGTCTGCGCTACACCTGTGTTGAGCGCAAGTGGAGCGCAGGAATTAAAATTGCACTCTGTTTCCTGTGCTTCATCTGCGCTGAGCGCAGGTTGAAGCACAGGAATACGGAAACAGATTTCCAACAAGATTCCTTCCAGATTTCAGATAGCTTTCCAACTTTTATTTAAAGGACCTTTTGCATAGATCATATGAGACGGTGGAGCAGAGCTGGAGCTAGGGAAAAGTGTGACAGTTTCTCTATTGGTTTGTAATGGCTACCATGAGTAGCTATAAACTCTCCCATAGGATTGAATGTAGTCGATTCAATCCCCAATTGTATTTGAATTCTCTTTGTTATTTATGAATCCATGTTTTTATAATATCTGTGTTTTTATTCTGTTCTTAATGCTTAGCTTTTGCCTTTGTGTCGGAGTTTTATGTTGGTTTTATGGGGCGCACTGAAAAGTGATTTTGTGAAATCAATAGTGAGTTTGTGGGAACCTAGGAATAGGAAACTTGAATTCTGATTGGTGAAAACACTCAAGTTGTCACCGTGGGAACCGGGATGACTTGATAGCTTTTACAACTATTCTTCAACCGGGGTAATTTATCACTGTGGAACCAGGGTGAATTATTCTGAGTATTTCATATATGTGGGAACCTTTTATGAAATAATATTTATTTGTGCTAAGATATTATAATTGCATATTCATAAATATCATTGGGTTTCAAATACGAAATGGGTGCGATAGACGAAGTTCAATCCTAGTTCAAGTAACTTGCCCAACCATCTCAATTTACTATTTTTCTTTATTTAATATTGCAATCTTTACAAACAACAACCATATTCTCTTACTTGACAAGTGTGACCACTAGGATTTACAATTGAACTGTTCCCTGTGGGTATGACAAACCCTTTCACTTACTATTATACTGCTGGATTTTTGGTATGCTTGCCAAAATTTCAACATGGTATTTGGGAAGGTAAAAGGAAAGACAGCTGACCCGGGCATATGGAAGAAAAGGTCCATATTCTTTGATCTCCCGTACTGGTGCAAATTACATGTTAGACGCTATATAGATGTCATGCACGTGGAGAAAAATGTATGTGATAGTGATTATTGGAACGCTTCTCAATATTAAAGGGAAGACAAAGGATGGTGTGAATGCTCATTTAGACTTGCTTGAAATGAATATACGAGAGGAGTTGAATACTTTTTGTATCATTTTATCTTTAGTTAAGTAGTTTTTTCATGTCGGAAACTTTTATATATGTTGGTTAGACTATAATTGATGCAAATTTTGCATTTTGATGCTAATTTATGTTAATGGATGCAAATTGATACAAACTGATGCAAATCATGTTATTGCGTTTTGTACAATTTCTGGACTGTTCTGACTATTTGCAGGTTTGGGAAAGCATAAAAACATAATGAACCAAAAAAACTAGTACAAACCACGACGGTTATGGCCATAACCGTCGTGGAAAGTATGAAATGATGACGGTTATGGCAATAACTATCGTTGATTATCTCCAATCAGAAGTGGGTATATTGGACATATCACGACGGTTCCCTGCTGCAATCGTCGGGTATGTCCATTATAGCCACTTCTAATTGGAGAAACAATGACGGTTATGACTTAATCGTCGTTGTTTGGCCATGTACGAAACCACGACGGTTACTGAATCAACTGTCGTCGTTTTTAACTTATAATGACGATTAACAAACGTCGTTGAAAAGCCAGTTTTAACGACGCCTGGGTCAACAACCATCATTAAAAATCTTTTTTAACCGTCGTTAAAAGCCCAGTTTGCAGTGGTGCTTGGTCTAAGGAAGAGTCAAGAACTCAATAAAACATATATGATGAAGATCTGTTGGATAAAGTGAGTTGATGATCCATCTTGTAACCTCTAGGTGCAGTTCTCTAAAAACTCACTCCACACTTCACACAAACCATGCCAAATATTTGAAGCAATAGTTTTCTCCACAATTATATTTAGCCTTGATTACCTAAACCCACAAGTCCTCAGATTGGTTGGGTCCATGGTATTGGACCCCTTCATCAACAGGCAATATTCAACCAATGGCTTGGGATATATGACTTACAACTCACTGTCCTACACTTTGTCAATTCTATTGGAGATTGGGACATGGACAGGTTACAAAACACACTTCTTGCTCCAAATTGCAACAAAATTCTTCCGATTTTAGGATTGGACAAGTTAGTATGAAAAGGCTCAACATGATCAAGCGTATAATTTTCTCTTAGTTATGCATATGAAGGAATAACCCCTGTGCAGTTATTTGCCCTAAATAAATTGTTAAGGGAGATTTGGTTTTGGCAAGGACCCCATCATATTCGAGTCCTTCTTTAGAAAATTGCTTCTCAATGGATCTTAATAAATGTGCAGAGTAAGCATCGACACTTGACTACAAATGATTAATGTCCACTATGCCAATATGAATCAGAAACATTATCGCTTCATTTATTTCGAGACCGTTCAAAGATTAACAATCCTAGAAAAGTTTCATTTAACCATGGAATTTTGAGACGAAAAATTTTTCATCTCTATTTGAGACGAAACAAGAGACGTATTTTAGTAAAATTGGACCAAATTAAAATTTTAATTTTTAGAGACGGAATTTTCCATGTAAGTTTTATTTGGGGAATATAATGGTTGAATATATAAAATTAAATGAATATATATACTTTGTAATTTAATTAAAAAGCTAAATTGTTTAACGTGAGACGGTTTCATTGCCTAACTTTTCCCAACTTCTATTAGAAATGTTGCACAAGACTTACTGAAATATATGAAGAAAGAGGCACTGGATCAGAAAACATGCATCTCAATTATTTTCAATACCAAAATAACGGATTAAATCTTATAAGGTTATTTAGTATTCCGATTTTAATGTGGTCATAGTGGTGATCGATCGATCAAATTGAAGGTTTTAAGTTTTCCATGGAAGAATTAATAAAGAAAATGAAATGAATCGGTGATATCAAAGAGAAAGAAACACATATATATAGAAAGAAAATTAGTGTGAATACTAAATAGTAGCAACTTTTTCAAATTAACATTGAATTAATTCAGTGAACTCCAACCATATATAGATACAAACGAAAGGAAGCAAGAAAAAAAAAAGAAAGGCACATGTGTATATCTTATTTAAATATGGATGTAAAGCAGAAGAAGCTCATGTCATTGAATGTTGTCGATCACGCCTTATGAGGAGGAATTGTATAACCTGAAAGAGTTGTGTGATTAGCAAAATCTTAATATCAAATAAAATAAAAGAAATTAAAGAAACTCTTACATACAAATTTTTAAGCGTAAAAACAAAATGATGTTATATGATGATATATAGAAAACTTATAAACTTACTTCCACATTTGGTTGTAGCTGGAGGAAGTTTGCATCCACAAGTCTTGGCTACATCAATCCCTTTTTTCACATCTATCGTATGCTCAATCCAAGGATTTAGGGTAATATATTTGCAGAAGCATGTGATGTTAGCACCTTTCAAGGCCCCACAGCATTTTGGCGATGGTGGATTCTTTTGCGCATTTCTTCCAATGTACCCTACACATTCTGTTATAATGGACGCAATGTTACCTCCACATTCACCTTGAGCTGAGGTGTTTGGCAGGTTTTGTAACACAAGGATGGTTGCAACAAGCACCAACATTGCAAAGTCTAAGCATCTAATTGCCATGGTGAATTTGGTGGTGTGATGATCACTATCTATCTCAACCTTTTCTCAAATCAAAGGAACTTGGTTATAGCTAGGAAAAGGTTATGGAGGATTATATGTTAATAATTATAAACTGGGGAACGATTTAAATAGAGGGATCGATGATGAGAGAAAAGGGCGTATATTTTTTTATAGAATAACTTTTTTTTATGCACTACGCGATTTTATAAAATAATTTACAATATTAGCTAATTATGTTTACGTATGATTATTAAAATGTGATTAATTAATTAACATCCTTCTATATATGTGTTAAAGCTAGGCGAATACGTTTTAATTTGGGTTTCGTTTTTCTATTTTTTACCTTTACGTATATATCAAGAAGAAAAAATGAAAGTAACTAGTAACCGTCTCGTATCAGGGTATTATTTAAAATTATAGCTAAGATATCTACTTAATTAGGGAAAATTATAAGAAAACAAATATAAGCAATTGAAATTTGAGAAAAGTAAAAAAAAAAAATTATATAAAAAACAAAAATTTGAAAGGAATTCAAGTATAGAAATAGTTAAAATTTAAGATGAAAAAGAAAATTTTAATCTTAAAGAAAATGAAAAATAATTTTTTTTCTAGAAAACTTATATTTTTAATGTAATACAATTAAAGTAATTAATAATATAAAAGCTTTATTAAAATAAAAAGATGCTATATAAATAATGATGCACACATCTTAAGAAGAAAGAGAACGTAATTTAGAAGAGTAAACCATCATTTTTGTCCTTGAAAGACTTACTTGCTGTTAACGATGTCAAAGTGGGTTAAGTCAGGTGTGTTAGCCGCTTAACCCGCCTAAAATGGTGGGGTGAGTTTTGATCCCTCCAACTCACCAACCCACTCAACTGTCTCGTATTTATATTTTGTATTTAACTATAACCATATCATGAAAGGCGGGTATATATATTATTTTAGGCCAAAATTAAGAATCTAAGTTATTTTTTATTTTTATAATTAATTTAAATATATTACGTATTATTTATCTTGCAAATCGTTATTAACCACAATAGTATTGTCTTTTGGGTCAATTGTTGGGTAATGTCGTGGTGTGCCTATATGTATATGTCTTTTATGATGTTTAATTTGGTTCGGGGCAGTTTGTTGTTTGTTAGACATGTACTCCTTTTCAGATTGCTCCTCTTTGGGTTTGTAGTTTATGGGCAGAAATACCACTTACACTCCCTTTAATTTATTCTCTTTGTTTATAAAAAATATTATGTATTATCTTTATTTTTAATTTTTATTATTTTTTGGGCGGGCTAGACGAACCAACCCATTGGTCCGCCTTAAAATGGGGTGGGTTACTATATTCTGACCCACTTAACTTAGCAATCAACCCGCCTCTACTTTCTGTCGCTATCAAATTGATCCTTGAATGGGGGAAAAATTAAAAATTAATCCCTAAAATTGTCTTCTGTCTATCAAGTTAGTCATTCTATTAATAGTGTTACTTAACGATGTCAGTTGTGCTAGTGTGGCACGTTAAATGACATTTACAATTAATCCACTTGGTATCCTTCTTGGAGGATATGGATCAATTTGAAGGTGAGATGATATAAACAGGGACCAAAATATTTCTATTAATTAATTAACTATTTATGATACTTAAAAGGTAACATATTTCTACCACAAAGTATTCAAAATATGAAAATAAAGGTTATTTTTTGTTATAAGTAGAAAATGTCAAATAAGTAATATGCATAAATTAAGTAAAATTATGAAGGGGCTTGATGATGTCAATGTTGTTAATTAAACACTAAAATATTATTTTTCTAAATTACATGTGATTAATATGATCAAGATATTAAAAATAGTATTTGTTATATATTAAAGTTATTAAACTCAAATTATTCCCAAAAACCGTATAGACAATATTTTTAATTAAATTATTATTGATAATACATATTAATACCATTAACTAATTTTATTTGTAATAATACCATAATTTAATATCCTTAAACGGTATAGCCCTTAAATTACTAATCATATTATGAAAAGTGCTAGCAACACACTCTTTAGCATACACTTTCCAACACACTTCATGTGATTGGTTAAAAGTCACATGGGTACCACCACATT
Organism: Sesbania bispinosa; assembly: GCA_026901365.1. Classification (NCBI taxonomy): domain Eukaryota; kingdom Viridiplantae; phylum Streptophyta; class Magnoliopsida; order Fabales; family Fabaceae; genus Sesbania; species Sesbania bispinosa. The sequence goes on along the minus strand of QLOH01000660.1, from coordinate 229,057 downwards.
GGGTGTGAGACCCACATAATTTGGTAGGACCCATGTGAATTTTAAACAATTACATGGAGTGTGTCAAGAATAGTATGTTAGAGAGTGTGTTGGTAGCACTCCCCATCATATTATAGTTATCCTTATGTACTCCATCTGGACTCAAGTATAAGCAACAAAAATTTCACTTATGGTGGTCCAAAATATAAGCAAATCCCAACTAATTAATTTTACCCTAGTTAATGACTTTGTACCAAACTACCTTTAATTAAATTCAAATTTTATTTTCCAACGATCATATTCAATGAACATGTAGAGAGAGTGTTTCCACTTGGAACAAGTTTCAATAAAATTGAAGTCTTCCATGAAGGGTAATTTAGAGAATACAATTTATTTTTAGATGACATCGAGAAAATTAAATGAGATTAACTAATTTTCTTAATTAGTGTGAGTTAGTTATTTTTTGCTTATATTCGAGTCCAGAGTAGTATATTAATATGCAATTAAATGGTTAGTGATTGTAATAATAATAACATTAATATATTAAATTTTATTATAAACTATATTATTACCATAAATGGTATTACCAAGTTATATTAAGTTAATTATCAATATTAACTTATTGTGTTCACTATTAATGTTATTTATAAATTACTGATATATAAAAATAAATTATTTAAAATATTTATATCGTATTAAATAATATATTATAAATATTAATAGTTAAAATATATTTAATTAATTAATATCAAATTATTAATGATGATTAGAGTATTAAACTAAATAATTGATAATATAGTATATTCATGAATGAGAAGCTGGATTAAATTATTTTAGTGCTTTTGTCACTATTTAAATTATCCTGCTTAATTATTATATATAATAATTTAATTAAATATATTGTCTTATATGGTTTTTTTGGGAATAATTTGAGTTTAATAACTTCAATATTACAAATAATTTTTAATATCTTGATCATATTAATCCCATATAATTTAGAAAAATAATATTTTAGTATTTAGCAACATTGACATCAAGTCCCTTCATAGTTTTACTTAATTAATTTATGCACTATTTATCCTTTCTATTTATACCAAAAATTTGATCTTTATTTTCATATTTTGAATACTTGGCATTAGAAATATGTTACCTTTAAGTATTATAAAAAGTTAATTTTAGCAAATGTATAGAAATATTTGTAAGTTTTAAAATTGGCAGGGGGATTTTGGTGTCTGATAAAAACATTTTTTCTTCCTTCATTTTGATCCTGTTTACCACCCCACCTTCAAATTATACTACAAGAAATTTTGTTTTTAGCGACAGCCAAAAGTCATCGCTACAAATAAAAAGTTGTCGCTAACGTAGCGATGAATTAGCGACGATCTCAATGACGTCGTTAAAAGGCTCATCGTAAATGCAGTATTGACAAGCAAAACAGGTCGTCTCTAGGTAGAGACGGTCAGGCCGTCGCTACAGCTGTCTCTAAAGTCATGGTCGTCGCTACGTATTATTATTACATTTTTTAAAAAAATTTCAACTAATGTCGACCCTAGTGACGAATTTTCACTCTTGTAGCGATGACTTTTGGCTATGGTCGTCGTTAATGATATTTTTTTACAATTAATTTTTTATTATTTATTTTATTTTAATATTTAGGGTTTAATATTTTTTAATTTTAAAATTATAAAAAAATATTAAATACTATATAAACACACCAATAGTGGAAAATATATATATATATATAAAATATATATACAAAGATTGTTCAAACATATAATACAATAAAAATATAAAAAAACATAATAAAAAAATCAATGATTGTGGCGACGATGAGGATCGTCCCCCGACTCAACCAAGTGTATAAAAAAATCAATCGGTTGAGTCGGGGGACGATCCTCATCGTCATCCAACGCCTGGTCATACAGGGCGTCATGGGTGAGCATGAAGCTGAGCTTGAGTAGCCTGAGAGTCCAACAACTGCTACATTTGTTTTTGGAGTCGTGCAAAGTCCTCCTCCAACCGTCAGGATAAACCTCATTCCGTCAAATTGCGGCGGGTCAGTTGCAGCAGGTATAACAGTAGCTTCAGGGGAGGAAGAAGAAGACTTGAGGTGGGCTGCCGCAGGCGCTAAAGTACCTAGCAGATCCCGTAGCTGAGCGTGCTCAGAAGAAATGGTCCTCTCCCGATGGGCATGATCCACCTGTGCAGCCAGCTCATCCAGAGGGATGGACCTCCCTCGGCTAGGTGGGACCTTCTCTCCACCTCTACCACGCATAACCCTTGCTACCATTAACTATCTATTTTATCCTATTCTATATGTTCCTTCATTTTCACTTATACACTTCTTCTGCGCCACTTCCAAATCCTTACTTCCCCTCACCCTATCTCTCTTTAAAATCACCACAGGTTTTCAACGTAAGAAATAAAACTTTGCCGAGAAAGAATCATCAACTTCTCGTAGACTGTCTGCAATGGCTTTAAACCAGCTAATAGAAAACTCTGTCTTACACATATGTGCCATTCAAACTATCTTGGTCCCTCGCTTCTAGTTGTATAATGTCGTAAATAGTTTTTATAATGCATTGTTGTTTCAATTTCTTTACTCTTTAGTTGGCTCAAAAAGCTAAACCTATGCATTTTATTGCTTTATTCTCAAACTAAAAGGTAATATACCAGATTGAGACATTAGGAAGCCAATATTTAGTCAAGGCACTTCACAAACTAATGACAATAATATATTTTCAAAGAAAAATGCAAAATCATAATTATGATTGTTTAATTTTTGGAACACGGGAGAACAAAGGGTAAATTTGAGCAAAAGAGATTATGCAGCCAAATCAAGTCAATTAACATACTTCACATGTATGAGCAACTGAGACATAAAAAAATGTAAAATGACAGAATTTGAGTATTTATTTTAATAAATAATGAAAAAAAATGAAAATGTTCTTTTTGTGGTAGAATTAGAGGCTATTCCTGAAAATTACGAGTTCGTTTTTAGGTTTCCTCCGTGCATGGACTCTTAAATTGACATCAATGATATCATTTGTGAGTTACTAACCTGTTGAGCTTCATTATCACGTATCTGGTAACAGTCCCGATCCTTTGTACCGCCACGTGTAACATGCCGCCTAGCAGCAACCAGTCTCAGGTGCCACCATCATTGTAGCAAGTTGTTAGGCAGGTACATAGAACTATCCCTATTGTTCAATCTCTCCCTATTCGTGGCTTCATGCCGCATATTAGACTTTACTGCTAGAGTGAGTGGGAGAAGAAGGGTCTTCCATACTTCGACGTTTAAATTTTACTGTGAATTTGGGATCCAAATTCCCTACAGTCGGTTTTTCCTACAGTCGCTGCAGTCGGTAAATCCAGACCGTCTGATGGAGATCGGACGTTTCAGAAGCCAAGAAATTTTTAAATCAAATTACATTATCTTAGTCTCTAAAACTGTCCGATCCCCATCGGACGATCTAGATTTACTTACTCTAGTGTAGTCAACTGCATTGAATCCAAATCTGTGAAGCGGTTATTTAATAGAGCATAGAGATTAGATTGATGTCGTTAAATTTAAACGTAGTCTGACTAGGATTTTTAAATTACGCGTCAATTTATTATTGGAGGGATAGGGAAAGGGACAACAGCATGAGATAAATTATTTTCGTCCAGTTTAGGGGAGATCTTGCCGAAATTTCAATAGAATTTTCTTTGAAGTATTGGTCTTATAATTTAATGACACTACTTATTGCTTCCTAGTTTAGAGTTTGGTTTAATTAAGGCTGGTCATGTTAGAATAGTTAACCAGTCTGACGTTCATTTGTGAAAATCTTGGGTTTTATAATTAACTTTGATGTCGAGTTTTTGGTGTACTTGAGAGCGATAAAACCATAAATTAATTAACAGGGATGACCAAAAGTCACGATTGTGGCAAGATACATGTTATAACTGTGGTTCTTGTTGGAAAAATATAATTTTTTGGAACTCATTATGCTCCGCATACATGGTAGGTTCCATTGTTGTGGTATACAGTGAGCCCATGGTTTCTGCTGGTCTTGTACTCTTGTTTTGGTCTCCTCTCAACTCCCAAGATGTCCTAATTTGTTTTCTTTTAAAGTATGCTTTTCAAGAGAAAGGTAGGTCTAGCTATTATACATTTAAATATGAGATTTATTATTCATACAATCAATTTATACAACAACTCATACAACACATTTTTTCTTTCTATCTCTCTTCATCACATCACCTAGCACATCTCACACATTACTACAAAAACTGGATACTACGACGGCCATTCCACGACGGTTGTGGAGCAACCGTCGTGGAAAGTGACGCGGTGGCATTTTTGCAATTATGTGCATAACTTACAACGACGGTTCTCTATGAACCGTCGTTAAAAGTCCATGGCATGGGGTTTCTACGACGGTTGTAAACAGCCGTCGTGGATAGTGTGCTGGCTTCAAAAATAAAAGGGGTGTGCGCAGCAAAAAAGGGGGTGCGCGGAGAAAAGATGGGAATCCACGACGGGTGCCTTAGCAACCGTCGTGGTAGGTTGGGCATTGGGTTTCTACGATGGTTGTTTACAACCGTCGTGGATAGTGTGCTGGTGGCATTTTTGAAATTATCTGCGTAACCTACAATGACGGTTGTTTGGGAACCGTCGTAGAAAGCACTTACAACAACGGTTCCCAGACAACCGTCGTTGAAAATTCCATGAAAATAAAAAAAAAGAAAAAAATAAACTTTTTAACGACGGTTAGCTTATAACCGTCGTAGAAAGTGGAAAGGTTTCAAAAAATGTGTGGGTGTCAACAACAAAATAAGGGGGGCAGGAGTAAAGAGGAGGTTTCTACGACGGTTGTTTTAGAACCGTCATAGAAAAGGACCAGAAAATTGAAGGGGGTGCAGGAAGTTAAAAACGGGGTGCAGAGGCAGCAGGATTTCAAAAAACGTAGGGGGTGGAAATAGCACAAACTGGGGCGTGCAGGAGTAAAAGGAGGTTTCTACGACGGTTACGTTGATAACCGTCGTAGTAGATCTAATATATCAGAACCCTAATTCTCATTCCCTCCTACTTTATTTCACATTCCATTCAATCACTCTCTCCTCTCAACCTCTCGATCTCCCTCATCCTTTCACTCTCTCATCTTCCTCTCAATATTAGGGTTAGGGTTTGATTGGGGAAAACAAAAGGAGCAGCCATGGGGGCTGGTGGCGCGACGGCCTTGCATGTGGCCGCAGCGGCGGCGGAGCGAAGCACGACGGTGGGGGAGAGCGGTCGCACGGTGGTTGCCGGAGGTATGCGACTGCGCACGTCGGGGAAGGGAGGAGATCGCCGTTGGGCGGGTGGCCGGAGGCGCGCTCCACGGCGGCAATAGCTTCATCTCTCGAAAGCGGTAATGGTAGGTTTTTTAATCTCATAATTTTTCCTTCATTTCTGCATCTGAAAATCGTTTTGAATCTTCTGTTTTTGCATTGTTTTGAAACTCTACTGGGAATGCTCATTTGGCTCTGACTTTCATCCTTGGATTCAGCACCCTTGTTTTCACTAGTCTTGTTTTCAGACACCTGAATGATTCTCTCTTCTGGTTTAACTTTCTCATTGGTGTTTGGAGCATTCTGAGGTTTCAAATTTGGTTGAGCCTTGTTATTCATGCCACATGAAGGAGTCCTGGATGCCTCACCAGCTGTTGCTTGGGAATGTTCCTTTGAGGCAGGTGGACTTGGGGACCTTGAACTCCCATTACCATTTTTCTTCCTTGGTAGTGGATCAACTCTCAGACACACAGGTGGTAGCTTGGATGCTTTTGGTGGAGATGTAGGTTGCCTTTTACCACTGGTGTGGGAGCCTTTTTTTGTCACATTTTCTTCTCTTTGGTTTACAGGAACATCCATTTCTCTCTTGTGATCTCCCCGTGGGTAAGCACTTGTATATGTGCTAGTTCAAGCATGATGGTTGGTTCTATTGGAATGGATCATAACCACCACAAAGGCTTCAACTCCAATCTTATTAGGCAAAATAGTGTACCTGCTGCTGGTCATTTTTCTAACATCATCTCCTTTCAGAATGGTACTGTACTTGTTCTGTTCTCCTTATTTTACTCTTTTTGTTCAATGATTTGTTTTAGACCACTTTTTAGGCAATTTTAATGTTTTGAGAGAATGCCCAGTACAGTTTTGTAATAGCATGTGAAATATAAATTTTATGCTTAATGAAATAAAATTCTTAGTTGATAGTTTTAGTTAGATTGATGGATTCAATTGCAATTACATGCTCTGCTCATGAAATTAGACAATTAGATATTTCTAATTAATGGAGGCACTTTTATACATGTTATGGTTGCTTAGATTTTGATGACACAAATTAACCATGAGAGATCATACCACAAATGCCGGAAAAGCAGAGTTCAGCTACAGGAGGGGAATCTGACCCAGCAAAGACATATCAGGTATATCTCATATTCTTATATCAACAGTCCTTTTCTTCTTTTTCTCCCTCTAAATTAACTACTATTCCATGAATAATATTCTAGTAGGAAGTTGTTTTTTTTAATTTAATCCATCCCAACAGTGAATCCACTAAATACTTTGATCTACTACTTGAGTACCTGACATCACATGCCACATGATCTATAAATGCTGAATCCTGATGGATATGTGTATTAAACTAATATATATATTGATACTATGACATGCAATCCTTGTGATCCTTGTCAAAACATGGGAAGGAGGTTATAATTATATGAAACTCTAGCCATAGTATTTCTTTTGAAACAAGGAAGAGGAATAGTAATCATATCCAATTGAAATAGAACCCAATACTCTGACAATTAGAAACAAAATTTCAAAAACTACTTTTATCTTCAATTTTATAAGCTTGCATCCTCATCATCAGTTAGTATTGATGCTGAACTTGATAATGAATTCCAGGGAATGAGAGCAGAGAGACAAAGGATAAGGGCAGCACCCGCAAATCCTGGTGTACAAAGGTCAAAATCATGGCGCCCCTCTTTACAAAGCATCTCAGAGTCGGCAAGTTGATTGGTGAAAAGTTATGACATGCATAGTGTCTCATAGAAAATTATTTGACTGCCTCTATAAGGTTGAATGTTCATCTTGGATGATTCCTGTTACATGGGCATGGAAATTCAACAGAGTTTTGAACCAAGATTTCTCTGCCATCACCAATCACACCCTCATCTTAACCATGCTCTAGTGGTAACATGTTTGTATAGCACCAACAAGAAAGGGGGAAAAGTAATGAATGTAAAAATTTATTAGAAATATCTATTTGAAGGGTTTAAAAGGTTTCATCTACTTGGCATGTGTACATAAATTGGATAGTCAATTTTTCACCCAATTATGTACACTTGTAAATTGCAGGGTATGATAGTACTCTTTTGTTCTGAAACCATATATCCAAAACTAAATGGCTCATAAAGTGCTAACTTTTCCCCCCTTAATTTGGTGCAAGGAGGGCTAAGCTTTCTTTTCTTGTACGTTCAGGGTTGAGCTTTAAATTGAGATATGCACTCTTCTTTCTTGGCTTTGATCGGATATAATGGCTTGCTTTCTGTTATCTATATACACTTTTTTTTATCTCCTTACTCCCTATCATTTTTCTATCTATATTTAAAACAATCAAATCAAAACATTTCATTTTTTTGGTCTCTTTTTCAGGTACCCAAGCGATGCAGATAAGCATCTGTTGGCAAGACAGACTGGGCTATCAAGAAATCAGGTTCGTCCCCCCCACTCTTTTAGCTTTCCACAATTCAATTCATCACTCTATTCTATTCTATTGTGAGAGAGAGAATAAGACAATCATCTTTGCATAGCCTAGCCTAGCCTCTCTGTAAATTAATCATCTTTCCATCTTTGCATAGCTGGAGTGTGCAGGAGGCTATAGCTATTCAAGCACTAGACCAGGTACTTGTTGGTCTGTATCTCTAGATTAATCATTGCAAGCATTTAATTCTTCTAGTTTATTTCACTGCAATGGTAGTTTTCATCTTGAATTATGTCAAATAGCATTCCAATTGCATATTGTATATAGTTCCAATTTATATATAATATCATAGTGCATAATTAAGTCCCAATTAATCACTTCCCTTTGAGCAATAAGAAGATGCACCTATTTCTCTTTATAATGTTTTTATATGCATATTTACATGCAATTATTTAAATAGATAGGTTATAATTGATATTGTTACTAATATATATATATATTCGGTAAAAATGGTTACTAATAAAAATGTCCTATGGTTACTAATGCAATTATTTAAATAGATAGGTTATGATTGATAGGTAGCACAGGAGTACTAGTTTGAAAGAATTTTCAATGGCTACAGATTAACTACGGAAAATGTCGTAGCTAAAAAAAATGGCCTATGGGGTGGAGGGTTTTCCACGACGGTTATGGTCACAACCGTCGTGAAAAATAAGACATTTCACGACGGTTGAAAGGAAAATCGTCGTGGAAAGTAGGGCATTTCACGACGGTTACCATTTTAACCATCGTGGTTTCTCTACTTTCCACGACGGTTTTCCTTGCAACCGTCGTGAAATGTCATACTTTCCACGACGGTTACCAGCTTAACCGTCGTGGTTTCTCTTTTTCTACGACGGTCCTCACGCGTCGTCAAAATTTTAATTTTCAACGACGCCTGATGCTAGGACGGTTGTACAACCGTCGTAATAGGTCATTTTCAACCGTCGTAGAAGGCCCTTTTTGCACTAGTGACACCCTCTCTCCTTAATTTGTTTCTTTCTCTTCCAATGTTGTAGAGAATTGTTGTACAACTGTGATATACAAAAACAATTTCTCTTTAAATATCATGCATACCTAATACCCACCATATATGTAACTTTTCTAAACCGACATAATTTCATGGCTGTAATAGGGACGATTCTAGGGTGGACCAAACAAAATTTTGTCCACCTAATCCAACTTACATTTTTTTACATACAAAATTTGAATGAATAATTTTATTTTATTTATTAAATAGTCTTTATATGATTATTTGAGTTTAATTTAAGAGAAAATATGGATTTACAATATAATTTATGCCAATTTCGTTGATGATATATCAATTTAAAGTTGAAGAGTAAAATTTTACATTACATGATAATATTGATTTGAGTTTTTATTATTTTCAAGTAATATTTCATAAAAGCAATTGGAAACTATTTTAATATCTATTATTAATAAAATGAGCATTGAATTTGGTAATAAAAAAAATTTAAATTATTATATTTTCACATTTTGGAACACGTGAACTATGATTCACCATAGCCGAGTCATGTTCCATCATATAGGTCTAGCTAAGTCATGTTCCGTCATCGAGTTTATATATGCTCTTAACAACACGTTGTGTGGAATTATTTTTATGTAAGTTGTGATTTATATATAGCATCATTTTGAATTGAAATGAAATAATATTTTTTTAATGCATGAAATGTTATGTATTGATTACGAAAACTATAATGCTTACAATACCAAAAAAAAAAAAACTATAATGCTTAGGGGGTAGGTTCAAGTTGGCATATAATTATATCTTGAATGATTCCTTGTTTCCTTGTATGCTTTAAAGGATTTGTGACTATGTAATAAAAATGCATCTTAAAAGTTAAGAATAAAAGATTTACTCTTCGACAATTTAGGGGAAGGGAAAATAAATGGTATACAAGACTTTAAATTTGTGTCTAAATCAAGGGTTAGGGATTGAAGGTGTCCCACCAAATGACCCTTTAAGAGGTTTAGATTTGAGCTCAACTTGGCCTATGTGCCAATGCCAAAGAGAAAGTGAAAAAACAATTAAATAAATTAATATTATTTCGATGATTAATGCTCTTGTCGTTCGAAGTGTGTCAGTGAAAATGCAGTATATTTATGTTATATTCCTCTAACTAATTAATGTGTGTGTTTTTGTAATTAGGATGATAATTACACTTGGAATATCTGTGGATACCATGGAGGTTTTTTTTTCCATATGATGATATATACTAATTAAACTCAATGTTGTTTTTAAATTGTTTTGAGTGTGTTTGGTAAAACTAGCTGTTAAACAAGTTAGTAGCTGATAAGCTGGCTTCTAGCTGATGCTAGTTGCTAGCTGATAAGCTCCTAGCTTATAAGCACTGAGCTGATAAGCTAGCTTATTGAATTAGAAGTGTTTGGTAAAACTAGCTGATAAACTAGTTAATAAATGTAAAATGACATAAAATGACATAACTACATAAATTTTATTATATGAATTCTATTTGTGTTTTTTAGAAAAATATATATTATTATGCAATTATAATTTTATTTTTAAAAAAATAATTAAATTCTTATAAAACTTTTTAAATAAAATATTTAATTAAAAATTAAAATAAATAATGAAATTAATAAAATAAATAGTATAATATAAAAATAATTTCATAAAATAGTGAAAAGAAAATAACAATTTAATTAATTCATAATTTTTTAAATTACTTATTATATATGTAATAATAGGTAAAAAGAAATTGGAAAGTTTTTGTTACTAAAATTGAAAATATATAATAATAGGTAAAAAGAAATTAAGAATAATATGGGAAATAATGTATTAAAATATAAATGGTAGTGATGGAAGAAAATTAAATAAGCTACAAACTACAAAGCTAGAAGCTAGGTAAACTAGCTTGTAACTTATAAGTTAGAAGCTCCTAAAATAAGCTAGTCAAATAAGCTAGTAGCTAACTTATTAGCCTTGCCAAACACACTCAAAATGTAAGCCTCATTAAAAGTGATATTTTGACTTACATTACTAGTTTCATTGCCTGCTGTGGATTCACATAATGTAGTCTAGGACTTTCTTTTAGTGGTTTTTAGAGGAGAATTAAGTTTTATTTTTATTTATCACTTATCATGAAAATGTATATATGAGTTTAGTGATGTAAATTTCTTTGCCCTTCGATGTATATTTAATTAATTTAGCCGTAACAATAATGCACAGTTCAAGTTTAGTTAGGCGGATTGTTAGGAGACTTATTCGGGTCTGTACACTTGTAGAACAAATTATTTGATCCATCCTAGAATTGCCCCATGAGATGAATTTGTATTCAACCTAAGCTCCATTGTTTTTTAAATTTCCATAGCATTCACATTTCCACGTCCGTCCTAGTTATCCTAATTTTCCTACATTTATTACAATATTTATGGGAGATTATTTTTTTTGCATATTAATAAAATATTATCATGGATATGGTTAATTATTGGTTATTTTGGGAGCTAGGTATAGAAGTTTATTTCCTGTCTTTCTAACTTTTAATTACTTCCGTTTATCGGATTCTTTTTTTACTAATTGCAAGGAAGTAATAAATTAAAGTACTCAATTAGTATTCCAATTTTAATGCAGTGATATAAGTAAGTAAAGATTTCATTAATTAAATTTTAAGTTTAAGTTGTGATGATATCTTTTGTTATAGAAAAATATAAAATAAAATGAACTAGTTGGTATCCATGAGAAAATAACATACATAGAAGAAAAATTAGTGTGAACACTAATTTTTTTAATAAACATTGAACTTAAACCACATAGATACAGACCAGAGGAAGAAAGAAAGATGAAAAAAAAAAAAGACGCACACCATGTATGTCTTATTCAAATATGGATGTAATTAAGGTAATAGAAGTTGTGTGCGTCTTGAATGTGTTCACACCTTTGGAGGAGGAGGTGTCTTGGAAGGTGGAGAACCAGGAACAATAAAACCTGACAGTTGCCAGATTAATTGATAGTGTTAGCGATCTCAGTAAAAAGAAATTGAAGAAACTCTTGCATACAACAATTAAAAATAAATAAAGAAGATTCTCTTTTAAGATCTTCAATTATGAAGATTAATTATGAATTTTATAAATTATGTGACAGTATATCATTAAATATTTAATGAGATTACATTAAAATGATAGAAAGCTTACTTCCACACTTGGTTCCAGGTGGAGCAGGTTTGACATGACAGGCGTTGGCAACATTGGTAGCTTTATCGAAACTGATTAATTTCTCAACAATTCCAGTAACATATTTGCAGAGGCAAGTGAAGTCAGCACCTTTCAAGGCATCACAACAGTCTTTTGATGGCGGAGTATGTGGCCCTTGCTTTGCAACATATGGTTCACATTCAGTTACGATGGCTCCTAAGTCAGGTGCGCATTCAAATTGACCTGAGATGTTTGGCAGATTCCCTAACACTAGGATGCTTATAGTGAGTACCAACATTGCAAAGTCTAAGCACCTAATTGCCATGGTGATCACTTTCTCAACTTTGGTTATAGGAATATTAGGTTGTAGGATTATGCTAACAATTGCTAAACTGAGAGATTATTTATATTGAAGGATGATGAGGGGAAATTAATGAAGTATATCTTTTGATAAAAGAATTTTTAACCGTGAGCTAATAAGCTAGTTTGCGTATAATTATTAAAATGTGATTAATTAATTGACCGCATTAAAGATGGGTGGATACGTTTTTAATTTGAGGTTTTTTTTTTCATTTGTCACCTTTACGTGATCAAATATAATAAAAAAAAGAAAAAAGATAAAAATATTTTAAGGTAACAAGTAACTATATTCTGTAAGAGTAATTTTAGAGTTAAACATCAGTCATTAATAAAATGGACGTTAATTAAATATGGTCAGAAATTTAAATTAAATAAATAAAATAATTAACAATAGGTGATGAAACTTTTAAAACTAAAAAGAAAATTTTGAAAATAAATTTTATGTGTAAAAAGACATAATAACCTTTTTTTATTTAATTGATATGATATATGTCTCAAAATTGAAATTTATAAATTTCAAGCTTATATTTATGAAAAAATTAGCATTTATAATTGGAAATCTTGGTATTAATTGTAACTAAATTTAAGTAATGCGTTTAAAATAAATAAAAATATAATAATAAAATGACAAAACAACTAAACGAGAGATATTTTTTTGAAACCACAATATCCATAAGAGACATTCCGATTTAGATTACGACGATAAAGCTCTTTTTTCAAGTATTTGATATAAAAATGTCACATTGTTAATTGAGAAAGAAAAAAAATTATAAAAAAATCCTACTATAAAGAATTAAAACTCAAATTTAGAACCTTTTTGTTATTTGATTTATAATGGTAGAAATGAGGTATAATCGATAATCTTATACAAACTATCCAAACTCTTCATTATTGGCCAATCCCTAATGGTTTTTTTTCGTTTAACCACAGGTATTCTCTACGGGAGGCAATCCTGTTCGAGCCAGGAACATCCACATCATGGTGGGGCTAGCTCTTCCAGCCGGAATTTTTTCCATCCACAAGACTCGAACCCGAGACTTTGCTTAAGGGGAATCAAGCATGTACCACTTGAACCAACCCCCGTTAGTCAATCCTAATGGCTTTACTAGTACCTATTTGTTTAAGCAATATTAATTAAAAAACGTGTGCTATATATATGATAATGCTTTTGTTTAGAGCTAAGTTGCATTTTTAAATTAGCTTATAAAAAATGTTAACATTTTTTTTGTATTTTATATTTTCACAAAACTTTATATATATAGTAATACACAATTTAAAACAATCTTTTAGGTGAAGTTTATAGTACACAAATAAAAAATTTGTGTACCGGTACACAAGAGAATATAGCCATTGATTTATTAATTTAAAATATTAAAGGTTGAGATCTAATACCTGCAACCGGAACTCCGAAAGTCATGGTAGTATGTATTTTACAATTTAGTCCCTATAGTTGTAAGTTATTGTAGATAAAAATCCCTGTGCACGATGCAATGGTGCGCCAATTCCTGAGAGCTTGGATCGTTAATTGTAGTTGGCTAATGGCCAATCAAAACTCCTGAGCGTGACATTCTTCTCAATTCTCATATCGTTTTTGTTTCTTCCTCTTTCATTTCACAATTCTAGTATTTTTATTTAATGTTAATCTTTCCCAATCAAAACTGAAAAAAATATGAATCTTTATAATTAATTTATACTTCGTTACAAAAATTTTATTATTGTATTTAATAATTAAATTAATTTTACTGTTCATATTTACCAAATTAAGGTTTGCAACATTAAGACTAATTTATGTAATACCATAATTAATAATTATATTTATTCTTGATTGTAGTTAAAGCTATTACCTCCGTTTCTATTTGTTTTTTGGTTTTCATCATACATATCTCCTATTACCAGTGGTAAACCTATTCGGGACTTAGTTAAAGCTACCTCTGTTCCTATCTGTTTGTCTCGTTACAAAAAAAAAATCACTGATTAAGAAATGTTTATTTACATTAAATTAATATATTTTTTCCTAATATATTCTTTATATCTCTATTTTAGTCATTAATTATTCTCACTTATTATCTCTCAGTTAAATAGGAATGGAGTTAGTATGTGAATATACATTTCTTATTATTCATACCTAGTGTGACTTCTGAATTTTAAAACCAAATTTAAATAAATATTTTTAATTCATTATTTAATTAAATGAAATTTTATTTTTAAGATTTTTTAATAAGTATTCAAGTTTATGGAATTAATACGGTTTATAATAAGTTATTTTGCAATCATCATTGAAAGCAATCTTCTATAAATTTTTTGTTACAAGATGAAAATAAAAGAAAGGCTAAGGCCTAAAATAAGAAACACTTGCTTTGTCCGCTACAAGCCAGCTGCTTAAAGTACGTGGTGGATTCCTCAAAATACAAAGCTTTTCTAAAGAAGCTACTCCTTGTTTGGCTAAGGCATATCATCATAATTAAAATTCATTTCCCTAAGAGTATGATGAACAGTGATGCTCCATTGCCTGGGGAGGAAGTCTTGAATTGTTCTGATAATAGTACCATATTGATGCAAATGCAAAAAAGCTAATTGAAGGCCATACAAAAGAGCTAAGAGTTCATCCTTTATATTATCACAATGGTTAACATGTCCATGAAACCCACAATGCCAATCACCATGACAATCTCTTATAAGACCTCCAAAACCACCAATTCGAGGATTAATAATAACACTATCATCCACATTGAGAGCTACCTGATCATTAATAGGCGCGATCCAAGAAACCATTCTCAGATTTGTTTGATGATTTGATGAAGAGTGTTTATGGAGATTACTCCAATCATTTTGTCTTCTTGAAATCTGCTAAAGAGAAACTTGAATAGACATCACTGAGGAGGAAAACACTGAATTAGTTCTATTCAGCCAGGCTTGCCAAAGAGTGGAATAGAAAGCATTACCAGATAGAGAACCAAAGTGGTTTATCCAATCAATGGGATTGACATCATCAAGAAAATCAGGTTAAGCAGATAATCCAATGTCATTCCAGAGATTTAAAGATGATGGACAATCACGCAAACAATGCATGATACTCTCCTCCTCGTTATTACAACGAGAGCACAAAGAAGAAGAAGTTAATTAAATTAATTTTATAAATTTTAATCAAAGGTTAATTTTTATTCAATAATAATGGTTAATAGATTGTTTATAATAGAAAAGACAACTGTGAGATTTGTTTCTAAGTTGGAAAATGTAAAGATCTGAGACATAAATTTAAGTTTGGAGGTAGGTTAAATATAGTTTATAAGTCATGTTAGAGAGTACCATTAGGTCATTAGTTAAGGAATATATATATATAATTATTGAAAATTACAACATTGATTGAATTTGTTACACAATTCAATAAAAAATTCTATGTTTGGCTCATTAGTCAATGCATTTAAGACACTCATTAACATTTCCATAATAAAACAAGTTTGAATTAATTTAGAGATGCTTGTGATTTTTGAAAACTTTTGTAGCTTAAAAAATGATTTAGGTTGATGATAAAGATATAAAATATAGAAAAAATTTATTTAAAAGATATTCATTATTGCTTTTAATAACATCATTTCTTAAGACTGATGATAAAAATATAAAATATAAAAAAAATTTATTTAAAAATAAATTCTTTATTATAACATAAATATAAAAGTATAATTAATACTTTTTAATCAAAATTTTCATTTTTTTACATTCTTATAATGTTATCAAAAGTAAATTACTATATCATAAATATAAAATTGTAATAAGTACTTTAATGACAATTTAAAATATTTTTTGTGACTTTATTTGATTTTGATTGAGCTTTTTAATTGATTTATCTTCACAATATACCAATTAAACCATTATAAATAGAGGGAAAATAAGAAAAAAATGTGGGAAATTTTTTTAGCCCTACTTTGGATTGGAGAGTAGTGTGTGATTTGGGGATATAAATTTGATATTGGGAAGATATGAACTTGATTGGAACACTGTCTTCTTCAAAACACAAGTTCACAACCCTAACTCTAACCACATATTTCATACTAAGCTACTTGATGTTAATATGATCCAATTGATGGACTGGGGTTGGGGAGCAAGTGGACTCATTCCTACTTAAGTTAGGGTAATTTAAAATAATTTTTGGTGATTTATTGATTTTAATTGTTTTTTATTGATATATTTGCATAATATACCAATTAAATCATTAAAAATTAGACAAATTAGGAAAATTTTGGAAATTTTTTGTTAGCCCTCTTTTGGGTTGGAGAGTACAATGTGTTATATGGGGAAGTAAATTTGATGTTGGGAGGACATGAACTTGGTCAGAGCATTACTTTTCTCAAAGCATAAGTTCACAAAATCTTAACCCCATGTTACACACTAGAGTACTTGATTTCAATGTGGTCCAAATGATAAATTGGGCTAAAGAGCAAGTGTGCTCACTCTTACTTAGGTCAAGGTAATTCAAAATTACTTTTGGTGATCTATTAACTTAAACTTAAACTGAAATTTTAAATTGACTTATTTACATAATATACCAATTAACCCCAAGGGATTGGTCAAGTGGAAGCAAGACAGAGTAACGTATCTGACAGGTCGCAGGTTCGAACCCCCACTTGTCCCCTTGGGGTGAGGTAAAATGTAAGTACCTCTGTAAGTGCTCTTTGAGCCCGGAGGTTTTCCTTGCCTTGGACTGGGGCACCATCCCCTCACCCTAAATTTTCTGTAACCAAAAAAACATAATATACCAATTAATTCATTATAATTCAGGGGAAATTTGAAAAAAAATAATTTCATATCAGAACTACCCCACACATGTTTAGAAAAATTTACTTCTAAGGTTTTATTACAATCTAAATAAATATTAGTTAATAAATGAATCAACATCCTACATGATTTTTTACTATTTATAAATATTAAATATGGAATACTTTCAAATATTATTTATAACACTCCCTATATTCCATTCCATGTGACTACTACCTATGAGTGTTAAGGGGATCTTAACCGTATATATCTAGGAAAAACCTAGTTACTATCTGTTTAATTCTTATTTAAACTATTTTTCTGAAAATATAAAGATGATTTTAATTGTGAAAAAGTGTTTGATTTATTTTAAAAGTTGATTTAGATATTGAATGTTAAATTAAATATTTTGTGAAGAAGTTAACAATATAATTTTTATTGTATAAGAGTAATTTAAATTTAAAGATTTAAAGAAGAGATTTGAATGAATTTTTAAAGGAAAAAACTGATGATGTTAATTAACATAAAAAAATTGATTTAGTTTTAAAAATAAAATAATTTCAATATATGAAAAAATACGGTGAGTTGATTGATTTAGGTTTTTAAAATATTTTTCTAAAATACTTTTAACTCATAAAATAAATTGCTAAAGATTTTTCTAAAATATTTTAAATTAATAAAAAAAATTCTTTAAAAATTACTGCACAAATTACAAATTAATTAATCATTTCTAAGATGACAAATATTTTGCTTGCTTGTGCGACACAACACAGCTCACATGGTTGAATTGAATTTAAGCCCGTTAGTCTGAAAAAGTAATTCTCGTATTCACTAGATGGCCTTTTTGCAAATAAAAACAATAAAGTAAAAGAATATGAGTACCGGTCAAGCTCACAGGTGGCAGTTTTTCCCACTTGTGTTGTGTACCGTAAAACGGCCCAATCTTTTAATTAAAGAGTTTTTCTAAAAAAAGGGTTAAATATGTTTTTAGTCCTGAAATATAGTCGAGATTTGGTTTTAGTCCCTGCAATTTAAAACCAGTGATTTTGGTCCTTCAAAAGTTAAAAATACACCAATTTAGTCCTTATTGATAAAAATTTATAGCTAATCAGTAGCAAAATCTGTAGCAAAACTATACAATAAGGACTGTACACCAATTTAATTCTTATTGTCCATGGAGTTGTATTGACAATAATCATGAAACTGTCGTTAAAGAATTTACTGATAGCTAGCCATCAGTAAATTTATCGAAATGTTTAAAGTGGTGAAATTTTTTCTTTCTGTTTACATTAATTTATCAATAGCTAAGCTATCAGTAAATCACTACTTAAATTTCTATTACCTGAATTTTTATTTATCTGTCCACTTAACCATTCTCCAGCCATTTAACAAAATAAATAGTAATTGAAGAAAGAAAATGTAAAATGAATAAACGGTAAAATGGGAAGTTTAACAATTTCTCATAAAAACAAGAAAAATAATTACATTTTTTAATCTACCTGTTTTTATTTGTCTAACTGGATAAATAAATAAAAACCAAGGTAGTAATGATATAGTTGTGATCATTGTTAGGCAATAAAAAGTACCCCATTTTTAGAGGTAATTAGAGCATCTACACTCCAGCATCCCCCTTTTTTACTATTCACATATCTTAAATGGGTCCCACCATTATATATCATTAAATTATTATTAAGCACCTCTCATCTCCACCCCAGCAACTCAATTTTTTACTATTCACATATCTTAAATGGGTCCCACCCTTACACATTACTCAATATTTATATTATTTAAATAATCTAATTTAAAAATATTTTTTTTAGTGAATAATAAATTAATTTTAAATTATGAAAACCATGAATAATATATTTCAATCCTAAAATAATTTAAAAAATAATAAAAAATTAATTAAATAATAAAAATTACAAACAATCTATTACAATAAAAAGTATTTAAATAAAATAATAAATGCTATTTTTTAAGCAATAAATATTTGAAAATTAAATAAATAACGAACCATGGGTAACATTAATTTATTTAAATTTGAAAAAAAAACCAACAATTACATAATAAGAAAATCAATTTTGGTTATTATCACGCCCAAAACGTTCCCAAATATGTTCCACAAGGTCCGCATGAAGTTGATGATGAATTTGCCTATCCCGAACTGCGGCTCTTCTTTGAAGGTATGTTGTAAGATTCGGATGAGGACCATTACGTACATCAGTAGTCGAGATATCACCGTTAGGATGATCATAAGAATAATCAACATGGCCATCATATGTGTGTCGGTCGTCTTCAACAATCATATTATGTAATATAATGCATGCGTATAGTATATGCTTGATTGTATCCATGTGCCATGCACGTGCTGGGCCACGTACAATTGCGAACCGAGATTGCAGGACTCCAAACGCACGCTCCACATCCTTTCTTGCAGCTTCTTGATGTTGGGCAAACAATTTTCTTTTATCTCCTTGAGGCATTGGGATACTTTTGACAATTGTAGCCCATTCGGGATAAATACCATCTGCTAAATAATACCCCTTGTCATATTGGGTTCTATTTACCATGTATTGCACCGCAGGGGCCTCTCCCTCCAAAACGTCATTAAACACATCAGATTGATTTAGCACATTTATGTCATCATTTGAACCTGCTACCCCAAAAAATGCATGCCAAATCCATAAGTCTTGAGATGCCACAGCTTCGAGCATTATTGTGGGTTTCCCATGGTCACCACGACAAAATTGACCTTTCCAAGCTACTGGGCAATTTTTCCATTCCCAATGCATACAATCAATGCTACCTAACATACCTGGAAAACCGCGTGCCTCCCCTATTTGCAGTAGGCGTTCAATGTCATTATTGTTTGGCCTTCGTAAGTATTCACTCCCAAATACCTCATTTATGCCCCTTACAAACTTGTTTAAGCATTTCACTGCAGTGCTTTCACCTATTCGCACATAATCATCCACACTGTCAGCAGATGATCCATATGCCAATATCTGAATAGCAGCAGTGCATTTTTGCAGGGGAGAAAGACCCATTCTGCCAATTGCATCAACTCTCATTTGAAAATACTCGTCATGAATTGTCAGGGCTTCTACAATGCGAAGGAAGACATGTCTCTGCATTCGAAATCTTCGTCGAAATTGCTCCTCTGTATACACCGGATTGTTAGAGAAGTAGTCATTATACAATCGATCATGTCCTTCACGATTTCGTTCTATGACAGATCTTTTACGCCTATGTGAAGCGGAGTTGTTGCCTTCTCGATGCCCATGCTTCTCCATTATCAACCTCCTACATCGTTCTCCAAAGTCATCATGTATAAAATCTTCAATGATTTCCCACTCAACCATTTCTTCAAAGTCTGAATCATTGGGATCCATTTCAAGAATAACAATCTTGTTAAAGTATAGAGAGAGTATAATAAGACTACGAGAAATTTGCACAATTGAGAGGTGCAACAATCCTCCCATTTGTTGATATATATATAGAGAGTGAATAACGACTAGTTTGAATAATGGCTACTTGTAACGGCTAGTTTCAATAACGACTAGTTTAAATAACGGCTAGTTTGAATAACGGCTACTTGTAACGGCTAGTTTGAATAATGACTAGTTTGAATAACGGCTACTTGTAACGGCTAGTTTGAATAACGACTACTTGTAACGGCTAGTTTCAATAACGGCTAGTTTGAATAACGACTAGTTTGAATAACGGCTACTTGTAACGGCTAGTTTGAATAACGACTAGTTTGAATAAGCTAGTTTCAATGCGTTTCTCTAATAAACCCGAATGTCATCAGACTACAATGTCTTCCTTTAATAAAGGTACATCTAATTAAGCTACAACCATCCATGTTTTTCCCTTATCATTCTACATATCATAGCATGATCTTCTAGTTGTCTCTCTGTCATTGCAGATGTATCCTGGAATAGGAACGCCAAGTCAAGTTGTCTCTCCTTCATGTCTAACTCCCGTTTCTTCAACTTGTTTTGTTCGTCCTTGACACGTGACATTTCAAGTATACTGGCTACTTTCTCCTTCTCTAACGTTGTCACTGTAGATAGTTCCTCATTGATAGCAGATGGTTCTTGTGCTACAGATTTTCCCTTTCTTTTTGTTGCCTTTGTCCCCATTGGATGAACCAAAGTGGGTGAAGTTGGGTTGTACTCGTTGGTCATTGGCGACTCGGGATTAGAAGAGGATGAGTAATTCCCACCTGTAGAAATCGTTGTTCTTTTGCTACCTCCTTCAACTGACGCATTTGACCATTTAGGTTCATTTTTCAACAATCTCCATGCATACTCTAACCTGAATTGTTTGCCAACATCTTGCTTGTAAATCATGCATGCATCTCCTAGTATGTTAGTCTCAGAGCTACCGCTTTTCTTTCGTTGAACGACTTGTTTATAACATCCTGCAAATTTTTGAATGGTGGAATTCAACTTCTGCCAACGACATTTCAGTTGTGATAAATCCCTTGCTTGCAAAGTACCACGATACTCATTGTAATTTTCTTTAATTCTTGACCAAAAAGAATCTGCTTTTTGGTTAACCCCTACAACCGCATCTTTTGAAACATTAAGCCATGATTGGATTAGGAGTATATCTTCCTCCATGGTGAACCTTGCTCTTTGTCTCCTTTGAGTTGGTTGTTCTTCTTCATTGAGTGTGATATTATCCAAGCCAACTTCACTGGAAAACACTGGAGTTTGAGTTTCTGACGCGAACTCGGATGATGCATCATGTTCCTTGTTAGTAGATTGGCCACCACTTGCACCTATTGAAGTCCCACCTACCATGGTGGGGTTACTTGGTGGTGATTGAAACATGGGATTTTGATAAGGATATGGGTATGGAGGAAAATTTAGATTTTGTGGATTGAATGGAGGAATTTGAGGGTTTAGTGGGTTTTGATAATTTGGAAGAATTTGAGAAATTTGTTGGTTTTGAAAATTTGGAGGAATTTGAGAATTTTGTGGGTTTTGATAATTTGGAGGAAATGGATAATTTTGTGGATTTTGAATATAATGTAAAAATGGGTTGGTATTGAATTGGTTTGGATCCATTTGGATGAGAAATGTATTATGTGAGTAAACAATTGGAGGAGTGGAAAATTTATGAGACTATAGGAGAAGAAAAGAAGGAAAGTTTGGGAGAATATGTGAATTATGTGAAAGAATTAAGAGGTTAAAAATTACCAATTGGGTTATTTATATTAAAAATAAATTATTTTTTATTTTTAACGTTTAAATTATAACCGTTGAATTATTTCGGTCTTAAAACGGCTACTTGTACGATCAGCATTCTTCATTTGCTATTTTTTTAATTATTGGACCCTGTAGTGACGGTTCAAAACCGTCACTAGAGGTAGTGGAAAAAAATAAAAAAAATAGGAACCACGTGCGCGCTTCAGAGTCTGAGAGTATGGCAGTCATCAGCTTTTTGTCAGGGCTTGTAGAAGCCTTTGCATTCTACAAGCACCCCATAAACAATTAACTCCATCACTATTTTAAAATTTTTACCGTGTAAAATGTCAGAGAAACTGAAATAAGACCCCGCGGTGGAGATGGCCTTATAGTTTTAATAGCTTTTATGGTGAAAATTAGTTAAATTAATAAAATTATCTATATTTTAAGTCAATATGATATTTATAACTCTATTATGAAAATCTGACTAAAATGTGAAAAAATAATGGCAAATTAGAGATAAATTTGGATTAAAATAGGAATCTTAATTTTTCATGTTAAAATACTGAAGTATTCAGGCCATACGCCCGTGTGATAAATCTACATGTATGTGTGAGGAAGTTGGCACTCTTAAATAAATTTCAAACATAGGCAGAATTTTTCCAAGATTCATACGCTCGTGTGAATATTGGACACGCTTGTGTCAGTGTGAGCGCTCCAGTAGTATGTTTAGGATGTTTAGAAGGGATATAATCTAAACAAATCATATAAATGTTATCTGATGCCACTAGTACAAAAAAACACACATTTAACATCGGTTAAAATTTACTTTTAATATCGGTTAAAATTGACCTTTAACATCGGTTCTTCAAACGATGTGTATAGAGCCGATGTAGAATGTCAAGTGATTCTACATACGCTACTAATAACCGATGTAGAAAGTTTAAATGTTTACATCGGTTACTAAAGCAACCGATGTGAAACGTAATCCTTTAAGTCAGTTATTAGAGACGGAATTTTTCCGTCTCTAGATTCGTTCTCTAACCTAGATCACATTTATTCTCTTTTCATTTCCTGTATATGTAGTTAATCGAATGTTGGATTATTATTTAAATGTTTAATTATTATTGGTTAAATTAATTAGTAGGTCCTCATAATTTGATTAAATTTTTAATTAAGTCTCTATAGTTTAAAATGATTTAAGCAGATCCTTATAATTCTAATATTTTTTTAATTAAGTCCCTAGACACTAACATCGTCTAACTTCTATTTCCCTTCTTAAAAAATCAACTCATTGGTACAAGGAAGGTACCAATGGCATCTATTTATTTTGACAATTAAAAATTTAATCAAATTATAGGTACTTACTGATTAATTTAACCTAAATAAATAGAAGTTGGTAAAAAATAATTTTACTAAGTTAATGCCAATTATTTTTAGGAAACCAAACTAATTAATCTCAAGTTTATCATTTACTCATTTAGAGATAAAAACATATTTTATTTTCAATATAATGAATCATATGACAGTTAAAATTGCAAAATTATTTTAATACAAATAATATGATTAGAATACCCCCTCGATGTTATCTTATCTTGACACTATTTTTTCCGACTTGATAACGCGACCTGAGTGCTGAATATGATCAAGCAACTTGCCTGATTCAATATTTAAATTATAAATAAACTAGTGTATTTAAATATTGATACATAGGTAAAGATATGTTTTTAATTATTTAAATCAAATTAAAATTATAATAAATTAATATATATATATATATATATATATATATATCAAGTAGGGCCGGCCCAACCCCAAGGCAGGTAAGCCGCCGCTTTAGGCCCCAAAAAATACTCTTTATTTTAGGCCCAAAAAAATTATTTAATTATTAGGAGTAATTTTTTTTTTTGAAAAAAAGGCCTCATTTTATTAGGTTCTCTCTTCTCATAAATAATAATTATTAATAGATTCTAAATATTATTCTCATTACCCACTTTATGTCTTTTTTTTGCGACTTTTTTTTTTTCGGTATGTGTTATATTGTTATTGATTCTAAATTTTTTTTTATTCATTTAAAAAGGCCCCGTGATCAAATTCGCTTTAGGCCTAAAGAAACGTTGGGCCGACCCTGATATCAAGAAAAATAAAAAGTAAGAATTAAAATAATTTTAGATAATTATTCAATTTTAAATTGTATAATAATAAATTAAAATATAACAGAAAAAATATAGATTTATATTAAAAATATGAATTAGAATATAAAGTAATAGGATAAGATTTAAATTCTTTATAAATTTTTTAAAATAAAGATAAATATTTATTAACATTTAAAAATTTAAATAGGATTTTAATTTATTTCAAAAATAAGAATAACATTTATTAACATTTAAAAATTAAACTCAAATTATGATAGTTTATTTAAAGAGGTTATAACTATAATTAAACAAGTAAAAATCAAAAAGTTGTGACTCAGTTGTCAAGGCAGAGATTATGGGAAGGGCTCTCGAGTTCGAACCCCACTAAATACATTCTTCGGAAGGGGTGAGGAGCCTTAACTGTGACTAAGCCCAGATATAATTGTCCTCGGTAATAAGGTATACCTATGATTTAAAAAAAAAACAAGTGAAAAGTAGCATGAAAACAAATGCATCATCATTTTCATTTCATCTAAGAAGGGATACCAAAACGCAAAAATTTTAAAAAAGAAAGTATATTTGTTTTAATTTATATAACTCATGGCACGCAGGATTTGACCGTTATATATACCAAAATTGGAATGGCAGAGACTTGCATGTCTCTGATGTCTCCATAACTGCCATGGTGATATTTGTAGCTCACTACTTTCTAAAATCCAATATAAATTTTATTAATCGTGATGGATTAATTAATGACGAAGAATTATGCGAAAATATCTGATACTGTGAATATTTTAATTACGACACGAAGGATTGAACTTGTGTAAACCATGTCGACATGGAAGTTTAAACTTGAGAGTATGGGTGAAATAATTTGTCACGTACCTATTCACGAAATCAAAAAGAAATACGCAGCGGAAAGTAATGAAATATGAACAAAAGAGATCGATAACTTGTTTTGGTGACTTGTTTCTGCAGGAGCAAATTAGACAATACAGGAAGATCCACGGTTTTCAATATAGTTGTTCGAAGAATTATGTTATAGTATATAAGTAGTGTAATTGTATAAGTCTCGCATTTGGTGTCAATTGTTGACAAAAAAAAAACGTTTATTGTCAATGCTTATATAATGTAAAACTCTCCAACACACTCTCTCACGTTCACCATCTAGAACGTGAACATCTACAGGTGGGGGTCCAATGGAACAGTGGTAGATCCAAGACCATCAATCCGTGGGGGCAATTCATCTAATAATAATAATAATAATAGTTGTTGTTGTTGTTGTTTGCGTGTGAAGAAAATGAAGTGTGAGAACAAAGAAAATTAGCTAGTAGTTATTGTTTGAGCATCTGATGGCTTTTTAATTAGGTGTTCACAAACATTAAGAGCACTGCTTAACAACTTTTTTTGTTGGAGAAATACCCATTATGCTCAACATCTTTTTTTGAGTTGCAACGACATGATTTTAATTTTTTGGGAAAATTGCACTCACCTCCCCTGAGGTTTGCCTAAATAACAAAGACCTCCCCTCTAATTTTTAAAATGCACTCACCTCCCTTGCCTAAAACAGAATGATAAAAAAACTCGTACTTATGGATATTCGTAGATATACCAGTGATGAGTACCCGCATATTTATTAAATGAGTGGAGATGGATATTATATTACTCGTCTCGCGGGTACCCACATACTCATTAAAATATATTTTCTATTAAATATATTAAAATATTAAGATATTTTATTATTTTATAATAATATTTTCAATACATTAACTTGTAATAATATTATATAATGTTAATTTATATTATATAAAATTGATATAATATGATACCATAATATATTATATGTCATTTTTTATTTATTTTTTCTATAAATTCTTAATTCTTAGATAATAATGGATACTCGTGAATATCCGTTACCCGCTTGAGTAGTTGTTAATTTTAGTAGGTATGGATACA
The DNA here is from genome assembly GCA_026901365.1 of Sesbania bispinosa. NCBI lineage: Eukaryota > Viridiplantae > Streptophyta > Magnoliopsida > Fabales > Fabaceae > Sesbania > Sesbania bispinosa. The sequence goes on along the minus strand of QLOH01000660.1, from coordinate 202,739 downwards.
TGTAGTGTATAATTCATTCTGCTCCGTTAATATCCCTAGATAATCCTCACGGTGTCAATGAGAAGGGAGGTTTCTGCATTTCAAAAACTAGAGGGGAAGTCTTTGTCATTTAGACAAACCTCAGGGGAGGTGAGTGCAATTTCCCCTAATTTTTTAGTCATTTATTGAGTATTTTAGAATTTTAATTATAAAATACTTCATTCGATCCTATTTATAAGACAACTAAAATCACACATTAAGAAAATGGCTTAAATTAGTTTTTGGTCCATGTAAAATACACCTTATTTGATTTTCATCCCTAAAAAATTGATTTAGGGCCTCATAAAATAAGAAATTGTTAAGATTGATCCTTCACGTTCTTAACACTCACAAATTAAACCAGAAAGATTCATTTTCTTTATAAGGATTGAAATCAAAAATAAAATTTTTTACAATGACTAAAATCAAAATGAATGTTATAGGGTTCAAGAATTAATTACAATGATCAAAATGTCACATTTTCTTATTTTTTGAGAACCAAAAGCAGTTTTTTATAGGGATGAAAATCAAATTGGGTATATTTCACAAAGATGAAAAAACATATTTTACCCTTAAGAAAAGTAATTAATGCATTGATTTTCAAAAAAATTACTCTTTTTGGTTTAACCACAGGTATCCTCCACGGGAGACAATCCTGTTCAAAAAATTACTCTACAACATTCCAAATTTACTCTTATTTAAAATTAAACTCCACTATTATTGTAATTGTGTCAATTTAAAACCTTTAATGATCAACAACAATAAATATGAGAAAAAAAATACTAAATTTATGTATTTTATCTTATAAATAGGATCTTAAAAAAATTCAAACATTGTGTTATAAATACCAAAGAGTATATAAGTGTATAATAGGTTGTGGGATTTATTTAAACAACTTTTAAGAGTTATTAGGTTGGAGATAAAAATAATTGAGTTGTTTAAAATAATAAAAATTAAATAATATTTTAATATGAGAAAGTGTAAAAAATTATAAAATATTGGTTTAAGAAACTTTTGAAAATTGCTAGATTAAAAATGACCTAAAGGGAATGAGAAATTGGGTGGAGTAGGTTCAAAAATATAGAAATAAAGAGGAAAATAAAATATCAAAATACAAGCTATAGATTTATAATTTTATCAATAAAAGTGTAGGGGTGCAATTACACAATTTTATCTCCTTACCTCGGTCCGCCACTTTCAATAGATCTAGTGGCTCTAAATATTTCAATGAAAAATCTTTAAAAAATAGAAATAAAAGTGACAGGTGACAGGAACATGATGCATTTAGTAACGGCAGTGGTGGCATGACGATGGGTGGTGCATGGTCATATATAGGTAACAAACTAATTAACAATGACGAGGAAAGGTGAGTGATAGTGATGGATGAATGGCCAAGAAATGTAGAGGAATTAAGTGATAGAGGTTTTGCATTTTCTTTTGTATCATATTCGTTATTAAACTCTTAAAAAAAAATAGATTTGACACGATCACGTCCGATCTCAACCAAGATATCTTGTATGCATTGTAAGAGATTGAAGGTCCAAAGATTGGGGCCAGATCTAAACGGTTGAAGAGAGCTTTGTAACTCTTGATCACTGAAGTTCAAAGAAAAGTAGACCACCAAGTAGAAGAAGATCCAAATGAGTGGTTTAATTAACTTAATTCAGATTGAAGTACAAGAGAGTTATCTGATCTGACAATCGGATATTTCTGTTATCAGAATCTTAGGAGAGCCAATTTCAGGAAAGTGTATCTAATCAGGTAGTAACTGATTTACTTAGGATTAGATCTGTTATGAATCAATATCATATCTGTTAGGATTATTTTTAAATATTTTAGTATTATATTTTATCTTATCTAGGATTAAATCTTTTAAGATTATATTTAATCTTTTAGGATTATATTTTATCTTATCTTGGATTAAATCTATTTAATTTAGGATTGTATCTTTTAGATGGTTTATTTTAGGGAATTCCTTTGCTATATAATGGCATTGAGAATCAGTTTGTAGACACACAATTGAATTCAATAAACCTTAAGTTTTCTCATTGTGAGAGTTTATCCTTTGTTCTTGGATTAAAGAACTACTTGATAACTTAGGTTCTCCCAGCAGGTCTTGGTTAGGGTCTAGCTGCTTATATCTTGATAACTTTGGTGCTTCCGGCAGGTCACGGATTGTGTCAAGTTCTTATATTTGATAACTTTGGTGCTTCCGGCAGGTCACAGATTATGTCAAGTTCCTATCTTGATAGTTTTGCTGCATCCAACAGGTCTTGGATTGTGTCAAGCTCCTTACCATTAATTGATCTTCAGGACGTACTTATCTTTACATTTCCGGTTCGTATCATTTGGTATTAGTAGCTTTGGCTCTTTAGATCAATTAGTAACATCTATCCTTATGTTTTAGTCTTTATCTTGTAAAAAAAATTCAGTTTTGAAGTTTCCAGTTCCTTGTAATTTTGTTCTTCAAGTCATTGTTGAATTCCATTTACTAAAAAAAACTGCATTAGTTTGAAAAAAAAGGAGGTGTAGACAATACAACAAAAGGGAGATTTGCAGTAGTAAAAAAAGAGAAAGGTGCAGATAGTACAAAAAAATTGTAGTATTAAATTTTCTGAACAACAAATCCAGTTCTGTTGTCTGTAATATTTGTTACAAGCGGAAGATTTCATCCGAGGTGATGAATCCATCTGAAGTGAAGAGTTGTAACCAGTTGTGCATTTGATTACATATCCAACTATTTTGATTACTTTCCGGGCTAGTTGTTTGTCACTAAAAGTTGTCAAGTTATCATCAACACCTTTTCTATTACTTATTAGTAGAATCTATTCCAAAAGTTCCTTATGTCAAGAGCTTGTAAGGATAAGTTGAGTGGAAAAAGGCAAGAGTGATGAGCATTATATAGTGAGAAAAGGCGAAAAATTAGAGTGATACATGAGAGAATCAAACCTTTTGAGTGTAAAGACGTAAGGGAGTGTTGTGAGGGTTCTTATTTTTTATCACTAACATTGTTTGATTTGCAGCCAAATTTCTTTTCATTAATCATGAGGGCAATAAATAAACATGAGGAGGATACCGAAGAAGTAGACCTCAAATTATTGCTCAAAGCACTAAAAAGTGAATTTATGAGAATGAGTGCAAGAATGGATGAGATGGAAGATCGGCTTCCAAGGAGAAGGAGTAGAACGTCTCCTAACCGAACTGAAATGGGAAAGAAAGGTGGAGCATGTTTTTTATTGCCGCAGTTATTCCGAGGAGAAAAACGTAAAATTAGCTGCGGTAGAATTCACTGATTATGCAAGTATATGGTGGGATCAATATGTGTTGAGCAGGCGAAGGTGTGGAGATAGACCGATTCAATCTTGGGAGGAGATGGAGGTTGTGATAAGAAGAAGATTTGTACCGAGTCATTACCACAGAGACTTGTACAGAAAATTACAGGACCTACGTCAAGGTTCTATGAGTGTATATGATTACTACAAGGAGATGGAAATTGCCATGATGAGAGCCAATGTTCACGAAGACCAAGAAGCAAAAATGGCTAGATTCATTGGAGGGTTAAAAAAGAAATTGAAAATGTAGTGAAACTCCATCATTATGTGGAGATGGAGGATTTATTACACAAAGCGATCCAAGTGAAGAGACAACTCAAATCCAGAGTAGTAAGATTTCCACGAACTCCTAGTACCTCTTAGAAATCCTGGCCGACGAGTAAACCAGCAACTTGGCCAAAAAAAGAGGCAAAGATCGAACAACCGGCCTCAGACAGTAAAGCTAAGTCTAAATTCAGTTCATCTTCTAAAGCACGTGAAATTAAATGTTTCAGGTGTCAAAGTATTGGACATATTGATTCTGATTGTCCGAGCAAGAGGGTCATACTCATGCGTGACAATTGTGAAGTGGAAAATGCAAGTGAAGAAGATGATGATGAAATACCCGAGCTGTAGGATTGCAATGAAGTGGAATACACCGAGCCAGACCAAGGTAATGCATTAGTCACCAGGAGGGTGTTGAATGCACAACCAAATATGGGAGGAGTTTAGGGGCAACGTGAGCACATATTCCATACAAGGTGCCGCGTAAGTGATAAGGTTTGCAGTCTTTTAATAGATAGTGGTAGTTGCACCAATGTTGCTAGTATTTTGATGGTTGAGAAATTAAAATTACCTACCATAAAACATCCTAATCCTTATAGACTACAGTGGCTAAATGATTGTGGGGACATAAGGGTATCAAAACAGGTTTTTCTTTCATTTTCCATTGGAAAATATGAAGACAAAGTCTTGTGTGGTATTGCACCTATGCATGCTGAACACATTCTACTTGGCCGACCATGGCAATTTGATAGGCGAGTAACTCATGATGGGTATCATAATGGGTATAGTTTTAAATTAAATAATAAAACCTTTGTGCTAATCCTTCTTCAGCCTTCTGAAGCATATGCAAATCAAATAAGAATTGCTAGGGAGAGCAAGGAGTTGGAAGAACAGTTTTCTGTTCAAGAAAAAGAAAGAAAAGAGAAGAAGAGAGAAGTGGGCATAAGACTGAATCCGACTTCAAGATTGGATGTTTGTTCGACGTTACATCCGAGCCAGGGCAGAAGCAAAGTGAACGCTTTTTCAAGAAAAAGGGAAGTTCATAGTGTATTGTTAGAAAAGGGACAATTATTGATTCTTATATTTAAAGACTTGCATTTCTATGATGATTCTAACAATTCTCTACCTTCTAAAATTAAAAAATTATTATAGGAATTTGGAGAAGTCTTTCTGGATGAGCTACCTCAAGGATTACCACCTTCAAGAGGTATAGAAAACCAGATTGATTTTGTACTCAACTGTGCTCTACCAAATCAGCCAGCGTACAGAACCAACCCGGATGAGGCCAAGGAGATCCAAAAACAAGTCTGTGAGCTAATGGAAAAAAGGGTATGTAAGGGAGAGCCTTAGTCCATGTGTTGTACCAGTAATATTGGTACCAAAGAAAGATGGTTCTTGGCGTATGTGCACTGATTGCCGAGCTATTAACAAGATTACGGTAAAGTATCGTTACCCAATTCCTAGGTTGGACGACATGCTTGATGAGTTGCATGGTGCTTATTTGTTCTCTAAAATCGATTTGAAAAGTGGTTACTATCAAATTCTAATGAAAGAGGGTGATGAGTGGAAAACTGCTTTTAAAACAAAGTATGGTTTGTATGAGTGGTTAGTGATGCCCTTCGGCTTAACTAATGCACCCAGTACTTTTATGAGGTTAATGAACCATGTGTTGCGCTCTTTCATAAGAGAATTTGTGGTAGTTTACTTTGATTACATTTTGGTTTACAATAAATCTTATATTGCACATGTTGAACACTTAGATGTTGTTTTAAAGATATTAAGGGAAAATAAATTATATGCTAATTTAAAGAAATATACCTTTTTCCCTTGATTTTGTTGTATTCTTAGGATTTGTGAAAAGTTCAAATCAAAGGGGGTAAGTGTTGATGAGGAAAAGGTTAAGGATATTAGAGAGTGACCGACCCCAAAAAGTGCTAGTGAAGTGAGAAGTTTTCATGGGTTAACAAGTTTCTATAGGCGGTTTGTGAAAGATTTTAGCACTATTGTTGTGCCTTTAAATGAACTTGTTAAGAAATATATTGTGTTTAAATGGTCGGATGCACGCGAAAAAGAATTTTAACACTTTAAAAGAAAAATTAACAAATGCACCCTTACTTGTTTTACCTAATTTTGATAAAGCTTTTGAGATTGAATGCGATGCTTCTGGTGTTGGTATATGAGTTATTTTAATGCAGGAATCCCAACTAATTGCATACTTTAGTGAAATGCTTAATGGGGCAGCATTGAATTATCCGACCTATGACAAGGCGTTGTATGCCTGGGTAAGGGCATTACAAACTTGGCAACATTATTTGTGACCAAGAGAGTTTGTTATACATTCTGACCATCAAAGTCTATAGTTCTTAAAATCTCAAGGGAAGCTTCAAAAGAGACATGCAAAGTGGTTGGAATTTATTGAGATGTTTCCATATGTAATAAGGTATAAAAATGGTAAGGACAATATAGTTACTGATGCTTTGTCAAGGAGGTATGTTTTACTTACTTTTTTACAAGCAAAATTGTTAGGTTTTGAACAAATTAAAGGTCTGTATGAAAGTGATCCTGATTTTAAACAAATTTGGGATTCTTGTTCTAACCGATCTTGTGATAAATTTTATGGGTATGAAGGATTTTTGTTCAAGAGGAACCAACTGTGCGTACTAGTCAATTCTCTAAGAGAATTGTTGATTAAGGAGACCCATGGAGGCGGTTTAATGGGACACTTTGGAGTGCATAAGACACTGGACATCCTAGCCGAGCATGAAGAAAGACGTTCGAGCTGAGTGTGAAAGGTGCATAACATGCAAGCAAGTTAAGTCAAAATTAAATTTGCATGGATTTTATACACATTTGACTGTTCTTGATCAGCCGTGGACAAATATTTCCATGGACTTTGTGATCGGTTTGCCAAAAACTCAAAGTGCTTAGATGGTAAAAGGAAAGCAATTTATGTCGGGGAGTTGCATATAAAGGTCCGAGCTAATATTGAGAGGAAGAATGAGCAGTATGCAAAGCAAGCCAATAAAGGGCGGAGGAAGGTAGTATTTGAACCTGGCCACTGGGTCTAGATTCACACGAGGAAAGAGAGGTTTCCAACTCAAAGGAAGAACAAGCTTCAACCAAGAGGAGATGGTCCATTCCATGTTCTAGAGAGGATGAATGACAATGCCTACAAGATGGATCTTCCAAGTGAATATGATAATGCTAGTGCAACATTTAATGTAACTGACTTATCTTTATTTGATGTAGGTGATGAATTAGATTTGAGGAAGAATCCTTTCAAAGAAGGGGGAATGACACGATCCATTCCGACCTCAACCAGGATGCCTTGGATGCATTGCAAGGAATTAAAGGTCCAATGACAGGGACCAGATCTGAGCAGTTGAAGAGAGATTTGCAACTCTTGATCACTGAAGTCCAAAGGAAAGTCTGAGTAGAAGAAGATCCAAAGAAGTGGTTTAACTTAATTCAAATTGAAGTATAAGAGTGTTATCTGATCTGACAATCGGATATGTCTGTTATCCGAATCTTAGGAGAGCCAATTTCGAGAAAGTGTATCCAAATAGATTGTAATTGATTTATTTAGGATTAGATCTGTTAGGAATCAATATCAGATCTGTTAGGATTATATTTAAATATTTTAGGATTATATTTTATCTTATCTAGGATTAAATCTTTTAGGATTATATTTTATCTTATCTAGGATTAAATCTATTTAATTTGGGACTGTATCTTTTAGATAGTTTATTTCAGGGAATTCTTTTGCTATATAATGACATTGAGAATTAGTTTGTAGAAAAATAGTTGAATTCAATAAAATATGAGTTTTCTCGTTGTGATAGCTTATCCTTTGTTTTTGGATTAAATAACTACTTGATAACTTAGGTTCTACCAGCATGTCTTGGTTAGGGTCTAATTGCTTATATCTTGATAACTTTGGTGCTTTCGGCAGGTCACAAATTGTGTCAAGTTCCTATATTTGATAACTTTTGTGCTTCCGGCAGGTCACGGATTGTGCCAAGTTCCTATCTTGATAGCTTTGGTGCTTCCAACAGGTCTTGGATTGTGTCAAGCTCCTTACTGTTAATTGATCTTCAAGACGTTCCTATCTTTACGTTTCTGGTTCGTATCAAGATTGACTTGAGCAATTTCTTCATGTATAAGAAAACTTTCAAATTTTTTTATTTATAGATTATTTATTTATTTACTTTAAAATATTATGATGTCATTTGATCCATATTTATGTTATTTTATATAATAAAAAAAGATCAACTTTATTGTTTTATCTATTGATTATTTATTACTTTATTTTCTCTAATTAAATAAAATATTTTAAAAGAAAATTCTTATTTTTTTAATGTTTGTTAAATAAGGTCACGTTTGGAATGGTTATGAGTTTCTAGTTTTCAATTTCTAATTTTGAATTATAAAATTTTAATTTAAATTTTTTAAAAATAAATTAAAAATTAAAAACTCGCAATCCATTGTGAACGATCCTAAGTAAGTTAAAATAATCAATGTTATAATTTTAATTAACCAAACAAAGCATTCAATTTTTTACTTTAAGAAAAGTATTTTTTTATTTTTCATATATTTATTTATTTTTCTTAGGTTTTTTGGTAGAATTTATTTTTATTATATTTTTCTTAGTTCATCACATATTCAACTTTTAAATTTACGAGACAATTAATGTACAGTGTAACATTCTTTTTTTCTTTATCAAAGAATAATTCCCATTGGAAGTACTTTTCTTTAATATTAAAATTAATTCATGACATTATAATGTTTAATGAACATAACGGAAAAAAACCTCAAAAATAAAATTTACATAAACCAACGTTTTAATAAGCAATATCTAGAAAACAAGTAAACCTATGAATTTTTTAAAATTAAACAATGGAAGTATATGCTAAAATAATTGGCTAAAATCAAACTTAATCAAATGGTCAAGAGTCTCATAAAATCAAATAAATTAAAAGTGGTGATAATAAAATAAAATGATTGTCTCTCGGTCAACCAAGTCTCCCTAGTCATGAGCCATACTAAGCATCCTACACATCTAAATCATATAATGAGACTAATATCCCAGTGAATATAATCAAACATTTAGGTAGGATAAACATACAAATAACATGCAACAACCACGAGACATTCAAAGACAATTCGCATGATGATCATAATGATAACATGAGATATGAAATAGAACACGAGTCTTATCGCTTGACATACAACGAGACTTGAGCTCAGCGTTCCCTTGTGGTCATATAGACATTACCATTTAACAGTAATGTCTTATTATCAAACAACATGACATGATATTATTTCTAATCTTCATATGATGGTCCAAGACCCTGAGGCCGAAGTCGAACATGAGTTTTCAATGACATGATATAGGAAAATAAGATTAAAATTAATAAATAAAATTTAGCATGTTAAACGTTTTATCATACAATGTATAAGAGATGGCAATTGGACCCAAACCTATTGGGTACCCGCAAAAATTACCCACAATGGGTAGGGTAATTACCCACCAAATGAGTCCGGGTATGGGTAATTACCCACACTTTTTAATGGGTATGGGTGCGGGTACGGGTACTATGGTACCCTACCCTACCCATTCCCGCACTTATATAATATATAATTAATGTAATTTATATATATATATATAATTAATTTAATATATATATGTTTATATTATTAATTACTATTTTTCCCAAAAAATTAATGTTAATATATATTATAGTCACAAAAAAACATTAATATATATTACTAATTTAATTTAATTAACTTCAATGTTATAATTTTGTCCTAAACAATAAAATAGCAAAACATGAACTAATTTTCATTTCCCCTTCCATTATTTTAATCTCCCATCCACTTCCACATATACCATAGTTGTTTTGTAGGTTATACTTGGATGATCTATAGATTATTTTTTATTTATTTTTTAATTAATTTTTATTTTGTAATCAATTTATTATTTTTATATATAGTTAACAAAAGTGCGGGTAATGGGTACGAGTAAGGGTACTTGAGTACCCAGCGGGTAAGGGTACGAGTATTAGAATCAGTATCCACACAGGTATGGGTACGTGTACGGGTGTTTTTTTTAAAATGAGGGTATGGTGACGGGTACTATAGTACCCTACCCAAACCCTACTCATTGCCATCCCTAGCCTTTGGGGTGCGTAAAGCTTCCACCTTTTGTCATTTCTCTCAGAGAATCAGTGTGTCTCGAGGCCCCTTTCTTCTCTTTCTAGGGGTTTAGGTCAAAAGAATGTTTTAAAAGATCATTCGCACCCCTTTATGTTAATTAAAGATATGAAATTTTAAAAACAAATCGCTTGGATTTTTGCTCAAATGAAACATTTTTCGTTTAAGCGAAAATTAGGCAAGTATGTTTGAATTTCGTTTAAGCGAAATTTTTTTGTTTGAGCAAAAGTCACACCACAAGCCTATTTGAAATTCTCTTGACCAAAATTTCCTTCGCTTGAGCAAATTTCTCAAACCATTTTTTTTCCAAAATGACTGATATTTTCGCCTTAGCAAGAAATCTTTTGCTTAAGCGAAAATAAAACAGAGTGAAATCCTTTTTAAGACTTTCCCTCCTTTCCTTCTTATTTTTATTTTAAATAAAAACCTTTTTTATTGTTTTATTAATTAAAAAATACGGTAAAATTCGAGATTCGAGATGTTGTATATAGCTAGTTGTTTATCCTGAATTTCAGTCTAAACAAATGTATCTCAAGAACAATCTAGGACAGGATAAGAGTCTTCAAAAAGGGGTTCTTTACGTGTTGCTTTAAGACAATCAGAAAAGAAGAGGAGACTTTAGTGGCGTGTCCCTAAGACGGACATACTTTTGATTGCGATAAATGAAACTAGCAAAGTGCATGCACTTGGAAAGTAAATTACAGAGAGCATAAAAAACTAAGAAAGTAAATAAAAATGGTGGTCTACAGTCCCTACTTGCTCTGTGCAACTGGGTGCCTTGATCTCTGGATGGATGCTCTGGCTTCAGGGTGCTTGAGTGTTCAGTTTGCGGATCTTTGATCAATCTTCTCAAACCCTATTTATAGGCACCCCTTGGAACCATTTTGGAACTGCACGTAACTGTCATGCAGGCTCTTCATCAACCTCCATTATCCCACGTTCTCTAGTGCTTGTGTTCCACTTATGTTGTAATTGTTGTTGCTGACGTGGGCTATGTCTTAATTCCTTCTCGAGGGATGAAATGGATTAAACGCCTTCGAGTAACAATTTACTCCTCCTTGACTTCGACCTTGCTATTACCTCTTCGAGCTGCCCTTCACCCGTGTGCTTCGACCTTGTGCAAGGCTTCTTTCTCAATTCCTTTTTGAACACATGCCTTAAGTCTCTTCACCGTCCAAGGAAACTCTTTGACCACCGGCCACTTAAATGTGGTAAATGCAGGCCTTCACTCATTGGCCTGAATTGGTGGCGTTTCACGTCTTGGATTCCCTTCCTCTCCTATAAATTATTGTTATCTTCATCACAACTTCATAGCCTCATTCTTCATAGAGTGGTTTTTACTATTGGATGCTTTGTTCGACCTGACTTTGCTGGGTCTTGCCCCTGTGCAGGTCGAAAGGGTGTCCAATACCAAAGGCCCCTTCACTTCCTCTTAGTTTTTCCTTTAGGTCGAACAAACCAGTCAAAATGGGGAGTCCCAGTTTTCTAAAGGACTCTCCTTTGTTATCACCTCAAGCACCAGACTTACTCCTTCAAAGACGCCTTTTGAAAGTGTCCCTGGTCACTTCGAGTTGGGGAAAGAATAACCAAGATCCTCTTTGAAGATGAAGAACAGCAGAGATATACTCGAAGATAAGGAGCAGCAAGGCTTCATTCGAGATAAAAATGGAAGGGGGAGATATACTCTAAGATAAGGAGCAGCAAGGCTTCATTCGAGATAAAAATGGAAGGGGTTTATTCGAAGCACATCCAGAACCTACTAAATGATTGCTTTGTATTTTCCTTGTAACTTCATCAATAAAACAAAGCGTCCATTTAATTTATATATATGTTTCTTGTTTCTCTTCGAATAAATTTATTTTAGTGCCAACAGATTCCCCCCAAAGTGCTTGGCTTCGAAGCAAGAAGCTACGACATTTTATGTATACGTGGCAAACCGTCCACCTTCTGATAACTGTCCACATGCAACTCCCACGTTCCTTTGCTGCTGAACGCTTAAATGCTTGGGCCGTTACTCAACCCTTGAATGGGCTTGTAACTGGCAGAGACCTTTGGCTTCATTTTCTTTTATCACGTAGTGGGGGTTTAAATACTGAAAATTTTCTTTTGGCACTTTACCTTCTTCTCTGCGCTTGCTCCATTCTTTTCTCTGTATCTCCTCTTCGTCTCTATTCCAATCATTCAAGAAACTTTTGAGCTCCTTCCTCATGGCTAACACAATTGCAAACTTGGTTTTCCCTAGTGGTGAGTACAGGGTGACCTGCCCCACTCCCCTTGCTACCAAGAATGGGCAACTGGTTGTTAGGGATGATGAAACCTTCGCACCGGAGCCCGACGCCATTGAAGAAAATCTAGTTGTGTGGAAGCGCACTGTGGTCATTCCCACCAACACTGAGGACCTGTGTATGGCCTACCTTGGTCCCTATGAGTTTCCTCCACGGACTCTCAAATTCAAGGATTTTCAAGCTTTCTATCCCTTGGAGAACATCCTCGTGTTCAGTGATACGGTCCGGGATGATTTTGTTGATCCAGAAAAGCAAATCTTTAGAGCTGGTCCTATGGTAGACAAGAAGACGTATTTTGCTTGGCTTGATAAGGTTTAAGCAAATAAAGGAGAAGCGTGAAAATGGTTAGGGATTTTCGAACTAATCCAACTTTCTAGGTATCATTTAGATAGCTACAATATTAAGCTGATGTTAGCTGCTCTCTACTTCTGGGATAGAGGTACCTATACCTTCTTCCTCCCTTGTGGGATGATCACTCCAACTATTTTAGATGTAGCCATCATCACTGGGTTAGAACCTTGTGGTGAAACCTACCTTCCCACCATTGCTCCCTCAGGCAAAAAATATTCCCCCAACACTTCGAAGATGACCTTCAAGGCCTTTATTCAAAACAACCACAACCTAAAATCCCCTGAAGTATTTGATGATGAGCACCTATCTTTTCTTTGGTTCTGGTTAGCCAATTTCGTTTTCTATATCAGGTCGATACGCTCCTCCTGCCTAAAGTGGCGAGCATTTTCTCTCCCCTAAATTCTGTTTCGTTTCAGCCATGTATACAATCTCTTTCAAACTTCTTCTCTCTCCCTTATTGAGGGATTATGGTTTCTATTCTGTGTGAAGGGCATATGGTGACTGGAACGATAGAGGGCAACGACGACATGTGCGCGATGACCACGATGGTGGTGCAGCCAAAAGGATGCGAAGTAGATGGGGTCGCGACAGTTCGCAACGGGGATGGAGATGACGAACGCCTGGAGCTGGGTATATGGGCCTGGGCCCGTGGACCGGTCCGCAAAAAACGCACCGCATGCGGGCCTGGACCACAAAATTATAGGCCCATTTAAGAAGCGGGCTAAATGGGTTTAACCATTTAACCCGCGGGCTTAAATGGGTTTACCCGCAAACCCGCGGGTCAACCCGCGGACCACTTATTTATATATATATATATTTTGTGCAACTTTTTTTTTAAAAATTAAAAGAAGAAATAGACGTGTAACCCTAATCCCTCATCCTTTTTCCCATTCTCTTTTCTTCCTTCTTCCTTCCTCATATCTCCCTTCTTCCTTCCGCCGCCAGACGCTAGCCCCCTCCGCATTCCCCCCTCCGTTCAGCCGCTTCGTTCCCTCCGTTTAGACGTCGCCGATCGCTCCGTTCCCTCCGTTCAACCGACCACTGTGTTCCGTTCCGTTCAACCGACCACCACCGTCTCCGATCGCTCTGTTCCCTTCGTTCACGCCGTTCATCGTCGACGTTTCGTTCCCTCCGTTCCCTCCGTTCTGCTCATCGTCGACGTTTCGTTCGGTCCGTTCCCTCCGTCGACGTTTCGTTTCAAGCTAACCCGTACACCATCGAAGGACGACTCATAGCAGCAGAGCCGTCGTACCACACGGTTCCACCGCCAGCAAGCTCTTCTGCCACCGACAAAGTTTTCGGGAGTGAACTGGTACCAGCAGATTGAATCCGTTTCGGCAAAGCTTTCTGGGAGAGAACACATTTAGTTTCTCTTTGGTTTTAAGACTCTACTATAGCTTCTCTTTGCAATCTATAATGATTAGCGCTGTCATGGTCTTCTTATTACTGCAATCTATACGAGGCTGTTAGGGATTTCATTAACTATGATTCCTCATGTTTTCTAATTCGAATGGACCACATCCTCATTGTCTAATTTAGGGATTCAAATATACCACATTCTGACAAATGTTTAAGATAACAATATTAGCTCTAGTGTTTTATCAACAAGAACCGTACCCGTAATTTTTTAAGTTCTCTTGCAGCTTGCTTTATGCTAATTTAGCAATGCTTGTTTCCTGCAGTTTTAGTGCCAGATTCTATATTGAAGCATGGTTCCACCAAATTTCAAAACAGATTAAGAAAATATTAAATGTGGTTCTGCAGATGGTTTAATATTGGGGTGGCATTTTTAAGTATTTGGAGACTAAAAATGAAGTTTTTCCCCTTTTTCTTTTACGTTTCCTTAATGTGAAGATACACTTCCTTTTACGTTTCCCCTTTTTAAAAAGTTTATGCTTTTTTCTAGATTTTTTTTTAATCTAAATCATTTTTGTTTACTTAAGTGGGCTGGCCCGCGGGTTGGTCCGCTAACTCGCGGGTTTACGCGGACCAGAAAAAACAGGCCCATTAAACATGCGGGCTCAAACGGGTTAACCCGTTTAACCGCGGGCCTAGGCGGACTGGTGCGGGCCAGCCCGTTACCTAGCTCTACGAACGCCCCCTTCCCTTTGCTTCTCTTTTATTTTTCTTTCTATTTTCTTCCCTCTCCTTTTGATTTTTCTTATTTAGTTTCTGTTTTGTTTCTAAAATTTCTTCTTTATCTGAAGGTGGTGGTTGCTGGAGAAATTGATTGGACTCTAGCTATGGAGAGATTTGACGATGATCGAGGTGCAGATGTGACGGGTCTATGGGAGTGCAAGAGTAGTGGTTCGATTTGATTTTGCAGTGTGCAGTGAACTTCGAGCCGATTACAAGTTCTTCTTTTGGCATGCCTTCTAGCTCTTTGCTTTGATTTCGTTTTGATTATTTGGCTAAGTGGTATGTTAACCAGGACTATTTTGTGTCTGATTCTCTTTGATTTGGTCTTTGTACTTTTTTTTGTTCTTTTTTTTCTTAGCTCTTTCGCTAGTAGTTTTCATTACTGATTAATTGTGTGCAACAAATGGGGCTTGTTGATTTAGTTTATTTCTGGAAATGATTTTATGTAGTGATGGTCATGTAAAATTTATCAATTGCAACCAATCACCCCAATAAGAGTAGGAACTTAATTTGAATTACAACTGTAACATCCTAAATTTTATTAAATAAAATAAAATTAATAAAATAAGAGAAATAAATAAATAAAAGTAATAGTAGTATTAGTTATTTTATTAATAATGCTAATTCGAATTAAAAAGAGGATAGGTGGGTTGAGAATGGGCCCAGCCCAATTAAGTATTTAAGTAAGGAGGGGGTACCAATTCACCCTAATCCTTATTTTTCAAATCGTCAGAGAGCGAAACGCTAAGGAGGGGAGAAACGACGTCTCAAGAGGAGGTTGCTGCAGAGTGATCATCAAGAAAGAGCCAATCTTTGCTGTTTGACCTTCACCTCTAAGGTACGGTGGGGGAAATGGTGCTCCTTGTATGTGCATGTGGGAGTGCTTGGGTAGTGCCTTTAGGACATTAAATTCGAAATTAATATATATATTGAGTATTGTAAGATGAAAACCTGTTGTTTGATGATTAAATGTATGAATCTTGGTGAATCTTTATTGAATTGAAGGAGAATAGCAAGAATAGCGAAAAGGGGATAAATAAGGGTTTAGTGGTGAGGAAGCCATAATTGATTAAATGTGATAAATCGTGTTAAAGATTGATTATTTCATTGAATTTGTTTGATAAAAACGTGTTGGATTGAAGTATAAACAGTGAGGATTGAGTAGGGATTGAAGGAGGGGGTAAAAAGAGGCAAAAACGCAGTACAGTCGCGTTCTGCGACACTTGCGCTGCAGCACAAGTGAAGCATGGCTCTCTGGAATCTGCGCTGCAGCGCAGCTCGCAGATTTCTGTTTTTGATGTAATTTTGATGAGTTCTTTTCAGAGTGGGGATGATTTTCCTTAACACATGAAATTGAGATTGATATGTATTTAATATAAGTGTTATTTTGTGGAATTGAGAGATTTAAATGGATGTTTAAAGGGTATTGATTGTGGTTTGAGTATGATGGTATAAATATCTCCTTTAATGATAGATGTCTATAATATTATAATGTATGATGATGATGTATTGGTGTATTGAGTTCATGATGATGATGTATTGAGGTATTGAGTTTATAATGATGATGTATGAGGTGTGTGATGATGATATAATGATGCATTGAGCATACGATGTGTGTTATGATGATGATGATATATTGATGCGTTGAGCATACGAGCTATGTGATAATGATGATATAGATACATTGAGCACATGAGGTGTGATATGATGATGATTAAGAATTGAGCATATGAGGTGTGGTGTCTGAGATGCGCGAGCCCAAAAGAGAGGCGTTGTGCAACCTATCGGCCCGTGTGGTGATTAACAGTAGGGTGCAACTCAGGAGGTGAACTGCATGGACCCATAGAGGGGGTGCAGAGACCATGATTTGGGACATTCTTGCATGAGCCTAGAGTGGGGTGTCATGCAACCTATCAGCCTGTGTGGTGATTAACGGTAGGGCTATTATTGAGGGGCAGATGTCTTTGCACGAGCCTAGAGTGGGGTGTTGTGCAACCTATCGGCCTGTGTGGTGATTAACGGTAGGGCCATTATCGGTAACAACTAGGGAGATTGATGAGGTGCGCCCATTGTGCGGAGTTCCAAGTCATGATCCTTGGGATAAGGTTGATGAGGTTTGATGTGTACGATGATAGATGAACATGCATTGCATATGAGGATGAAATTGAATTATGTTATGATGATATGAGTATTATTGATGATATGAGTATTATGTGTTGAGAATAGAGAATGTGTTTTCTTGGTAATTTGCGAGTGTGATTTATAAACTGGTGATGAGATAATATGATTGCTAATAAAGAGTTTAAGATAATATGAGTATGATATTACTTGATGATAATGATGATTATATGTGGGTGAGGATAGGGGTAGCCTTCTGTGTGCATGTATGAGTTGGTATTCTTTTCCTCACCATTACGCTGTGGTTAATTTTACAGGTGATGATGATGACACGACATGTGTCGAATATTGATTGAAGGGAGTGTCGCTCTGATACTTGTGACATCAGGGCTTAGTATTAGGAGTTTTAATTTATGTTTCTATTTTAGGAAGAGGATATGTAAACTGTTTTAAGTGCCTTACATGGCTAAGAAGGATATTTTACTGTTAACTTTCGAGGTAGTAATGTTTTATTTACTTTGGAAACCTTTGACTTCAATTTCTATTTTAAATAAGTTGACTTTGAAATAAATGATGTTTTAATGAGAGAATGTGAACCTTTTTACCCAATGCGGTCCGTTATATTTCTCAAATATTCCTAATTGTTGAATGTATAAGAGTTTGGGGTAGAAGGGTGTCACAGCAACAATGAAACTTGAACATTGATTGAACTGATTTGAGTAGGTACTCAACTTCTAAAAACAACGCTCTCTGTGAAAGAATATGTGAAGAATGAATTTTTGAGACTAGAAGAAGAGACCATTCTCCCAAATAATTAAGAAGCTTTTTCCTTCTCTTATAACACTGGATGACTTCTTCTAAGCATTTGGAATCCTCAAATCAAGGGCATTTACTCCTCTTCGCATTGAAAATCTAGTTGTAATTCCACTATAAGACATGGTAAGGTCATTTTCATTTTCTCTCTTTCTGTATCTTGCAGCTGAGAGAAGATATATTAAACAGATGCAAGTAAAGTGATACCATTACTTGACAAGGACAAACCCCATTACTTGTCTATCCCACCGGCTTTCAGAATTATTTTCCAGGTCTATACTCAATTATTTTCAAGGAACATCAATGGAAGTAGCAATAGCAATACGTTCATTGCTTTGAGGAAGCTCATGACGAGGCTGGTGGGGCTTAAACTCAGGTGAACAAGTAAGCTATTAAACAAGGTCTCTGAAGTTAATAGCATCCACCTCGTATACTTTGACAGGTGTTGGTGGCATTGGTCCCCTTGGTGCTTTCTTCCATGCCTTTGTTGGTGACTTCCTAACTGAATGAAGCAAGGAATGAGATTGAAAAGGGTATACATGTTTCAACCCCTTTGCTTCCTCAGAATTTTGGGATATGTATGAAGACCTAAATGAAGAATAAGAGCTGACACTATGCCAAATTTAGGATATAAGAGCACTTACTTTAGGGCGCTCCCGTGAGGGTTAGGGGTTAAAATGATCGTTTTAACTTTAGGGCATTTTAAATTTGGGCGGGAGCGCCCTTACAGTTAACAGTTAGGGCGCTCCATATGAGCGCCCTGAATTTGCAATTACCTTCTCTGTTCAGGGCGCTTCCAGACGCCACCTAAAGTACACAAGGTTTTTTTATACACTGGTGTTGAGGGCGCTTCTCAGAAGCGCCCCCCATTAAGGTCTTAAGGGTGCTTTATATGACTGTCCTAAAGTAACAGGTTTTTTTATTCATTGCTATTGAGGGCGCTCCTGGGAAGCGCCCTCCCATTAGGGCGCTCCAAGGAAGCGCCTTGCTTTTTAATACATATATGAAAATTACGTTTTTTTCCTCCCGCTCAGTTGCATCTCTCTTTTCTTTCTCTAAACCCTATCTTTATCTCTCTAAACCATAGCCCTCTCTCTCCCTCCCTCAACCTTCGTCCGCTGCTGCTAGGTGCCTCCCTTCCCCTCCGTCCGTCGCGTCCGTCGTACAGTTGCGAGCAGATCTACGGAGCTTCGACCTCCATCGTACAGCAAGGGTCCTCCGCTTCGGCCTCTATTGTGTCCTCCGCTGCGAAGCTTCAACCTCTGCCGCGAAGCTTCTTCTCCGTCTGTGAAGTAGCTCGTTGTCCGTCCGCAGCTGCACCGCCGTCCGCTGCAAAGCTTCTTCGTCCGCGTCGTTCTTCTTCCGCGAACAGGTTTGTTTTTTTTTTTTGCTGAAATTAGGTTGTTGTTGACACCACAATTTCCACTGTTTGCACCTCTTGTTTTTTTTTCTGAAATGTAGTTTCCTCCTGCACCATTGTTTCTGCTATGTGCCACCATGTTTCTGATCTATGTGTGTTTCTGCTAATTGCACCATCATTTCTACTACCTGCACCACAGTTTCTGCTACACCGTAGTTTCTACTAGCTGCATCACTGTTCCTGTTAACTGCATTACTGCTTCTGCTGCACCATTATTTCTACTAGCTGCACCACCGTTTTTGCTTACTGCACCAATGTTTCTGCTAGTTGCATGATAAGTGTAAATTATGTGATATTTTCCTATGTTTTTATTACACTTATCAAGGCTAAAATATTAATTTATGCCCCAAAATAATCCCTTTTTGTGAATAATTGTGATAATTGTAATTATTTGGTTTGAATTTGAATTTGATGCTATTTTGATTAGAAATCTGCTAATTAATGCAGATTTATGGAAGATTTGAAATATGAGAGAAAATAGCATTAAATGGGGAGATTGTTTGCAGATTTGAAGTTTAAATGAGGACAAAATAAAGATGAGATCAGCAACCATTTAAACAAAGGATCATGTGGATGACTTTCCCCAATTTGAATTCAAGCTCAAATAAATACAAAATCAAGCCAGAAAAGAGAAACAAGGGAAACCAATCATGCAAAGGCAAGATCAGAAAGAGATCAAATGGATAAATGAGGAATTGAAGAAAGTATGCAGCGTGTTTCACGCTTGAAGCGCAGCTTACTGATTGACAAGCTTCATCTGCGCTTAGCGCAGGTGAATCCCAGCACGCAAACCAGCTTTTTAAAAATACAATTTTAGATTGATCTCTTCCACATTTAGATTAGGTTTTTTCAGTCTATAAATAAGACCTTTTTGCACAGATCAAAGGGAGCATAGAATTGAAGATAGAAGCGCAAGGATTGAAGAAGGTGACAGATTCTTCAGTGGTTTGTAATGGCTACCATGAGTAGCTAAGCTCTCCAGTAGGATTGGATGTAGTGGATTCAATCCCCAAGTGTATGTGAATTCTCTTGTTTTCAATTATAAATCCCTGTTTTTAATTATTTCGGTACTTTTATGCTGTTCTTAATGCATTACTTCCGCGCGTGCGCCGAAGTCGTAGGCTAGTGATCAGGATACAACGAGAATGAGAAATTTCGGCTAGTATTAGAGTTTAGGGGAGCCTAGACATAGGAAACCTAACCTCCGATTGCTAAAAGTACTCGTTTAGTCATATGGGAATATGGTTCTTTCCGAAAATTGAAGTGTTTAGGTGAGTGACAACCCCTTCATAGGTGTTCTGTAGGAAAGTATGATTAAATTGATAGTCCAGTTGTAGTAATATAGGGATTTTTCCTGATGATTGGGGGTATATCCACACCATAGGGGCCCTATAGATAATATAATTGGTAATTGCTAAGGTATAATTATTAACAAATTTATAATTGAAAGAAGGGATTCACATGCATGAGGGGTGTGAAGAAGCGAAATCCAATCCTAGTCCAAGTAATTCTATCTCTTCTCAATTTTATCGCTCACTGTTTACTTTTGTTATTCTAAACCACAATTACTCTCATAAATTGTTGCTCACTTGCTAATTCGATCACTAAAATCCTACAAAGTGAACCACTCCCTATGGATACGATATCTTATACTTATTATTATACTGCTGATATTTTGGTACGCTTGCCAGAACGTCATCAAGTATTTTTGGCTTGATGACGTTCTTTTATTTTTTTTATGGTGGCCTCAATTGGAGGATGATGGATGACTCTGCTCCTGTCTTTCCTTTAAGCTCCCATCCTCCATGCCACTTGTTCAAATTTTCTTCACTTTCTTTACTACCTTCTCCTTCTTCAGTGTCTGATGTTGATCTTTTTCTCTTTTTATACTTGAACTCCCAAATAGATTCGGGCTGCTTTACTCTTATTCTTGGTTTCCTCAGAAATCCGGAAACCTTCTTCTTCTTCTTTGGCTAATCATCAGCAATGAGCACTCCTTTCTTCTTATCTTTCTATAGCTTTGCTTGGAATTGATAGATCCCATCAGTAGGATCTATTTCATTCTTTTCTGGAGGTTTCAAGATCTTGGGGCTTCCTCTATCAATGTGAAAGATGATACTTTCATTATTTGAGCTTACCTGGTACTCCCATTTATCAACATCAACAATTATTTTGGCAGCTTTCATAAATGGTCTTCCTAATATGAGGGGGACATCAGTATCCTCCTCTGCTGTCTCTGCAACATAAAAGTCCACCGCATATACAAACTTATCCACTCTCACTGGTAGATCCTCAATTATCCCATAAAGGTTTTGAGTAGACTTGTTTGCAAGCAATAACTTTACATTAGCGGGCTTGACCTTCAAAACACCCAACTTATTAAAATACGATAGTGACATCAAGTTGATGCTCGCTCCAAGATCTAATAAAGCATGAGTGGTAGGTAAGTTTTCAATAGACAAGGGTATCGTAAACTTACCTGGGTCAAGAGACTTTCCTATAATAAAGACCTCCTTGGGTTCCTCTTCCTCTTTTTCTAATGCTACCTCTTTATCCTTTTCTTTCTCACAATGTTCTTGGACTCTTCCTTCTTGGGGTAACTGCTCTTCAAAAATAAGATTCTCCTCTATCTCACTATCTTCTGACTTGTTGCCATCAGTAGCAATCAAGTTGCAATGTTCCTTGGGGTTGGTAAGAGTATTTGCTGAAAACTGGCCTTTCTTGAACTCTCCCATCTCTTGTGCTAGCTGGCCCACTTGATTTTCCAACGCTTTGATTGATGCATCATTATTCTTTTTAAACCCTTCAAATCCTGATATGAAGGTATCAATCTTTTCTTCCAACCTAGCGAGTTTGTCATGTACTTATGGTTGTTGCTGCTGGTAGGGAGTCTGTCTATTTCCACCATTCTGCCCCCAACCAGAGTTGGTCTGGTTGTTCCTCCACCCTTGAGAATATTGGTTATTGTTGTTGGAGAAACTTCCTTGCCCCCTATGATTTCCCATAAAGTTGACTTGCTCTGCTTGTGTGTCTTGGAAAGAACATTGACCATTTGAATGGTCTCCTCCACAGAAGTCACATACCAATGGTTGGGCTTGGACTGGTTGAGATTGAACAGCTTTGAGTTGTTGAGGGAGTGCCTTCAATGCCTCTGTGATTGCCTCCATTTTCCTCTTAATCAGTTTATTTTCAGCCAAGATGGTGTCACTTGAATTGAGCTCTAGCATTCCCTTTTTCTGAATCTGAGATGGTTGCCTTCCATATTGGGCTTGTTGATCGTTTTGAGCGAAATTATCAATAATTGCAATAGCCCTTTCAGCATCCACGGACAAGATAGTTCCTCCTGCTGCGACATCAATAAATGACTTGGAGTCCGGTCTGAGGCCTTTGCAAAAGATGTTTAACTGGGCAATGTCTTCATACCCGTGATTAGGACACTTCCGCAGCAAGGTCTTGTATCTTTCCCAGGCTTCACAAAGTGGTTCATCAGCTCCTTGGCTGAATGTGGATATTTCTGTTTTTGCTTGGATATGTTTCCCTGTTGGGAAAAATCTATTTAGAAACTTGTCTTCAACAATTCCCCAAGCATTTAAACTTTGATTTGGATGGGACTGCAACCATTCCTTCGCTTTACCTATCAAAGAGAAAGGAAAAAGGCGTAAGTAAATAGATTCTAAATCTCCCTCTTCAAATCCCATAGTGCCTATCAATTCATAAAAGTTAGCTAGGTGAGAATGTGGATCCTCGTGATCCAATCCTGCGAATTGATGAGCATTTATGAGGTTGAGATTAGCAGCTTTTAGTTCCAAGGTCTTTGCAGTGGCAGGTAGCATAATGCTAGAATGATGGCGAGGGCCTTGTTGCATAACATACTCTCCTAGAGTCCTTCTTCTGGGTGGTACCTCTGCCATGTCTTTGGGTTCTTCAGATAGTATCCTTCTCCTCCTTCTTTTATTTCTGCTTCTATTCTTCCTGGTTGTCCTCTCTATCTCTGGATCGAAATTTAATTGGCTTGGGGACACCTGGCCTCGTAAAAGCATAATAAAAAAGAACTCGAAAAGGATAAGTGTAACAAATAAAAAGTTTTTTTTTTTAATTTCAGAAAATCAAAGAAAAACTTGATAATTCGACCTCCCAAAGTTATACGAAGTGAAACACCGCTCCCCGGCAACGGCGCCAAAAATACTTGATAACGTTCTGGAAAGCGTACCAAAATATCAGCAGTATAATAGTAAGTATAAGATATCGTATCTGCAGGGAGCGGTTCACTTTGTAGGATTTTAGTGATCGAATTAGCAAGTGAGCAACAATTTATGAGAGTGATTGTTGTTCAGAATAACAAAAGTAAACAGTGAGCGATAAAATTGAGAAGAGATAGAATTACTTGGACTAGGATTGGATTTCGCTTCTTCGCACTCCTCATGCATGTAAATCCCTTCTTTCAATTATAAATTTGTTAATAATTATACCTTAGCAATTACCAATTATATTATCTATAGGGCCCCTATGGTTTGGATATACCCCCAATCGTCAGGAAAAATCCCTATATTACTACAACTGGACTATCAATTTAATCATACTTTCCTACAGAACACCTATGAAGGGGCTGTCACTCACCTAAACACTTCAATTTCCGGAAAGAACCATATTCCCATATGACTAAACGAGTACTTTTAGCAATCAGAGGTTAGGTTTCCTATGTCTAGGCTCCCCTAAACTCTAATACTAGCCCAAATTTCTCATTTTCGTTGTATCCTGATCACTAGCCTACGACTCCAGCGCACGCGCGTAAGTAATGCATTAAGAACAGCATAAAAGTATCGATATAATTAAAAACAGTGATTTATAATTAAAAACAAGAGAACTCACATACACTTGGGGATTGAATCCACTACATCCAATCCTACTGGAGAGCTTAGCTACTCATGGTAGCCATTACAAACCACTGAAGAATCTGTCACCTTCTTCAATCCTTGTGCTTCTATCTTCAATTCTATGCTCCTTTTGATCTGTGCAAAAAGGTCTTATTTATAGACTGGAAAAACCTAATCTAAATCTGGAAGAGATCAATCTGAAATTGTATTTTTAAAAAGCTGGTTCGCGTGTTGGGATTCACCGACGCTAAGCGCAAATGAAGCTTGTCAATCAGTAAGTTGCGCTTCACCTGCGCTAAGCGCAGGTGAAGCGTGAAACACGCTGCATACTTTCTTCAATTCCTCATTTATCCATTTGATCTCTTTCTGATCTTGCCTTTGCTTGATTGGTTTCCCTTGTTTCCCTTTTCTGGCTTGATTTTGTATTTATTTGAGCTTGAATTCAAATTGGGGAAAGTCATCCACAGGATCCTTCGTTTAAATGGCTGCTGATCTTATCTTTATTTTGTTCTCATTTAAACTTCAAATCTGCAAACAATCTCCCCATTTAATGCTATTTTCTCTTCTATTTCAAATCTTCCATAAATCTGCATAAATTAACAGTTTTCTAATCAAAATAGCATCAAATTCAAATTCAAACCAAATAATTACAATTATTCACAAAAAGGGATTATTTTGGGGCATAAATTAATATTTTAGCCTTGATAAGTGTAATAAAAACATAGGAAAATATCACATAATTTACACTTATCATTGCACCCTTTTTGTTTGCATCCTATTTTTTTAATAAAATGATTGTGATAGAACTATTATTATTCATATTGATGTAGTTGTTGATAGAACTATTATTATTTCATAAATTTGGGAAAGTTAAAGAAATAGATGAAATGTTGCTCAAATTTTTAGTACTAGTAGTTTTTAGTACTAGTAAATTTTTTAACTTGTCTTTTTTTTTTCAGATATTGTTTTCTAACTGCTTATACTTCAACGTTGCTTATTGGTGTTTGACTTTAATCAGGTATATCCTTTATCATATTATCCTTTTTCTTTCAACTATATTTATTAGGTTATTTGTATGTACATGCATTAACCTTAGTTTCCTGTTTAAGAAGAAATTGTATATTATGGCTGACATAATATACAATTTATTCTTAAATTGTCCATGGTTGGACAGTTTGGGTTTGTAAATTCGTATTAAATATATTACTTTATGACTTATTTCTGGTGTAAGATTGATTTTAGTACGTATTTTCCTCTTTTTCTCCGAGTTCATACATAATCTATGTGAATTATAACTCATAGGTTATGTTGTGCGCTTGGAGAACTAAGGGAAAATGTTGCTAAAATTTTTATAGACCAGGAACAATAGTCATACAATAATATGACACGAATTTGACAAATCTAGATAGAATAGGAACCTCACCCTTTGTAGTTAGTATGATTTAGGTGTTAAGCATGTAGTTAGTCATTATATCTAAAGAATGTCATATATGCTTTTCGAGTTGATAATAAATGATTTGATGTTATGTTGGTAGAATATGGATCGTTCTTGGATGTTTACAAACCATTTGACAAATGAGTATGAGGAAGGAGTGGAAATGTTCATAAAGTTTGTTGTTGACCATACAACAAATCCTAGTAGAATTGTGTGTCCTTGTATGAAATATTTTTGTTCTAAGCGAGTAAGTGAAGCAGAGTTGAGGAATCATCTTTTCTGTTTTGGAATTGATCAGAGTTACACATGTTGGACATTTCATGGTGAGACTAGAAGTGAACATAGTGGTATGGGAGAGAATAATGTCAACGTACAACCTAATGATGATGAGTTTGGATCGGATGGGAGGATTGTGACAAAATTGATGAGATTCAAAATGTGGTTGAAGAGGGCCTTAGAGATTGTTCCCAAATGTTTGATACCCTAGCTAGTGATGCTGAAAAACCACTGTACAACGGGTGCACCAAGTACATGAGGTTGTCCGCTGTGTTGAAGTTGTATAATTTAAAAGCAACAAATGGATGGTCTGACAAGAGTTTCACAGAGCTACTCACAATGTTGAAGGAGATGTTGCCGGAGGACAATGTGCTACCTAACCGAACTTATGAGGCAAAAAAGATGTTACGTTCTATTGGGATGACCTATGAGAAGATACATTCTTGTCCCAATGATTGCATTTTGTTCAGAAATGAGCATGCATCATTAAGTGTGTGTCCTAAATGCAATGTGTCTCGTTATAAGAAAGAGACTACACCATCAAATGTGGTTTGGTATTTTCCCATAATTCCAAGGTTTTGAAGGATGTATCGTAGTGTCATCGATGCAAAGCACTTAACATGGCATGCAAATGAACGAGTCAAGGATGGCATGTTGAGGCATCCCACTGATTCTCCGTAGTGGAGGAAGATAGATGATGAGTACCCCTCTTTTGGGGCGGAAGTAAGAAATCTTCGACTTCCATTATCAATAGATGGAATGAATCTGCATGGTGTCCAATCTAGTACCCATAGCACATGGCCGGTGGTATTGATGATATATAATCTACCTTCATGGATTTGTATGAAGCGCAAATGCATGATGTTGTCTATGTTGATATCGGGGCCCAAACAACCGGGTAATGATATAGATGTGTACTTGGCACCATTGATTGAAGACTTGAAGTTGTTGTGGGATACTGGGGTAGAGGTCTATGATGGCTATAAAGAATATTCTTTTCAGTTGATGGCGATGTTGTTTGGAACGATTAATGATTTCCCGACCTATGGTAATTTGTCTGGCTATAGTGTAAAGGGTTAGTGTGCATGTCCTGTTTGTGATGAAAATACTTCTTGGATGCGCTTGGCACATTGTAAGAAGAATGTATTCCAGGGTCATCGTAAGTTTTTGCCTTTATCCCATCGTTATAGGGGATGGAAGAAAATATTCAATGGTGAGACCGAGGAGGGGAGGCCTCTTTCTCCATTGATGGGTGATGAGTTGTGGGAAAAGGTGGGTAACTTGACCAACAACTTCGACAAACCTTTTGCCGGACAACTTGTTACTGGAGGCTGGAAAAAGAAGTCTATTTTTTTTTTTGAGTTGCCATATTGGAAGTCATTGTTTGTTAGACATTTCCTTGATGTGATGCATATAGAAAAAAATGTGTGCGAGGGTGTTATCGACACGTTACTGAATGTCAAAGGCAAGACCAAGGATGGGATAAATGCGAGATGGGACTTGTTGGCAATGGGTATAAGGAAAGAATTGGTCCCAGAAAAAAGGGGTTCACGTACATATCTTCCCCCGACGGCTTATACTCTTAGCAAAAAAGAAAAAGTTATTTTTTGCAAGTTCCTGCAGGGAGTCAAAGTTCCAGAGGGTTTTTCCTCTAACATTAGAAATCTAGTATCACTGAAAGAACAAAGATTGAAAGGTGTGAAGTCTCATGATTGACATGTTCTTATGGGTCATTTGCTTCCGGTTGCAATACGCTTCATTCTTCCAAATAAAGTGTGTGTTACAATAACTAAACTGTAGTAGAAATTTCAATCACAAGAAGGGGGGTTGAATTGTGATCTTTTAAAATTTCTGCAATTTCTTCTAATACTATTTCTGCTCAAGTTATTCTTGGCTGAGTATTAGAAGATAAAACTCAAGAAGATAAATATTATATTGTATGCTATATGCAGAAGATAAGGTTCCTTTGTAGGGACTCTTGAGAGTATCACTTACTTAGGTATTAAGTAATTTTTAAAATAATTTTATGCACATGATAATAGAACTAAAATCTGAAATGACAGGGAAGGGATACGAAGATTGCACAAGCAGATTTTTATACTGGTTCACCTTCCAACCTGAGGCTACGTCCAGTCCCTACCTTTTGGAGGACTTTCTTACTCAACTTTCACTTTACAATCACCTTGGGTACACCTTACCACTAGTATTCTTCTGCAGCCTCTTCAGGCTCCTAATCCAAGTACCGTTTCACCTCTTCAAGGCTGTAAACTTACTGCAGTATCTTCTGCAGAAGGAACAGCCACTGCAAACACTGTAGAACACCCTATGCAGACTTCTTTCTTCACTACCACATTGTAAATATATCAATTTACACTCTTTGCACACTTTCTCAATAGGCACTAACAACCTTAAGCCTTCTTGAGACATTACAATGAAAGGATGTAGTGAAATTAAGGAAAAATACAAGGCTCAATATGAATACAATTTAAGCACTTATGTAAAAGTAATGAGCCAACTCTCTCTCAATAGACTTTCTAAAGCATTTACTTAGAAAAAAAGAAGAGAGAGAAAATTTCCAGAAGATATAGATAGTAATTTTGAAGATCTGATGCTTCTTCTGGAGGAGGGTGTATCTCAACTTGAAGGGAATGTCTCCTTTTATAGAGAATGGGAGAAAATAGCCATTGGAAGCATGCTTGGACTCACAGTTGTGTTCCTAGAGCTGTCCCTTTCAAGTTGCAGTTGTCACAGTTGTATACAGCTGTCATCTTTGACCAGCTGCTTCTTCTGCAGACCTTTCTTCTGCAAACAGAAAAACTTGTCCAGTTTGTAGCTATTTCTTTTGTAGGCATGGTGGGACCCTTAATTTATTTGACAGAAAATATTTGAAGTATTTTCAACTTAGTTGCAGCCCCAAAAATGGGAAAAACAGAATTTAATGGATTCTGCTTCTTCTACAGCAGTCTGACAGCAGATTTCTTCTGTAGAGGATGGTTATTGACATATGATAATTGTAGAGGCCTTCAAAGAGTAGTTATGCTGAGCTGTATCCTTGGGAAGCTAGGGAAGTCATGATTCTCAAGCAAAGTATTCTTTAATCACTTTTTACAAAAGTGAATCTTCCTTCTAATATGTTATTATTTGAATTAAGTCTGAGAATCTGAATTTAAAGACTGGATTGGGTTTAGTTCATCCATTGAAGATCCATAATTCCTTTTCTTGTTCTTTGAGTTTCCTAATCAGGCTTCTTTCATAGAAATGCAACTCATGTATCTTCTGCAGAACTTGTTCCTCTTATCTCAACAGCTTTTTTGCTTTCATTTATTATTTTAGCATCTTTAAGATGTTTAAAGCATTTTCCCAGATTGATGTGGTGCATGAATGTTGATTTCTTTCTTCTGGATACTATTACTATCTTTTGAAGGTTCCTACTTGTATCTTCTTGACACATGCTCAAGTGAAATAGTTAGTTCCTTATGAATCAGAATTATGACAAGTGAATTTTGATATATTGTCATTATTAAAACCACTTAGGAGGATTCTTGGACCTTACAATCTCCCCCTTTTTTATGATGACAACCTCTCAAAATTATACTTGCATATCTGATTTTTTATAATCATGATGTATGGAAAAACTCCCCCTGAATTTATGCAGTGACTTTTAAGGGGAAATTATCAGAAGTCATATGATGCAGCAAATATTATATCATGCAATTTTATCATGCTGCAAAACATACTGTCATTCAAGGAATTCATCAAAATATTCATATTCATTTGTCATACATCAGGAAACAGAAATCCAATCCTTACAATCCTACCCAAGCTAAGCTACCTATACTAGTTCTCCCCCTTTGTCATCAATCAAAAAGTTGCAGTGAGAATCTAGGGAGAAGCAGAATCATCATCCCCTATTTGGAGGGAGAGGAATGGTCAGAAGATGATGAAGTAGTAGGCTGGAGAATGTTCTGGGGAGGCTCGAAGGGTGCAAAAGGCATTTGAGGAGCCTGTGGTGCAATGGTAGGAAGCACAAAATTGTTAAACCAGAAATGATGTTGAGTGAACCTCTCAATCATCTCATTGACCGAGTTCTGGAGTGTATTAACATTTGAAAATAGCTTCTTAATATTTGCTTTGATCTTTTTCACTTGTTTTTCAATGGAAGGTGATGAAGAGTGTGTTTCAGAAGGAACAACAGAGGGTTTGGCAGCTTGATCAATCTTCTCTACAGATTCAGAAGGATGTTGTGTACCTTTTCTGAACTGAGCTGTTGCAGAAATGTTTCCATGGATGAAATATGAGTGGAAATAGCAGGGATATTGTCCCTAAGAGGAGCAGCAACTGGTATACCAGAGTCAAGAATGGGAGAGGCAAGGAACTGATTGACTATATCTGTTCCAAAGGTTCCTACAGAAGGAACTAACTGAACTTCTTCCTTCTGCACCTCTTCTCCTTCTTCAGAAATATGCAGTTCCTCAGTTCGTTCCTGGACATCTGTTCCTTCTAATAGAGGTTCAATTCTCGTGGGGGTTGAGTTTGAAGAATGGGAAGAGATGTATCATAGGAGGGAGGCTCTGAGTAAATTTTAGCAAGCATGGCTAAAGTATTAGGAGCTAATCCTTCTGCAGAAGCAATGTCAGTGTCCTCATGAGCTTCTTCATGTGCTTATGTATCCATACTATCTTTATCTGTGCCCTGAGAAGCTCCAGAAGATGCTTGCAACTGTGAGACAACTTCTTCACGAACATCATCAGCAGATTGGTGCTCACTTTCTTCATAAGTGAATGAAGCTGGAGGAGTAGGATTTGAGGATTCTTCTCGTTCTTTAGAGGAAGGATTAATCTTTTGGAGTTTACTAGAAGTTTCTCCAGAAGAACCAGGAACTCCTTTTGGAAGACATTTCCTCTTTCTGGAGAAGGTCTGAAGTTACTCTATCTTCTTCTTATTTCTTGGAGCTTTTGGTTCTTCGGATGTTCTTTCTTCTTCTCCATTGTTGCTGAAGAAGAACTGAGATGGCTCAAGTTTCCCAATTTATATCTTTCTTACATTGCTTCTTCCAAAGAAGGTACAAGTGTCTGTGCTCTCTTCTTCTTCCAGAGGAACATGATGATGTCTAAAAATCCTTATTAGGATCATGCCATAAGGAAGGTTGGCATAGGCTCTTTGAGGTTGGCAGATGAGATCATACTCCTTAAAATAAGGTAAGAGAGAGATAAGGGTTTACCATTGAGAAGATGATACAATATAAGAATATCTTGATCATTCACTCTTTCTAAGGTTCCAGCTCTAGGAAAGAGTGAGTAGTAACAGATTTTGTGAAATAATCTACATATAGGGATGAGTTTGCTGGACAGTAGGGGAAGTCTGGTTGGCTGAGGACTTTCCTTGTTACTTCTTCCTTGGTAATGCCTGCAGGGGCATACCAATTGTCATCATAGAGCTGAGTTTCACAAGGAGGAATCCCTACAGCTTCTTCTATGGTTTCAGGGGTCAGAATCATAGTTGAGCCTTTGATTTCAACAACTAAGGAGTTTTCATCACTTTTGTACTTTCTTGCAGAAGAATAGAAGGCTTTGACAAGTCTTGGGTAGATAGGTTCTCTGGTGAGAAGGTAATCCCCCCATCTTTTGATAGCACTCTTCTAGAAGCTTGGACCTACAAGACCTACACTGAAGGATATGCACCAAATTCAAGCCTGAGCGTCAAGCAAGGAAGAGTTGGAGAAAATCAGTGTCCTACAAAATAAAGGTCACTACCCTACAGAAGGACACCTTGACCCTGGATAGGACCCTAGTCCTATGGACCACCCTTAATTAGGACTCTCTTGTATTTTCTTTTTATCTTTGTAATTTTTCCCATTTATTTTCCTTAAGATGGGAGCTCATTGTATAGGTTTATTGGTTAGTAGGTTGCTTGCTAAAAGGCTTAGGAAGTCTTGGGTTCAATTCCCAAATAGGATAGAAATTTACTCATCTTTTATTTTCCTCCTTGGATGGGCGCTAAATGAGGGGTTTTATTGGCTTAAGACTTAGCTTAGCCATAAGCCTTGGGGTCATGGGTTCAAGACCCACTTAGGATAGCTTTCCTACCATCATTTTTATTTTTGCCCACTCATTTCCATCAAGTGGCCGTCCCCTCCCCTCCACTCCTATATAAAGGAGCCTTCCCTCTTTGTATTTCACACCTTCATGAATATAGTAAAGGCATTATGCCCAAATTTCTCCTCCCATTGTGAGTTGAGTGAGGCTTGGTGGTTGTTGCTCAAACCATACTGAGACTTATCTAATTCTCCTGAATTAGTGGCGTCTGGCATTGGACTTATCTGCTGCAGGAGGATTTCTTGCTTCAGTGGCGTCCTCACTGTTTCTTCCTCTCCACTTTTTCTTTCATTTTCTCTCATTTTCTATCACTTTCTTGCGCAAATATAGTTGTTGCCCAACACCTATATTTCGCATTTTATTGCTTACTTTTTTATTCTGATTGGTTGGTTTTGCTCAATTCTAGGTCCTACACCTTTCCTGCTATCATCTTTGCTTCTGGAAAAAATGTCCAACATCTCATCCTCCTCTCCTGATTTCTCTTAGCAGAAAAACTCTTCCAGGAATTATATTTTTCATTCCCATTTTTCATAAAATAACTTCAGCATCTCTTCATCTTGAAAAAGATCCATGTTAGTATCTTCTGATCCTTCAGAAGGATCACTCTCAGTGTCACTTCCACTTTTATTCCCACTTTGTTCTTCTTTTGATTCATTTTCTTCATCACTGAAGGATTGAGGATCCTTATTCGAAGTGGAGGAGGGAGAGTCAATCCCAATGGGATTTTTAGGGTCATTTCCAGTGGAGTGAAAACCAGCTCCAGCCTTCAATCTATTAGACCTTCTGACTCGAACTACAGGAATGGTAGAGGCTTGAATATTGAAGGGAGATGGTGCTGAAGAAGATGGTGGTACTGCAGAAGGAGTTGTTTGAACTGGAGGTGGTTTTGTTGAGAGAGGCTGGACTTCAAGTGTCTCAGAGTATGGAATAAGTTCCCTTCCTATTGCTTTTAGGTTCTCATGGCTGCTATAGGAACATTCAGAGGTTCTAGGAGAAGAAGCATTTTTCTTGCTTGCAACAGATTTGATTCTCATTTTGAATTTTCAGTGATGAAACTGAAAAATAGAGACTTGAGCAGAGAGGTTTCTATTTGATCAGAGAGGTATGATAAACTGAGAGAAATGAGAGACGATAGTGTGAAGTCCTTCTTAGTTGAGGAATTGTCTTCAAATACAAACCCCTACATGTCGTTGAACAGAGAAAGAGAGAGTCGAAGAGAGAGAGAGAACATAGGTGAAGGAAATGCGCACACCTTTTTAGGATTTTAGGTTGCTTTAACGGTCAGATCATTATTGCAGTTTTTGTGCAATACCTGATCTGCCTTTTTGCTAAGGACAAAAGCTCCCTTTTCCTTATCCTCTTTGTATCCTTAGCTAGACAAATGAGACACTTTCCAAGGATTTGACTTTGAAAAATAAAATCATTTTATTAGAATGACTTTGCTTGGCTAATGTGACACGATAGTGACCTTTCCTAGTACCTTGGACTACTACATGTATAGCAATTGGTCAAGGCACAATTACTTTTCTGTCAGTTATCAGTTCTTGCAGAAAATACAGTTTCTGAAAAATTATTGGCTCAGGTTTGGGGTTCCAAAAAGCAAGCCTTCTGACTTTTTAGAAGAATGAGAAGCACAAGTAACTAAGACAGCTACGGTTGACTTGAGTCTTTAAGGAGAATAAGCAGAAAAGTCCTTTCTCAAGACGTACAGGCTTCAGTACGACGTTTCACAACTTCGGAAGGTTCTCCTCCTTCAGCAGGATGTGATCTCTCAGCAGGTTCCTTTACTTCGGAAGGTTTCACCATTTCAAAGGATTGGATTTCTTCAGTTGATACCTTCTGAAATACCAAAAACCACTTTCAGCAGAAACTGTTCTTTCTCATAAGAACGTTAACCAAATTTATTATTCATTAAAACTTGAGGTTATGAGACTTAAAACATTATTAACCTTTTAATAACATTTTGAGACTCAACATTGGTTCTAACATTTTCATGTTTAAGTGTCCTATTTTTCTATGCCAAATCCATTTGTCATTTTCAAAGGAAGCAAAACAAGTATGATCAGGAAGTTCTTCTAGACTTACACTGTATAGGTTTTTGTTTCTTATTCCTGAGAATAAAACTTGCTTAGTAGATGATTCCCTAATTTCACAAAATGTTGGTTGAAACATAACTTCATAGTCACTATCACAAAGTTGACTTATGCTAAGAAGATTATGTTTTAACCCTTTCACATAGTAGACATTATTAATTTGGGTAGAATTCTTCATACCTATTTTTCCAATACCTTTGATGTGTGTCTTGTTGTTGTCTCCAAAAGTTACTGTTCCGCCTGATCTATTTTGTGTAACTGGATGAATTTGTTTTTGTCTCCAGTCATATGTCTTGAGCAGCCACTGTCCAAGAACCATTGCCCTTTCTTCTTGACAGTTATTGCTAGTTCCTACATCAGAAGATAGTAAGGATTTAGGTACCCAAATTCTGTTGGGTCTTGAGTGGTTAGGTACCTTTCTTCTAAACCTCCTTTTTCTTCTGTAATATAGTTGTGAGAGATGTGTCCAATTTTGTTACACCAAGAACATTTGGGAGGTTGCCTTTTGGTAGGAACAAAAACAGTTTTGTGAACTTTTGAGGGTTGAACTTGATTATACCGTATTCCTCTTTTATCAGAAATTTCCCTATTATTTCCAATTAATTTATTTAAGTTACTTGTACTATTAACAAATTTGCTTAAATCCTTTTGCAGTCTATATCTATTAAAAACAGTAAGTGACTAGTTCAATAAGTAATGCACTTTTATTTTATTTTATTTTTATACAAAATCAATGCTTATTATAATTCAAACTCAATTATAAACTATATTTTAAGTCTCCAAAAAATAGTATAACATTACATAGTGGTCAAAGTTGATCGACATTGCAATTAGACTCACGAAGTTGCATCTCTTCTCTCTCTTAGACCGCAGTCCAAGTGGGGGATCCCTTGGATAGCACACGCTTAGAGTGCAGTTCTAACCGCACTCTAAAAATATTTAGAACCATGGTCCAAAGTCTTTTTTGTTGTAGTGCACGCATATGTATCCTCATATTTTTTTTTTAATTTTATAGCATTCACGTCCATCTTAATTTCCTTTTCCTACATTTATTACAATATTTACGGAGAAGTTGTTGGAATGTTCATTAAACTTTTATTATTTTTTGCCGCATAGTAATAAAATTAATTTATCATGGATCGTCCTTGATTATATGGGAGCTATATATAGGTGTTAAAGTTTATTTAATTCTCGTCTTTCTAATTTTAATTACTACATCAGATTCTTTTTTTACTAATTATTGCGGTGAGTAATTAATAAATTAAAGTACTAGTACTCCAATTTTAATGCGGTGATATAGGAAGTAAAGATTTCATTGATTAAAGATTTGAAGTTTAAGTTCATAAGTTGTGATGATATTTTGCCATAGAAAAATATAAAATAAAACGAATCAGTTGTATCCATAAGAAAGAAACATATATAGAAGAAAAATTAGTGCGAACACTAATTTTTTTTAATAAACACTGAACTTAAACAACATAAATATAAACCAAAGGAAACAATAAAAGGAGACGCACGCCATGTATGTCTTATTCAAATATGGATGTAAGGTAATAGAAGTTGTGTGCGCCTTCACATCTTTGGAGTAGGTGTCTTGGAAGGTGGAGGTGGTTTACCAGGAACAGTAAAACCTGAAAAAAAAAGAATAAGCAAAGGAGATTTTCTTCTAATTAACATCTTCATATATGTTATTAATTAAACTCCCCCCGAGCCACTTAATTTCCATCAATTATGAAGCATTCAAATATTAAAACATAGAGTTTAATATATATACATTGTTAGTGTAAATAAGTTTTACACAGATATTCAATGTTATATGTACATCGTTTATTGAATAATAACACATGTCATATTCATTAAATGATTTAACGGTACATCATACATATATATATATATATATATAATTTCTTTATACTAATCGTGTATATATCAATTAAATCTTAAAACATACGGTGTCAATAGAATATATAGAATGAAATGATGTTATTAAGATGATAGAAAGGTCTTACCTCCACACTTGGTTCCAGGTGGAGGAATTTCCACGTGACAAAAGTTGGCTACATAGAGAACTTTGTCGAAACTGATTATTTTCTCAATCTCACCGGTAAAATATTTGCAGATGCAAATGAGGTAAACACCTTTCAAGGACGCACAACAGGCTTGTGATGGCGGAATCTGTGGCCCTTTCTTTAGAACGTATTGTTCACATTCATGTATAATGGCTCCCATGTCAGGTGCGCATTCCGGTTCACCTGAGATGCTTGGCAGATTCCCTAACACTAGGATGCTTGTAGTGAGTACCAACATTGCTAACCACCTAATTGCCATGGTGATATATAACTATATCAAATTTGATTAGGAATATATATAGGTTGTAGGATTATGCTAACAATTGCTGAACTCAACAATTTATATCGAAGGATCGATGATGAGGGGAAATGAAGTATATCTTTTGATAAAATGATTTATGACGTAAGCTAAGCTAGATCGATTATGTATAATTAACAAAATATGCTTAATTAATTGGCATATATATTTCTATATATGAATTAAAGTTATAACTTTTAATTAGGTGGATACGTTTTAATTTGAGATTTCTTTTTCCATTAATTTGTCACCTTTACGTGATCAAATATAATGAGAAAAAAAAAATATTAAAAGTAAGTAACAAGTAACCATCCCGTGTAAGAGTAAATTTAGATGAAAAATTATAATAAACATATATACTTAAATGTAAATAATTAAGTAAATAAATATAAGCAATTGCAATTTGAGAAAAGCAAGTAAATTTTATATAAAATAAATATTTAAATAGATTTAAGACTTAAGGTGAAAAATAAATTTTTAATACAAAAGAAAGTTTAAAATAATTCTTTTGAGAGAACTAAAATTTAAGGGAAATATTTTTTATTAATTAAAAATTAAAGTAATTAATAATTTAGTATTTTTTGAATGAAAAGATACTCAATGATGAATGTGTCTTAAGAACAAAGAATAGTTCTCATTTTCTTAAAAAAAAAAAACTCTAATTCGTTATATAAAAGTTCACATATATAGCTAGGTGATGAAACTTTTAAAATTATAAAGAAACTTTTGAAAAAAAAAATGTGAGTAAAAGACATAATAACTTAATTGTCTTTTTATGTAATTGATATAATGTCTCAAAATTGAAATTTATAAATTTCAAGCTTATATTTATTTAAAAACTTTAGCATTCACAGTCGGAAAATTTACTAATTAATATTGTAACTAAATCTAAGTAATGTATTTAAAATAGATAAAAAAAATAAAATGACAAACAACTAAAGTACAAGAGATTTTTTTCTTGTTTGGAACCATATAATTCTCCATAAAAGACAATATTGTTTGAATTACGATGAGTGAAAAAAACTCTCTCTATTTTAGTATGATAAAAGTCACATTGTTGGTTGACAGAGAAAATTTATTTTAAAAAGTCCTACTCTATAAGATTTAAAACTCAAATTTAGAACCTTTTTTGTATTTTTGTGTATATATAATGATGGAAATGATACTTGAACATATAACCTTATGCAAAGTATCCAAACATCATTACACAATATATAGGATGACACATTTGGGTAGGGTACTATAGTGTCTGTCCTCATACCCGTGTTTTTTTTTTAAAAAAAACCCGTATATATATATACTTGTAACGTTCTAATTTCGTGAACTTAAAAATAATGTCCGTTGAAGACATATTTTTAAGTTAGTAAAATTATTTCATACGATTATGGATATCATCAAACAATCATTACACATCAATTGCTTAGGCATTCTAACGTCGCTTAAGCATTAACATAAATGGTCATGTATATATATACATCAATATAAAGTTGCATTTTTATTGATAGATTCGCTCAAGTGAGGACATTCTCGCTTAAGCGAAAATATCAGTAACCAAAATTCACATTTTACTGATAAATTCGCTCAAGCGAGGACCTTCTCGCTTGAGCGAAAAAGCTCCAAACTTACCCATAAAAGTTCAGTTTTAAACCCTCTTTTTCTTATTTCCTTTTATGAAAATCTATCATATACTCCTAATTTCATTTATGAATATGATTTCAAATTTTGGGATGTTACAATACCTGCGTGAACAACAACTTTAATGCTCGTCCCCATATCTGATGGGCAATACTATATACCTATATGTACCTACGTCTGTTACCCGCACTTTAGTTAAATAAAAAATTAATAACTCAGTACAAAAAAATATTAATTTAAAAAAAAATTATAACTCAATTAAAATATTACTCCAAAACAATCCAAATATAATTATTAAATCCTTACTAAATATGACCGACATAACAATTTATGCGCAATATGTTAAGGTTGTAAACTACAACACATATTATATCTAATGTACAAAATATTATTTATTAAAATATTATAATATAATTCCATATATCACACTACTTTACGAATTTGGATGTCTTGTATTAGTATTCTTTAAAAAAAATTATTATTAACACTAATTAGTCATATATTAAAAAGTAAATAAAAATATAAATAGGTAGTTTTAATTAAAAATATAAGTTTAAATTGTAATATATTATATATACCAAAATTGGAATGGCATGCAGAGGCTTGCATGTCTCCATAATTGCCATGGTGATAATTTGTAACTACTTTTCTAAAATCCAAAATAAATTTTATTCATGAATATTTTTTTATAAGCCAAATAATTGAAATTAAAAAGGAGTACAAGAGATACTCCAACCCATTACAAAAATATCAACTATAAAATGTGTACACTGCACCACCGGAAAAAACTGCTCCAGACCAGCGACGTGAAGTGATCCATGTAGAAGACTACTACATATGAAATATAAAACAATTGTAAATCACCAAATGACCCTTTCAACAAACTATTCCATATATTTGCCTAATCTAAACCTCCAGGATGACGTGATTGGTAAATCTTCCAATTGGATAAAAGAAAGTAGAGATGGGTTAGGCTAAAAGTGAGCCCAGTCGGGTTGACTCATTTTTCTGGTGAGCTGAAAAAATACCAACCCGACTCTCGACCCACCGCGGGTTGGTGGGTTAAGTGGACCGACTCACCTAACTTAAAAAATTATAAAAAAAATAAAAAAAAAGTCAAAAATATTAGAAAAAATATAAAAAATTATAAAAAATGACTTTAAAAATATAAAAAATAAATAAAAATTAAAAAATGAGCCAACCCACCTCAACGTGGCTCGAACTCACCTTGGCTCACAAGTTAAGTGGGTTGACCCACTTTTAACTCGTGAAAATGTGAGCCTGTATTTTACCAACACAACCCACCGGTGAGCCGGGCTGGGCCAGATTGGCTCACCGAGCTCAACCCAAATTGACAGCTTATGGATCAAGCGCTTACCATCAAGCCAAAAGCTATAGCTGATAGCAAGGGCGCAACTTTATTTCCTTAAGGGATAGAGCCGCATTTAGCTTAAGGGGCTGCGCCCGTTAGAGGCGCCATGGGTTGGGATGTTAAGCCCATCGAATCCTAAGGGTGACGCTAACAATTAAAGCCAACAACAACTCTAAAAGAAAGTAATAGGCTTGCAACACCAAAACCCAAGTATATACATAAATAAAAGCAACCAGAATATAGCCACAAATAATGTCGTTGTGATCAAGCTTGAACCAGGAACAATACTTCCGTTTTGATCCGTAACTTGACAGGGAAAAAAAGCAACACCAAAACCCAAAATAAAGCCACAAATATGATAAGTGCATAGAATTAGTAGTTTCTAGGTATAATTTTAGCACTTTGAAATTATAATTGTTCTTAAGTTGGTCCCTAATTGCCCTTTTATTGCTTGATTTTAGATTTAGTTAGCTTTTAATTTAATTTGGAGTTTTGATGCTATTTTGATGAGGAATGTATATATTTTGTAGGGATTAAAACTTGGAAAGAAAGTTAAGAAACAAATGGAGTTAAAAGAGGAGAAAAAGATGACTTTAGCAGCAAGTTTGGGCGCTTGAGCGCCCAAGCGCGCGCGTCCTGTCTGAAGAATAAAAATGGGCACTTGAGCGCCCACTTGGGGCGTTTGAGCGCGCGCGTTTCAGACAGCTTGTTGGACGCACTTAAAAGCGCGTTTCAGACAGCGCGTTTCAGACAGCTTGTTGAGCGCGCGCGTTTCATTCTTCTCCAGGAGCTCTACTAGGGTTTCGTCCTCCATCTCTTCCATTCCACCTTGTGGGTTGCCCTCTAACA
This sequence comes from Sesbania bispinosa, assembly GCA_026901365.1. Lineage (NCBI taxonomy): Eukaryota > Viridiplantae > Streptophyta > Magnoliopsida > Fabales > Fabaceae > Sesbania > Sesbania bispinosa. The sequence goes on along the minus strand of QLOH01000660.1, from coordinate 162,790 downwards.
TGAGTGGCTAACCTCCTCATCCGGGATTGAATGAAATCTTCGAACTCCGATGTATTCCGTTTAGATTTCTTGTATTTTACTTTCATTTGACATTGGTAGTTTCGTTTTGTATTAACACTTGAATCTATTTTACGAGATAGTTCTTGTTATTAAATCTTAGTCTTGACCGGAAGGTATTTATTTGATTTTGAACTAAACGTTTCTACTCGGTGGGTTTAATATACTAGCTAGGAATATATATTGATCTATCGAATGCTTTTGAATCCTTGTTTTTAAAGTTGGAGTATATGTTTGGATATGTGAGAAATCGATAGTCAAGGGTATTATTCTTAAGGTCTCTAGGTGCGAGGGATCGACCTAAGCGCGACTTTAGAGTATTGCATCAATGTCAATGAAATCATAAATACATGAAATAACGGAATACTGAGGAGGGAGAACGACGAGTTCAATCCCCATTTTATAAATTTTTTTTAAACCATTTTACTGCTATTGTTTAGTTTATGAACTTGTTTTATCAAACTTTTCACAAAAACCAAAATGCAAATTTCAATGTTCTTGTGTAAATACTTAGTGAACTAAATTGTGTTGAGTTAATAGTAGTTCGAGTTCCTCATGGGTACAACAACCCTTACTTATAAAACTATTATACTGCTGCGATATTGGTACGCTTGTCATTATCCCAACAAGTATTTTTGGCGCCGTTGCCGGGGAGCTTTGTAACTTTTATAGATTCCGCAAAGTAGTTCATTAGGAGCTTTGTAATTAGCTCTTTGTTTTTAGTTATTTTAGTTTTAATTGCTACTTGGTACTAATCTTTGTTTGAGTGTTATATGCTTCTTCGAGGCAAAGCTACTGCAGATCAACTGGTGTTCGATCAAGAAGTTAAAAAAACGGCTAGGAGAAACAACAATGGAGAAAAAGGAGAAGTAGGCAAGCAACCACTCAAGGAGAAGAACCAGGAAGTTCCTCTACTCCACAACCACAACCAACTCTTGAACCAATAATGGCTGAAGAAATTCCATTACCACCAAGAAGAACTTTGGGAAACTATGCAACACAACAAGGACCAAGACACTTCTCTAGCATAGTTGCTCCGCTTGGAGTAAGAACAATGGAAATGAAGCCAACTTTCCTGAGTTTAATTAGTGCACACCAATTCACCGGAATGGATCATGAGGATCGATATACACATTTATCTACAATTTATGAATTGTGTGGTACTATGGGCTTTGAAGAAGGTCAAGAAGAAGTTGTGTATCTAAGATTGTTTCCTTTTTCTTTGACAGGTAAAGCTAGAGAATGGTTGAAGTCTCATCCAAACCAAAGTATTACCAGCTGAAATGTGGTGGAAGAAAAATTTCTGAATTGATTCTTCCCACCTTCAAGATACATCAGTGCCAAGTCAGATATTTCTACATTCAATTCTGTGAAGCCTGGGAGCATTTCAAATCATTACTCAGAAGATGTCCTAATCATGGATTTGAAGACATTTCCCAACTGAATATATTTTGCAATGGTCTGAGGCCTGATACCTAGATGATTCTTGATGTTGCAGCTGGAGGAACAATGATGTCTGTTGATGCTAAATAAGCTACAAGGATAATTGAAGCCTTAGCTTCAACGGATCAGCAAGCCCAACACGGGAGACAAGTGGTTCAGAAAAGGGGAGTTCTTGATCTTAACACTTCAGATGCTATCCTTGCTCAAAACAAGATCTTAACTCAATAAATTGAAGCTCTCACCAAACAAATGGCCAAACTCCCTCAACAATTAAATGTTGTAAGTGTTGGTCCAAGCTCTCACCAAATTTGAGATGTGACTTCTATGGAGGTGATCATCCTAATGGTCACTGTTCTGGTGGGAATTTTCAACAAGAAGAAATCCAGTACGTGAGCAATCAAGGAAGGCAAGGAAATTTCTCCAACAATTCCTACCAGAATAAATACTCTCAAGGTTGGAGAAATAACCAAGGACCTAATTTTGGCTGGAAACAAGAAGCTGGACCTTCGGGGAAACAACAACCTCCTTACCAACCCCAAGATTAGTACCCTCCTCTTGACGACAGAGTACCAAAATTGGAGGATACCTTGGTGAAATTTATGCAAGTCTCCATTGCTAATCAGGAAAACACTGAGGCTGCAATCAGAAACTTGGAGACATGGTTGGTCAGTTGGGAAGGGAATTAGCTGAGCAGAAAAAAGGAAAATTTTCAGCCAACACTCAAACCAATTCTTAGGAGAAGTGCAATGCTATCACCACAAGGAGTGGTATAACAATAGGGAAAGGTATTGGGGACAATTTGGCCATTGAGAAAGAAGTTTTGCAAAGAAAAGGGAGCGAAAAAGAAATAGAGGAGAGTGAAAAAGAGAAAGTAGAGAGTGAGAGAGAAAAAATAGAGAGTGAAAAGAGAAGAAGTGATTGTGAGGAAGAAGAAGAGAAAAATAAAGAAGAAATTGTATATAAAAGAGAGGAAAAATGAAAAACAGAAAAAAGAGAGCTATGAGGGTAGTGTGCACTCAATGAAGAAATTGTCATATCCTCATGCTCCTTCAAGAAAAGATAGAGAAAGGCAATTTGATCGTTTCATGGATATCTTCAAAGGATTGCAAATCAATATTCCATTCCTTGAAGCATTAGAGCAAATGCCTACTTATGACAAATTCATGAAAGACCTCTTGACCAAGAAGAGAAAAATTTGAGAAGAAGAAATTGTGGAATTAGAGGCTGGTTGTAGTGCCATTATTCAGAAACCTCTATCACGGAAGTCAAAAGATCTCGGTAGCTTCACTATTCCAGACACTATTGGTGCTTTACCGATGAGAAGGGCTATGCTTGATCTTGCAAATATAAGTATGTTTTTAATTTTCTTGGAAATATAAGTCTGGCTAAATGTTTTATTGGGAATGAAATTTCAATCTGTTAGATGCTAGTAGGGAAATTTAGAGGGCTTGGCTTCTAAGAGCTTTACTTTACTTTAGAGGACTGTCTTTAGCAATGAATTACGTGAATTATAATGGGGATACATACATACTATAGGTCCTGTGTTTGTGGCGGCAGGCTCATCTTTGATAGTTAGAGCAGGGACTGAGGAAAGAGGAGCATACCATGAAATGGGTTTGTAATTCCTCCTTTTTGCAGTTTTTTTTCCATAAAAGGTATCTTAATTTTGTTTTCCCCTTGTAGTGAATGTTTCTTAATCCTAAAACTGAACTTGGTGAAAGTTAGGAATGGTTTTCTAACTTACAGTGTCCTTGTAATTTATAAATTTACAAATATAGGCACTGATGAGAGTTTTAATGATACTGCACATAGGTTATATGAAAAGGAATGGTTAACAAGAAAAAAAAATGCAGGTTGAAACTTTATTTTATTTTAAGATATATATATATATATATATATATATATATATATTGGGAGAATGCTTTTCTAAAGACAAATGGAATGGTGCGCGTTAATTATTAACAAAACATTGTGTCATGGTAAAAGCAATTCTCCATGGAGTTCCATATTTTGTCCCAAATTGTTTATAGAAATTTATCATCTAAATTATTAATAGTTCCTTATAGGATAATTTAACTTGAGATAGGCATTGATAAGTTTATATGCGATGCCTTTATATATTGCAGCTTCATTTTATTTAAAAAACATTCATTTAAAATTCATTTTATTTCACTTTGCCCATCTTATATACATGCAGGTTTTAGTTTTCTGGCTCATTTATAGGAATCGTGTGATAAAATTTGCATTATGGTGCAGAAATTGAAGTTACTCAATGCCTTTGGCCCTTTGTCACATCTTCCATTGTTCTCAGTTTTGTGATTCTCCTTCTTCCAGGTGATATACACGGTCAGTACTAAGACTTACTAAGGCTTTTTTAATATGGTGGCTAACCTCCTGCTGCAAACTACTTGTTTCTTGAGGTAAGCTACTGTAATCATTTTCCTTTCTAATATTGATACCTATAAACTTGTCCATTTTCCCCTGCTTGTTGCATGTTACTGTCATTACTTGACATAGAGGAAATTAATAAGTTTTTTTATTGCTTGAAGTAGTATTCTAGAATAGTTCTCATTTAACAATTTTATTACATGAGTAGAAGTATAGGTTTTCGCACTTGGTTGGCTTGTGTCTATTTGTCTTGTCTCTGATAGCATGCTCATGTAAGTTTCATTGTTAGGTGCATTTTATGGTACATGGAACCGGTACATGGAACAAGATAGCCATTGATTTATATATTTAAATATTGAATGGCTGAGATAAAATACTTATAACCTGATGTGTTGGTAATTTGTGTTTTATATTTTGGTCCCTGAATAGTTTCATGTCATTATACATGTGCACCAACTCCCTGAACCTTCAGTCCTTGGCCGACCGACCCTATGTCACGTCTTTTCCTCGGAATTCCTTTTTTTATAAGCTTTTCCTTTGTTCCCTATTATGTTTCTTCCATATTCCTTTACAATTCATTTTTTTAATTAATGTTAAATTTATAATTAATTTTATAAAAATATTACTATTGCATTTAAGTAATTTAACATTTAAATAAATTTACCACATCTGTAGTATTAACACTATAATTTATCATTTAAAAAAAACACTATAATTTATCTTTGTAAAATAAAAACTATAATATTTATTCTTCATTGTAATTAAGTTGTGGCCTATGTAGAAACTCTTATTGTTCTTATCTAGCATGTGTCTTTTAAATTTAAACCAAATTAAATAAATATTTTTATTCATTATTTAAGTAAATGAAATTTTTACTTTTAAAATTTCTTAACAAATACTAATGTTTATGCAATTAATATGCTATATAATAAGATGTTTTCTAATTATTGTGAATTAATAACAGTTAAATTGTGAATAATTAATTAAAAATAGCTATGCACGCCGATTAATTGTGAGAAAATTTCTGGGAGGTCCTGTTGCATGGAGGATCTTTGGTGTTGAGTTTCGTGGGGTTTCGGCTGGAACGTGATACCCGTTGGTGGTTCGGACTGTGTACGAGGAGGTTACGTAAAACCCTAAGTCTCTTTTCTCACCGGGGGGTGGGTGGTGATGTCTTGGTGGTTTGATTTTAACATGGTTTCTCAGCCGAAGGTAAGGGGTGGTGTGGGGGACGTGCTGACAATTTTCTGTGATTTTTTATAAAGTAAGCTAATTATTGTGAATTAATAAAAGTTAAATAGTGAATAATTAATTAAAAATAGATATGCACGCCGATTAATTGTGAGAAAATTACTGGGAGGTCCTTTTGCATGTAGGATCTTTGGTATTGAGTTTCGTGGGGTTTCGGCACGAGCGTGATACCGGTTGGTGGTTTGCACTGTGTACGAGGAGGTTACGTAAAACCCTGAGTCTCTTTTCCCGCCGGGGGGTGGGTGGTGATGCCTTGGTGGTTTGATTTTGACATGGTTTCTCAGCCGGAGGTAAGGGGTGGTGTGGGGGATGTGTTAACAATTTTCTGTGATTTTTTATAAAGTAGGCTAATTATTGTGGATTAATAACTGTTAAATTGTGAATAATTATTTAAAAATAGCTATGCACGCCGATTAATTGTGAGAAAATTACTGGGAGGTCTTGTTGCATGGAGGATCTTTGGTGTTGAGTTTAGTGGGGTTTCGGCAGGAGTGTGATACCCGTTGGTGGTTCGGACTGTGTACGAGGAGGTTACGTAAAACCCTAAGTCTCTTTTCCCGCCGGGGGGTGGGTGGTGATGTATTGGTGGTTTGTTTTTGACACGGTTTCTCAACCGAAGGTAAGGGGTGGTGTGGGGGACGTGTTTACAATTTTCTGTGATTTTTTATAAAGTAGGCTGATTATTGTGAATTAATAACAGTTAAATTGTGAATAATTAATTGAAAATAGCTATGCATGCCGATTAATTATGAGAAAATTACTGGGAGGTCCTGTTGCATGGAGGATATTTGGTGTTGAGTTTCATGGGGTTTCGGCAGGAGCGTGATACCCGTCAGTGGTTCGGACTGTGTAGGAGGAGGTTACGTAAAACCCTAAGTCTCTTTTCCCGCCGGGGGGTGGGTGGTGATGTCTTGGTGGTTTGTTTTTAACATGGTTTCTCATCCGGAGGTAAGGGGTGGTATGGGGGACGTGTTAACATTTTTCTGTGATTTTTTTTAAAAATAGGCTATTTATTGTGAATTAATAACAGTTAATTAGTGATTAATTAATTAAAAACAGTTATACACGCCGATTAATTGTGAGAAAATTACTGGGTCGTCTGCTTGCATGGAGGATCTTTGGTCTTGAGTTTCGCGGGATTTCGGCGCAAGCGTGATATCCGTTGGTGCCAAACAAAATTTGGAAGTGAATGATAGAGATGAACATTCCGACAAAAAACTATTAGAAAACGAATTAGGAAAAAGAAAAGTCGATAATAAAACTCTTAAAAATTATTAACAAAACTTAGCAAATTCATTGGTACTTATAAAATCAAGTTATTAATAATAAGGGGTCATAGATGTCTACCATATTTATAAGAATAGTGTTGGATTAATTGAGACCCTTTATTTTTTTGTTCTTTGTATTTAGTCAATTGTTTACACAATTTGAATCGTTAAAAGCTGAAAAACATTAGGTTCAGAAACGCATGATTAATAGGTGAAAAACATTTGGTTCACAAAAGTATAATTTTACATGATTATTTTATAAAAACTACGTTAATTTCAGATTTTGATTTTAATTCTTCAATATCATTTCCTTCCGGTGCACATCTCCCCCACCTACTCCCAATCACAGCTACGACATGCTAATCGCTTCCCCTCCGCTTTGGACAAGGTCGTGTGGTTTTCGAAGAAGGATGGTCACGGAGGTTCGCTAATGGCTTCTCCTCTGGGTTCTGTGCTTTTCACGCTTTTGCCTCCCCCCCCCACTTACTTCTCTTCCTGTGCGGCGCGATTCATGTCACGATCATCGCCCTAAATTGAGCCCCCAACGGACAGGGGTTTTTCAGCAAATCTCCCACTAGGCCCTTCTTAGCAAATGAGTAAAGTGAAGGCACCACGTCCTAATTTCCCTATTACCTAAACCGTGCATACACCTGCCGGTTCTTTTTCCCATGTATCAATACATGAACTTTGAATCCATGTACCGTAAATTCCACCTTCATTGCTATATTTGTTTTTTTCAATTGTAGCTTTGGACACAACCCTGCTTTCTTCCTTACCACTTACTAGTTGGTTATTATAGATTGGATTTAATATTGTTGTAGAACAATTGAGATAATTTACCAAACTTCTTATTCTTTCTAAATAAAATTATTGGTTTCTAAATTGGAATCCAATTAGTATTTAAATTAAATTTCAAAATTGGTTCTGAAACAGGTTTAAAAAATGGTTCAAAAATTAGAGACGGAATATAGAGACAGTTATTTTTTATTAATTTCTAAGCCATTTAGAGACAGAAAATTGGTCCCTCTCTAGGTAGAGACGAAAATTTTAACCTTAGAGACGGAACTAAATCTACTCATTGGAGACGGGTGATAAATTCCGTCTCTGGTTAGAGACGGATGATAAATAAACCAGAGACAGAAATAATCTGTCTCTGTTAGAGACGGGATCATTTTCACTTTGAAATGATGTTAGAGACTTATTTATCAAATGGTAGCGACGGAATAATTTTGTCTCTATCTAGAGACGGACAGAAAAAATCCGTCTCTAACAAATCTGCGACGCAAAAATCAACGACCACCCTAATTCCGTCTCTAACCTACTCAGAGACGGAAAAAGTGTCTTTTAGAGACGGAAAAATTTCGTCTCTGTTTCTGATTTTTCTGGTAGTGATGAAGCTGATGATGTTGCTCAAAATAGTGGACAGGGGTCGCCGTCTTCTAAGTGGGACTCCAATATTCTTTCAGTGGAGGATGATGATTGATTTATTTTCAGGAAGATTAATGTGTTTGCTACTTTATATGTTAACTTATTTTCTGGACTAGAATTTATTTACTTTGTAATTTATGGACGTGGACTTTATATTTTCTTTGGCTTTTTGTACTTTGTGTTTGTGGACTAGAAGCTTCATTGGTGTTTGTTGAATTAACTTTGAATTGTGTTTGTTAATTTTCTAGACTGGTTATGGATGGATGGTGTTATTTATGTTCTTAATATTTTAATTTGTTAATTTAAAGTTTGATTTTTTTGTTTTATGTAACGTTTTCTATTTTTTCTAATTTTTATAATATTTTTTGGTGGGCCAACTCATTTATCTCATCCCAATCCATCCCAATTCAACAAAAAAATCACTTTTTTAGTTCGTTATAAGGGTTGGCCCGTTTCAGCCCGCTCAAATATGGGTTGGGCTGACATTTTCCGTCCATTTTTCATTTAGGGTCAGCCCAACCCGTCTCATTTTCTGACGGGCTGATCGAGGGTTGGGCCGGATTGGGCCAGCCCTTTTTGCTACCCCTAGATGTGCCTTACATAGCATAATAGGCTTGTATAACAGATGCCTGCATTATATATGAGTCAAGTCAAATTCAGTAAGGACAAATAGATTTAATAAAATTAAGAGGAATTGTAGGGTTAGCTCACACTTCATGCAAAAATATTGTTACTGTCTGCACCAGAAGCACTCCTTCTTGATCTCTATTTACAGATATATAAAATAATAACTTGATTTATATGAACTAGATTCATTAAATTCATGATGATATCCAAAGTTGTGGAACTATATATGAAGCTGTGACATTTCTTAGATGAATATTAGGATGAAGATCATACCTTTCACCACTTCATTGTGGTGATATCGATCACCGTTCGTAGACGCTGACGACGGAGGAGGCGGTCCGGCGAACGGAAGCAGACGACGGACTGGGGGAGAGAAGGCAGCGGCAGGAAGCACCGAAGCAGAGGCGGGGGTGGAACGGAGGATGAACGGAGGAGCAGAACGCGAGTCGCACGACGAGGAGACGAACACGATGAACGGCGGCGTCTACGAACGATTGAGGGCTGAGAAAGAAAAACAGTGGAATAGTCATTGAACTTCTACTGGGTGAGGGGGCTGCTGTGCTAGGGCTCGGGGAGAAGGAAAGCAAAGAATTAGGGGAAAATGGGAAATGTGATGTGTAAAGTGTAAACTAAAAATCCTGGTCATGACTCATGTATCTCTCTCTCTCGGTTCGGGTCGGGTTGTGTGGGTAAGCAAACCCCAAACCCGTCACCCGACCTACCCACCTTCGGTTCTTGTTTACTCGAGTTGGGTCAACCCGAGAACCCGATGGATCCGGGTTGGATGGGTCGGGTTGGGTAGAACCCACCGGGTTGGTCGGGTTACCCATATCCATGAACACCCCTACCTTTCACCACTTCATTGTGGTGATATCGATCACCATTCCCTACAACTCATGATCAAATTGAAAAAAATAGTAAACCCCCAAGATAGATCGATTTTTTTAACTTAGTAATAAGAGAGTCAACACAATTAACCATTACCATATTGAGTTGCACTTGAATCCAATAACAACAATCAAATAACAACAGAAAAGAGTTCTTCATCAATCTCCCTATTGTTCTCTACGCATGACGTACAAAAAGAGTTGCATTAGAACTATACACTAAAATCACGTTAATTTGTCAACTGATAAAAAAATCTGAAGGTGCCAATGCTATATATCATCAAAGCACTTAAAAATAATGAGACAATAAGTTCTGGCCGCTCTCTTAATATCAAAACTGAAAGCAAACCTGCTCCTTCTTGGACCTCATCATCAGATACAATATCATTTGCAACTATCTATTCTTTGAAAGCAACAAAAGTCAAGTCCACCACAATTTGCCCCCTCTAGACTCCGTACTTGGAGTTTCACTGATATTTGTGTCTTTAAGTAAATCAAGTGTAAATTCTTTATTCTCGTAGGGCTTGAGCAGCTTCATAGGGACTAACTGCATTCCCAGCTTCTAATGTCCAACCAACCTGTGAAGAACATTATTATAAACAGCTAAACATATAATGTAATTATTGGTTTTAAAAATGTACTATAAAATTTTTAAAAAATATTTCAATTAAATATATCAAAAGTAAATTTCTAAACAAAATTATATTAGTGTCGGCAGTCATTATTAACAATCAACGCTAAATATATAGCGTCGGCCCTGTTGACGTGTCGGCTCCTTTAATTTTGCTCGTTTATTGTATTAACATCGAGCAATTAACATTAGGTTCGCAATTTGGTACCCTCCCATCAGAGAGGGTTTTGATACCTTTCTTGTTATTTTTTCTATTGAATGGAGTATAAATATCAAAATTACATAGCAATAAGTCGTGTACCCCGTCCTAAATGAGAATGTGAAATTTGGGGGAATAGGATAATGGTTATAGAGGGTCAAAGTCTTTTAAAAAATAAAAAATGTAAATTCTAATAATTAAATATTGTCCTGTAACTATAAAAATTCTAAGACAATTTAAAAAAGTTGAGAGAAATTGAGAAAAGATCAAATAAGGTACCAAAATTCTCTCTCACTAGAGGGTACAATAGAATTTCCCTTAACATTTAACTCATTTATTGAAAAATAATGTACACTTTTATTAGAGCATAATATTACATGTGACTATTTTTTTTATAATGTATTTTACTTGTTTGACAATACTGATTGCTCAATACCGTAAAAAAAACGACAATACTGATTGATCATTTTTTTCCTCTGGTTTGGTGTGATTTGGGAAATATAATGTGTTTAATGAATCTTTTTTGGACTACTGTTATAGTTCATCTTTTTGTCATGACATTATGATATTAATTAAGCACCTTAGCCATTGTTCCTTTTCCTTTTAGTTTATATATGTTGTATTGAATATATGGAATCAAGATCGTTGAGTCTGTTTGGCAAAACTAGCTGATAATTAAGTAGCTGATAAGTTAGCTTCTAGCTGATAAGCTAGCTGCTAGCTGATAAGCTAACTTATTGAATTAGAAGTGTTTGGTAAAATTAGCTGATAAGCTAGTTAATAAATGTAAAATGACATAAAAGAGCATAACTACATAAATTTTATTTTATGAATTCTATTTGTGTTTTTTAGAAAAATATATATTATTATGCAATTATAATTTTATATTTTTAAAAAAATAATTAAATTCTTATAAAACTTTTTAAATAAAATATTTAATTAAAAATTAAAATTAATAATGAAATTAATAAAATAAATAGTATAATATAAAAATAATTTCATAAAATAGTGAAAAGAAAATAACAATTTAATTAATTCGTAATTTTTTAAATTGATTATTATATATGTAATAATAGGTAAAAAGAAATTGGAAAGTTTTTGTCACTAAAATTGAAAATATATAATAACAGGTAAAAAGAAATTAAGAATAATAAGGGAAATAATGTATTAAAATATAAGGGGTAGTGATGGAAGAAAATTAAATAACCTACAAGCTAGAAGTTAGGTGAACTAGCTTATAGCTTATAAGTTAGAAACTGCTAAAATAAGCTACTTTCATATACCTTACCAAACACTTTTGTGTTGGTCAAACTAGCTTATAAACTAGTCAAATAAGCTAGTAGCTAGCTTATTGGCCTTGCCAAACACACTCTATGTATCCTCATCATTTTTTTTATTTTATATATAGCATTCACGTCCATCTTAATTGTGCCTTTTCCTACATTTATTACAATATTTACCGTAGAAATAGTTGGAATTAAGTTCATTACACTTATTATTTTTGCCACATAGTAATGTTGGAAATCCCTCATTAATTAATACATTCATGCGTGGGAAAGAAACAATGGATTTATTTCAGGTCTTGGAATTAATTCTTTGACTCTTGAGAAAAATATAGGTGTAAAAGTTTATTTAATATATTCTCGTCTTTCTAATTTTAATTACTACATCATATTCTTTTTTTTACTAATTATTGCGTTGAGTAATTAATAAATTAAAGTACTCAATAATTAGTACTCCAATTTTAATGCGGTGATATAGGAAGTAAAGATTTCATTAATTAAAGATTTTAAGTTTAAGTTCATAGTTGTGATGATATTTTGCCATAGAAAAATATAAAGTGAGAATCAGTTGTATCCATAAGAAAGAAACATATATAGAAGAAAAAATAGTGCGAACACTAATTTTTTTTAATAAACACTGAACTTAAACAACATAAATATAAACCAAAGGAAACAATAAAAGGAGACGCACGCCATGTATGTCTTATTCAAATATGGATGTAAGGTAATAGAAGTTGTGTGCGCCTTCACATCTTTGGAGTAGGTGTCTTGGAAGGTGGAGGTGGTTTACCAGGAACAGTAAAACCTGAAAAAAAAAAAGAATAAGCAAAGGAGATTTTCTTCTAATTAACATCTTCATATATGTTATTAATTAAACTCCCCCCGAGCCACTTAATTTCCATCAATTATGAAGCATTCAAATATTAAAACATATGGTGTCAAGAAATATATATATAGAATGAAATGATGTTATTAACTATTAAGATGTTAGAAAGCTTACTTCCACACTTGGTTCCAGGTGGAGGAATTTTCACATGACAAAAGTTGGCTGCATAGAGAATTTTGTCGAAACTGATTATTTTCTCAATCTCACGGGTAAGATATTTGCAGAAGCAAAGGAGGTCAACACCTTTCGAGGCCTCACAACAGGCTTTTGATGGCGGAATCTTTGGCCCTTTCTTTACAACGTATTGTTCACATTCAGTTATAATGGCTCGTATGTCAGGTGCGCATTCAGATTGACCTGAGATGTTTGGCAGATTCCCTAACACTAGGATGCTTGTAGTGAGTACTAACATTGCTAACCACCTAATTGCCATGGTGATAACTATCTCAAATTTGATTAGGAATACGTTGTACAATTATGCTAACAATTGCTAAACTCAACAATTTATATGGAAGGATGATGATGATGAGGGGAAATGAAGTATATCTTTTGATAAAATAATTAATTTATGACGATCGATTATGTATAATTATTAAAATATGATTAATTAATTAATTGACATCACTTCTATATATGAATTAAAGTTAGGTGGATACGTTTTAATTTGAGATTTCTTTTTCCATTAATTTTTCACCTTTACGTGATCAAATATAATGAGAAAAAGATATTAAAAGTAGTAACAACCATCCCGTGTAAGATAAATTTAATTTAGATGAAAAATTATAATAAACATATATACTTAAATGTAAATAATTAAGTAAATAAATATAAGCAATTGCAATTTGAGAAAAGAAAGTAAATTTTATATAGTATAAGTTAAGTAAATAAAAAATTAAAGTAATTAATAATTTAGTATTTTCGAATACACATGTGTCTTAAGAACAAAGAGTACGTATACTTCTCATTTTAAAAAAATGACTCTAATTCGTTATATAGTATAAGTTCACATATATAGCTAGGTGATGAAACTTTTAAAATTAAAAAGAAATTTTTGACAAAAAATAATTATGAGTAAAAGACATATATAATTAATAACTTGTCTTTTTATTTAATTGATATAATGTCTCAAAATTGAAATTTATAAATTTCAAGCTTATATTTATAAAAAAAAAACTTTAGCATTAATTCACAGTCGGAAAATTTACTAATACTGTAACTAAATTTAAGTAATGTATAAAATAACAAACAACTAAAGTACAAAATATTTTTTTTCTTGTTTAGAACCATATAATTCTCCATAGAAGCCAATCTTATTTGAATTATCATGAGCGATAAAACTCTCTCTTTCTTTGATTATTTTAATATTATAAAAGTCACATTGTTGGTTGAGAAAGAAAATACATTATAAAAGGTCCTACTCTAAAGATATAAAACTCAAATTTAGAACCTTTTTATATTTTTGTGTATAATGGTGGAAATGATACTTAGACCTACAGGGCCGGTACAACCTCAAGCCCATGAAACAATCACTTTAGGCCCCAAAAAATACACTTATTTTAGACCCAAAAAAATATTTAATACCAATATTTTTTAAAAAAATAATTAATAATTATTTAGTAAATATATAATATTAAATTATTACAAGTAACTAAGTATTTTTTTCTGAAAAAATGTCTCATTTTATCATGATTTTCTCTCTTCTCATAAATAATAATTATAAATAATTGATTCTAAACATTAGTTCCATTAACAATGTCTCAAGAAAGATTAAATGAATTGACTTTATTATTAATAGAAAAAGATATGTTAAATGAAATTGCTTATAATAATTTAATAAATAATTTTTCATTTCAAAAGGATCAAAAGATAATTTTCAAATAAAGTTATACTCCCTTCATCCCTTATTATAAGACTCTTTCAATCATTTCACACAATTTAAGAAAAGTTGGTTAATATATTGGTCTTTTAAAAAAAATTATAGCATTCCAAATGTACCCCTATTTAAAAGTCACTATATTTTAGAGACATTAATTGTCACATGGTGGAATACTCCAAAAGTCACTTTTCCAATGGTGTAGTTGAGCATGTGGATAAAACATCATTAATTATTCACACTCATCAATATGTGGGAAATTAAAAAGAGTTGAATATTAATGAAGGGCAAATATGAAAAAAAATAATTAATTTATCTGCGAATTTGCAAAGGGTCTTATATTAAGGGACACTCAATTTTTCTATAATGGGTCTTATAAATAGGGACGGAGGGAGTAATATTTTGATAAATTATTTTTATTCATTTAAAAAGACCTCATAAAAAAATTCGCTTTAGGCCTACAGAAACATTGGGCCTACACAAAAAGTGATTTTCAGTTTTTGGTTTTGAGTTGTAAAAACTTGATTGAAAATTTTTAAAAACCAAAAACTGAAAACTCACAACCACCCCGAACGGCCCCTAATTAAGGTACTCAATACAATCAACCTCTTGGTGTTTTTCCCAGCACCTTTGGGGTCTTAACACTTAACATCTAGCCAGACATGAGCTCTGGATCCATACACGGAATTCATTCCTTGCGATCCATCTAGACCTATCGTTCCTCTTAATTATCACTCAACATTTCAGTTTTACTCTTACATAGTTCCTCTAGTTCAAAGCACCATAATTTCCTCTTATACATTTTCATGCAATAAATTCATGATGTAAGAGTAAATGTAAGTCATTTATGTTCCTCAAAGGTTCTGTCATGTAAACAATGACAATAGGTATGGGCATAACAAATAATATTCCTTTCTCTCAAAACCCTAACCATTTCCAAACCTAACATCGATCCAATCCATTCAAACATTCATAATCAATGAACAATAATCAGAGTAAATACAAGCATAATAGAATAAGAAGGTGGGAGAGGGAGCATTCAAGAGGAACACATAAAATGGAGTGAGTGGGTGAACCACACTCACCTCAAAAGTAGCACAAAGATAGGAGAAAGGGGGGAGAACGATATCTTGAGCCTCCTTCACTTGTGGAACCACCAACTGTGACACCCTTCCACCCCAATCTCTTATACATTCATCAAATAGAAAGATTTAAGAAAAGTTACAAACCACATCGGGTACAAAATGTTCACATTCTCTCATTAAAACATCATCTGTTTCAAAGTCAACTCAATTTAAATAAAAATTAAAGTCAAGAGTTTTCAAAGTAATTAAAACATCAAAATCTCAAATGTCAACATTAAAATATCCATCTTGACCATGTAAGGCACTTAAAACAATTTTCATAATCTCCTCTTAAAATCATAAAATAAAACCCCTATTACTAAGCCCTGATGTCACAAGTATCAGAGCGACACCCCTTCATTTCAATACTCGGCACTTGACGTGCCATCTTCATCACCTGTAAATTAACCACAGAAAGCACGGTGAGGAAAAGAACACAACTCATACATGCACGCAGAAGGCTACCCTATCCTCACCCACACATTGTCATAATCATCATCAATCATATCATCTCACACTCTTATTATCAACATATATTATCTCATCCCAAGTTTATAAGACACACTTCGCAAATCATCAAGAAACACATTCTCTACACTCAACAAATAATACTCATATCATCATTTCACATTTCAATTCCATCATAAAATACAATGTAGGTTCACTCTATGATCATGCACACCAAAACTCATCCTAAGAATCATGATTCGAAACTCCGCACAATGGGCGCACCTCATCAATCCTCTTAGTTGTTAATATTTATAATAATTGTAATTATCTGGTTTAAATTTGAATATGATGCTATTTTAAATAGAAATTTGTTATTTTATGCAGATTTACTGAAGATTTGGAATGAGAGAGAAAATAGCATCAGAAAGGAGATTATTTGCAGATTCAGAGTTTAAATAAAGACCAAATAAATAGGAGATTAACAGTTAATCGGAGAATCTTGTGGATAACTCCTCCAATTCAAATCCAAACCAATTAAATACAAAAACAATTCAGAAAAAGGGAAAAAGGAAAACCAGATAAGCAAAGGCAAGATCAGAAAAAGATCCAGAAGTTAGATCAGGATCTGAAGGAAATCAGCAACGCGTGACACGCTCCACCTGCGCTAAGCGCATGTGGAGCGCAGCCTTAGACTGATCAGGCTCCACCTGCGCTAAGTGCAAGTGGAGCGCAGCAACAGATTACTTGCGCTTCATGCACGCTAAGCGTATATGAAGCGCAGGACGCGCAACAGCCTTTAAACCTAGATCCAGATTGACTTCTTGGAGCAGAATTAGGGTTTTCCCACTCTACAAATAGGGCCTTTTGCATAGATCGGACGATATATAGAAACAGAGAGAGAGAGTAGTTCGAGGATTGAGAAAGGTGACAGATTTCTCAGTGGTTTGTAATGGCTACCATGAGTAGCTAAGCTCTCCAGTAGGATTTGATTTAGTGGATTCAATCCCCAAGTGTATAAGAATTCTCTTCTTTTTAATTATGATTCTCTATTTGTAATTTATCGGTATCTTTATGTTGTTTGTAATGCATCGCCTCCGCCCATGCGCCGGGGTGGTAGGCTAGTGCTCTGGATACAAAAAGTGGAACTTCGGCTAGTATTAGAGTTAGGTGAGCATAGAGCTGTCTATGAAGCTTAATCTCCGATTGCTAAAGATACTCGTTTGGTTCATATCGTACTGTCGTTCTTCGCTGCGATTGAAGCGTTTGGTGAGTGACACACCCCTTCATAGTTGTTCAATGGGAAGGTATGGATTAAATTGATAGCGCTGATTGCAAAATACGGGGAATGTTCGGGGTCGCCAAGCCACTTTGAATGTCTGTAGAGAATAGCTTTTGGCGTTTAATTATGATGTTATAAGGGAATTTGCGGGTACGATAATTGCCAGGCATGCCTTATAATTATTGTAGTTAGACAATGCTAAGGTAATTACATGTATAGTCATAATTAAATAAAGGGATTCGCATACACGAGGGGGGAGATGAAACGAAGTCAAATCCTAATCCAAAGTATCATTCTCTCATCTCGTTTATCTGTTACTATTTATTATTCTGCATACAATCAATCCTTTTTATAAAATTGTTCTCATTGAAAATACGATCGCTATTACTTTACAAATTAAAATCGCTCCCTGTGGATACGATATCTTATTTACTCTATAACTGCTGGACTTTTGGTACACTTGCCAGGAATCCATCAGTTACCAATGATGGCCCTACCGTTAACGCCCTCTCTTGGCCGATAGGTTGCACAACACCCCTCTCTTAGGCTCGTGCAGAGACATCCGCCCCGCAATGATGGCCCTACCGTTAAATGCCCTTTCTTGGCCGATAGGTTGCACAACCCCCCTTTCTTAGGCTCGTGCATAGAATGTCCCCCATCATAGTCTCTGCACCCCCTCTATGGGCTCGTGCATCTCAAGTATCACCCCATGTGCTCAATGCATAATCATCATCATAACACACCTCATGTGTTCAATGCATCTATATCGTCATCATCATCACATAGCTCATATGCTCAATGCATCAATATATCATCATCATCATAACACACATCATATGCTCACCACATCAACATCATACATTATCATCATACATCATAATATTATAAACATCTAGCACCACAGGAGATATTCATATCATCATACTCACTCCACAATCAATGTTCTATAAACATCCACTTAATCCTTTTAATTTCATAAACAATGTGTATAAACAACATTAACGGACACAAGGGTCACAAAATTCATTCTGGTAATCCATTACAAGCTTCCTGTAATAGATTACCAGTCAATCACCTCTCTGGTAATTGATTATAGGCCCCCTGTAATCGATTACCTGCAAGCAAAACCTCTGGTATAATTGATTACAAACCCTTTGTAATCTATTACCAGCAAACCAACTCTCTGGTAATCGATTACAGACACCCTGTAATCGATTACCAGCAAGCCAAACTCACTCCCCTGCTGCCCAGAACACTCTGTAATCAATTACAGACCTCTGTAATCGATTACCCGCGACACAAGATGACAGTTCTTGCGATTTTTACCCCCTTTGAACCCTTTTATTCAACCTCTAATCAATCCTTAGTGTTAATACATCAATTATACACGTTTATATCAAACAAAATCAACAAGAACACCAATCTTTACACAGATTTTCACACTTATGGGCCTGGCCCATTATGTAATAATTCTAATTTAATTTAATTAGAATTATTACCCTTTCCTAGTGGCTTGTTGTATGCGTGTGACCCAATAGGATTTTAATATTTGGTTATAATATTAAAATAAAACCCTTTTATATTTAATATCATAAATAGTGAGCGGTATCTAGCAACACATCACTATCCAAATATTGAGATTATCAATAACTTTGATAAATCCTATTTTATTATAATAATTTATATGCTCTGTCCCTTTGTCCAAATATCTAATTGAACACAAGGGCATGGATTGTGTCAACCTTGTATAGTTCAATATATATTTTCTTGTTCCCCAAGTAGACTGTACAGAAAATAAATATCTCATATTTATCCTCCTGAGCACGGCCATGCATTTTGCAGTCTCACTTTATCAAGAGGCCTAAAGATATAACTCCTGTTACATAGGAGGGGCAAATCTCATCTAGGGCACTCACATTCCACCACATAATTTATTATATGTCCAAAAACCAACTTTATGATTACTCTGTTACAGGTAACGTTTGATGATAATTAAAACATATAATTCCTTATGTAGGAATCGTAGTGATTTCAGGTCGAAGGACTTCATATAACATTTATTAATTTAAGAAACGTTCATGACACTTATGTAACAACCCATGCAACGTTCTTAAGGTGGGTCTGTCCAGTACACCATTACTCTTAATGTGTATCTATGTGAGCACATGATATCTCATATCCATGATCCGTGAGATGTGATCATCAACGAACTCACATACTAGTCTAAATGCATCTTTGTCCTGAGATGATATTTGACTAGGGACTATTTTAAGAATAGTTCTTCATAAGATCTCACGATCAAGTCATCTACTTGATTTCTTATGAAGTTTAAGCTTACTATTCTACGGACAATGATTATATTCTAAAAGAATAAGTTTGCCTTTATAAAATAACATGATACAAGTGATGGATGTTCATAAATATACAAGTCTCTAGTGCATATTCCTAACATTCACGATCAGAAAACAAATAGCAGCACTCCACTCCCTTGATTATCTACTCTGGTACACCTTCCCCTTGTCAAGTTGCTTCTCTCCTCCTAGGGTTTGGTTATCTGACGTTTGAAAGCTAATAGGGTGATATAGATAACCCTCCCCCTATTTAAATATCTAACTGAGTTGGGCCTACTCCTACCCACCCATTACCCTTTTTAATTAAAAAATATCTTTTTCTGAAGCATAATAATATAATGATATTATTATTATTTTCTTCATAAATCTTATTTTATTTTATTTATTCACTAGGAATTATTAGGATATTATAGAGTCCTTATCCATCTACATTCAAATTTAAATTTAAATCTTATAATTAAATCTTATCCTAAATTCGTATTGATTCTTACCCTTAATCCTTGTGATCTCAGTATTCCTATTTTAAAATCTGATCCTAATTTAAAACACTAACATATCTCTCTCATAAGATTATCATTGTTAATCCTGATATTATTTTATTTATATAACAATTACTATATTTATAACAATTAATGTTAATTGTCATCTTATGATTTATCTCTTAATAATATTATTTGTCCTACAAATTTTAGGATGTTACAATTCTCCCCTCCTAAAAGAAAATCCGTCCTCGAATTTTTCCTGAGATGATCAACTCTTGAAAAGACTCCCTCAACTTCTCCTAAATTAAATCAACCTTATCTATTGTTTGTTGTACAACATATAGCCCTAAAACAAATCTTAATACTCCACCTACCCTCTCATCTCACCCAAATCTAACATATTATGCAATCATCATTCACATCACATAACATGATAAAAATATCATCACAATCATATCATTCAATAATCATGTCATTCATCCATGTCATACAATACTTCTAATACACATCTCAATATGATGCAATGCAACGCATGCAAGCAATTTATATCTCACAAAATTCTTTTCACATCAAGAAAAAAAAATTCTTTCTTAAAATATTTTCGCAAAGATTTTTCTTCTAGCAATGTTATTGACAAAACACTCTCTCTTCAAGTTGTTACATCTTCTCTTATCATGTTCAAATCATTAGGGTGGCCAGTCCCAATCACTTGAAGCAAGATAATCAAAGACTTACCAACCTTGCAGGACACTGAAAACTAGAAAAATTCAATAATACACCTTACTCAATCAACATCACAATTTAGCACCACGGAAGCACAACAAACACATAACTCAAGGCCGGTGAACCGACCAATCAAACAAACAGTTAAATCACGCAATATAATTCACTTAATCAACATCACACTTAACACCATAAAAGCATAGCAAACACATAACTCACGGCCGGTGAACCAACCAGGCTCTGATACCACTTAATGTGACACCCTTATACCCCAATCTCGTATACATTCATCAAATAGAAATATTTAGGAAAAGTTACAAACCACATCGGGTAAAAAGGTTCACATTCTCTCATTAAAACATCATTTGTTTCAAAGTCAACTCAATTTAAATAAAAATTAAAGTCAAGGGTATTCAAAGTAATTAAAACATCAAAATCTTAAATGTCAACATTAAAATATCCATCTTGGCCATGTAAGGCACTTAAAACAATTTTCATAATCTCCTCTTAAAATCATAAAAATAAAACCCCTATTACTAAGCCCTGATGTCACAAGTATCAGAGCGACACCCCTTCATTCCAATACTCGGTACCTGACGTGCCATCTTCATCACCTGTAAATTAACCACAGAAAGCACGGTGAGGAAAAGAACACAACTCATACATGCACGCAGAAGGCTACCCTATCCTCACCCACACATTGTCATAATCATCATCAATCATATCATTTCACACTCTCATTATCAACATATATTATATCATCCCAAGTTTATAAGACACACTTCGCAAATCATCAAGAAAACATATTCTCTACACTCAACAAATAATACTCATATCATCATTTCACATTTCAATTCCATCATAAAATACAATGTAGGTTCACTCTATGATCATGCACACCAAAACGCATCCTAAGAATCATGATTCGGAACTCTGCACAATGGGCGCACCTCATCAATCCTCTTAGTTGTTACCAATGATGGCCCTACCGTTAACCCCCTCTCTTGGCCGATAGGTTGCACAACACCCCTCTCTTGGGCTCGTGCAGAGACATCTGCCCCGCAATGATGGCCCTACCGTTAAATGCCCTCTCTTGGCCGATAGGTTGCACAACACCCCTCTCTTGGGCTCGTGCATAAAATGTCCCCCATCATGGTCTCTGCACCTGATGGATTCCTGGCAAGTGTACCAAAAGTCCAGCAGTTATAGAGTAAGTAAGATATCGTATCCACAGGGAGCGGTTTTAATTTGTAAAGTAATAGCGATCATATTTTCAATGAAAACAATTTTATAAAAAGGATCGATTGTATGCAGAATAATAAATAGTAACAGATAAACGAGATGAGAGAATGATACTTTGGATTAGGATTTAACTTCGTTTCATCTCCCCCCTCGTGTATGTGAATCCCTTCTTTTAATTATGATTATACTTGTAATTACCTTAGCATTGTCTAACTACAATAATTATAAGGCATGTCTGGAAATTATCGTACCCGCAAATTCCCCTATAACATCATAATTAAACGCCAAAAGCTATTCTCTACAGGCATTCAAAGTGGCTTGGCGACCCCGAACATTCCCCGTATTTTGCAATCAGCGCTATCAATTTAATCCATACCTTCCCATCGAACAACTATGAAGGGGTGTGTCACTCACTAAACGCTTCAATCACAGTGAAGAACGATAGTACGATATGAACCAAATGAGTATCTTCAACAATCAGAGATTAAGCTTCATAGACAGCTCTATGCTCACCTAACTCTAATACTAGCCGGAGTTCCACTTTTTGTATCCAAAGCACTAGCCTACCACCCCGGCGCATGCGCGGAGGCGATGCATTACAAACAGCATAAAGATACCGATAAATTACAAATAGAGAATCATAATTAAAAAGAAGAGAATTCTTATACACTTGGGGATTAAATCCACTACATCAAATCCTACTGGAGAGCTTAGCTACTCATGGTAGCCATTACAAACCACTGAGAAATCTGTCACCTTTCTCAATCCTAGAACTACTCTCTCTCTCTGTACCTGTGTTGGGTCCCGAGGACCTGCCTTTTGATCTGTGCAAAAGGCTCTATTTATAGAGTGGGAAAACCCTAATTCTTCTCCAAGAAGTCATTCTGGATCTAGGTTTAAAAGCTGTTGTGCGCCCTGCGCTTCATATGCGCTTAGCGCGCATGAAGCGCGATCAATCTGTTGCTGCGCTCCACCTGCGCTTAGCGCAAGTGGAGCCTGATAAATCTGAGGCTGCGCTCCACCTGCGCTTAGCGCATGTGGAGCGTGTCACGCGTTGCAGATTCCCTTCAGATCTTGATCTAACTTCTGGATCTCTTTCTGATCTTGCCTTTGCTTGACTTGTTTTCCTATTTCCCTTTTTCTGAATGATTTTGTATTTAATTGGCTTCGATTTGAATTGGAGAGTTATCCACAAAATTCTCTGATTAACTAACTGTTAATCTCCTCTTTATTTGGTCTTTGTTCAAACTCCGAATTTGCAAATAATCTCCTTTCTGATGCTATTTTCTCTCTCATTCCAAATCTTCTGTAAATCTGCATAAAACAACAGATTTCTATTTAAAATAGCATCATATTCAAATTTAAACCAAATAATTACAATTATTATAAATATTAATAAAAAGGGATCATTTGGGGCATAAATTACTATTTTAACCTTGATAAGTGTAATAAAAACTATAGAAAAATAATGCTAGTTTTACACTTATCAGCACCCCCTCTATGGGCCTGTGTAGTTCACCTCCTGAGTTGCACCCCCTCTATGGGCCCGTGCATCTCAGGTATCACCTCATGTGCTCATTGCATAATCATCATCATAACACACCTCATGTGTTCAATGCATCTATATCATCATCATCACATAGCTCATATGCTCAATGCATCAATATATCATCATCATCATAACACACATCATATGCTCACCACATCAACATCATACATTATCATCATAAATCATAATATTATAAACATCTAGCACCACAGGAGATATTCATATCATCATACTCACACCACAATCAATGCTCTATAAACATCCACTTAATCCTCTTAATTTCATAAATAATGTGTATAAACAACATTAACGGACACAAGGATCACAAAATTCACTCTGGTAATCAATTACAAGCCTCTTGTAATCGATTACCAGCCAATCACCTCTCTGGTAATCGATTACAGGCCCCCTGTAATCGATTACCTGCAAGCAAAACCTCTGGTAATCGATTACAAAACCTCTGTAATCGATTACCAACAAACCAACTCTCTGGTAGTCGATTACAGACACCCTGTAATCGATTACCAGCAAGCCAAACTCACTCCCCGGCTGCCTAGAACACTCTGTAATCGATTACAGACCTCTGTAATCGATTACCCGCGACACGAGATGACAGTTCTTGTGATTTTTACCCCTTTTGAACCCTTTTATTCAACCTCTAATCAATCCTTAGTGTTAATACATCAATCATACACGTTTATACCAAACAAAATCAACAAGAACACCAAACTTTACACATATTTTCACAGTTATTCTATCATAATCCCCAATCGTTAAACCCTTATTTACCCATTTTCGCTATTCTCGCTACTCTCTTTCAATTCAATCAAGATTTATCAAGATTAACACATTCAATCACCAAAACAACATATTTTCATCATAAACCACGTATTGCATACATCAGATTCGAATTTAAAGCCTTAGAACTACCCAAGCACTCTCACATACACATACAAGCAGCACCATTTCCCCCACTATACCTTAGAGTTCACGATTAGAAAACAAATAGCAGCACTCTACTCCCTTGATTATCTACTCTGCTACACATTCCCCTTTTGAAGTTGCTTCTCTCCTCCTAGGGTTTGGTTATCTGACGTTTGAAAGCTAATAGGGTGAAATAGATAACCTTCCCCCTATTTAAATATCTAACTGAGTTGGGCCTACTCCTACCCACCCATTACCCTTTTTAATTAAAAAATATCTTTTTCTGAAGGATAATAATATAATGATATTATTATTATTTTCTTCATAAATCTTATTTTATTTTATTTATTCACTAGGAATTATTAGGATATTATAGAGTCCTTATCCATCTACATTCAAATTTAAATTCAAATCTTATAATTAAATCTTATCCTAAATTTGTATTGATTCTTACCCTTAATCCTTGTGAACTCAGTATTTCTATTTTAAAACCTGATCCTAATTTAAAACACTAACCATATCTCTCTCATAAGATTATCATTATTAATCCTGATATTATTTTATTAATATAATAATTACTATATTTATAACAATTAATGTTAATTGCCATCTTATAATTTATCTCCTAATAATATTATTTGTCCTACAAATTTTAGGATGTTACACCAACAATCTTCTTCTTCTTCTCACCACAAGGGGTCTGCTAGGGCAAAAGGGGGAAGAGAAAGGATTTGAGAATTTATGAGTCAAATGACTCATTAAAAGCTTTTAAAAAAATCAAATATGCGCGCTCTCGCTCAAGCGAGATTTTTCTCACTTGAGCGAAAAATTTTAATTGGCTCTACTATTGCGTTCTCGCTCAAGCGAGAGCCTTCTTGCTTGAGCGAAATTGCTCCAGAGAATACCAACCCCTCTCTGGGCGTTTCTCGCTCAAGTGAAAATCTTCTCGCTTGAGTGAAATTGAATTACGCTTGAGCGAGTTTCGCTTGAGCAAGATTCATCTAGAGAGAGCACCCCCATTTTCTGGACCAATTTCCCTTAAGCGAGAGGTTTCTCGCTTAAGCCAGTATATCAGTAACCAAAACTTACATTTTTACTGATAGATTCGCTCATGTGAGGACCTTCTCGCTTAAGTGAAAGTATCAGTAACCAAAATTCACATTTTTATTGATAGATTCGCTCAAGCAAGAACCTTCTCACTTGACTGAAAATGCTCCAAAAACTTACCCTTAAAAGATCAATTTTAAACTCTCTTTTTCCTATTTCCTTTTAAGAAAACCTATCATACTCCTAATTTCATTTATAAATATGATTTCAAATTTTGGGATGTTACAATACCTGCGTGAGCAGCAACTATAATGCTCATCCCCATATCTGATGGGCAATATTACTATATACCTATATGTACCAGCTGCGTCCATTAGCCGCACTTTAAAAAATTAGTAATTCAATACAAAAAATATTAATTTAAGAAAAATTATAACTCAATTGAAATATTACCCCAAAACAATCCAAATATAATTATTAAATCCTTACTAAATATCACCAACATAAAATTTAACATTTAATATACAATATGTTAAGGTTCTAAAATACAACACATGATATATCTAATGTTCAAATTATTTATTAAATATTACAATATAATTTCATATCATGCTACTTTACAAACTTGGATGTCATCTGCTAGCATTCTTTACAAAAAATTGCTATTAACACTAATTAGTCATATATTAAAAAGTAAATAAAAATATAAATAGATAGTTTTACAAATATAATTTTAATTTATAATATATTATATGGAAAAGAATATACAAGCACCCTTAACTTTTACCCTTTTGTAAATAGGCTCCATGAACTTTTATTTTATCCTAATTAATCCTTAAACTTTCATCATTGTTGCCATATGGCATTTAATTAGCATGAAGTTTAAAATTTAACAATTATAATATCGACCCTTTAAAATTATGTTTAAAATAAAGTTTCAAAAAAAAAAAATAAGAAAAAAAACTCTAAATTAAAAAAACACATGGTCATATTTCGCTTTTAAAATTTCAAATATGCTTGAAATTTGACATAATTCAAGAATAAAAAAATGTAAGTTTTACTCTATGTCTTTTTAATATTTGAAACACACAATCGCAGAAGATTGAGATTGGTTATGGTAATTATTTAACTTGATATTAATGAATGAACTTATTGTAATAATGGTAAGAGTTTAAGGATTAATTAAGACAAATTAAAAGTTCATGGTACCTATTTATAAAAGAGTAAAAGTTTAAGGTGATTTTATACTATTTTCACTTTATTATATATACCAAAATTGGAATTGCAGAGGCTTGCATGTCTCCATAATTGCCATGGTGATAATTTTTAACTACTTTTCTAAAATCCAAAATAAATTTTATTCGTGATTGGATTAATGAGACTTAGAATTATGCGAAATTATATTTCTGATACTGTAAATATTTTGATTACGACACGAAGGATTGAACTTGTGTAAACCATGCATGACGTGGAAGTTTAAACTTGAGAGTTTGGGTGAAATCATTTGTCACGTTTAATTTACCTATTCACGAAATTAAAAAGAAATCACGCAGACAATGCTGAACCACCGCAGCGCAAGGGCTTCTACTAGTCTCAATCAGGTACACCCGCACTACGATGACGACATTGATGACCAGCCCCTCGATTATGGTCGTGACCCACCTCAGCATCGTTATTGCCATCAACCCTGATTTTTTTATTATGATTTTATTTTTTATACAAATATTGTGTAATATTTTTATATAATATTGTCATCTACATGGGTGTTTATATATTTAATTTTTATTTATATCTTTGCCGCATATATTCATAAATATATACTTTTGTATAATGTAACAAAAGTCATTGGTTAAAAAGTGTGCTATAAAATTTTTAAAAAATTAAAAAGCATTTAAATAAGATATATAAAAAATAGAATATATAGAAAATAATTTTTTTAAAAAAATTATAGGCTTAAATATGTTTTTAATCCCTTGAAAATTACCGAATTTTGTGTTTATCCTATAAAATTTTTCATCTAAGTTTAGTCTCTCGTTAATTTTCCATTTTCAGGTTTAATCATTGCTGTTAATTTGCATTGTTAAGTGATGACCTCACACTGTTACATATGCTGACGTGTCTATTTAGGTTGACGTGGCTGCCATGGTGGATTTTTCTGAAATTATTTTTCTCATTTTTTTGATTCTTAATTCCAATATTAAAGTAATTAATATTTGAATTAAGAATTAAAAAAAATTAGGGAAAAATAATTTCAGAAAATTCCATCCAAGAAAAAACTTAGAGCAAGTGAATCGCAAGCTTCCAACCGAGAAAAGCAATACTTTATGATGAGATTCCAGTTAAACAATTTCCGAAAAAAAATAAAGATTTTCAAATAAGAGTGGAACTAAACAATCACAAAACTTATTTATTAATTACAAAAGAGCAATAAATGGGGTGAATTAACATTTAAAAAAATTTTAAAATGTTTCACTGATATATCAAGCAAAAATAAACATGACACAATAGCATCGTGACAACTCATGACAATATTTGTACCCATAATTTATTAATGGTACTGGAGTTATCACCTAATAAAATATCATCATGGATTTGGTTATATATATGGGAGCTATATATAGGTGTATAACGTCTTTCTAATTTTTAATTACTACATTAGATTCTTTTTTTACTAATATATTATTGCAGTGAGTAATTAATAAATTAAAGTACTAAATTAGTACTCCAATTTTAATACGGTGACATAGGTAAGTATTCTTTTTTGTCGAATTTGGTATATACGTAGGTAAGTATTTTAAGTTTAAGTTCATAAGTTGTGATGATATTTCGCCATAGAAAAATATAAAATAAAACGAATCATTTGTATCCATATATAAGAAAGAAACATATATAGAAGAAAAATTAGTGCGAACACTAATTTTTTTTTAATAAAACAAACCAAAGAAAACAATAAAAGGAGACGCACGCCATATATGTCTTATTCAAATATGGATGTAAGGTAATAGAAGTTGTGTGCGCCTTCACATCTTTGGAGGAGGAGGCTTGGAAGGTGGTTTACCAGGAACAGTAAAACCTGAAAAAAAAAAAGAATAAGTAAAGCAGATTTTTTGTAATTAACATCTTCATATATGTTATTAATTAAACTCCCTCCGGGTCACTTATTTCCATCAAACATTAAAACATATGGTACTGTATATCAAGAGATCTATATATATATATATAATAGATTCAGGATCCGTTGACACCAGGTGACAAACTTCAAGACTTACACCAATTAATAACTTTTTTAGAATGTGAACTTGACCAATCCAACCGTTGAATTGAGAGTTCTTATAAAATAGATATCAAGCTTATAAAATTTCATAAAAATCGAAAACTAATTGATACTTCATTAAACAAATTTATTTTAACGTATAATATTTTTTAAAATATAAGTAAAAGTCCACTATTAATAACATATCTACGAATGTCCAAATTATCTTAAATTTGATATACATGATCACATGAAGGTAATATAATATAATTCAACGGTTGGATTGGTCAATTTCATATTCTATAAAAAGTTATTAATTGATGTAAGTCTTGACGTTTGACACCTGGTGTCAACAGATCCCGACTCATATATATATATATATATAAATAATATTGAAATGATGTTATTAAGATGATAAAAAGGTCTTACTTCCACACTTGGTTCCAGGTGGAGGAATTTTCACATGACAAAATTTGGCTACATAGAGAACTTTGTCGAAACTGATTATTTTCTCAATGTCACGGGTAATATATTTGCAGAGGCAAAGGAGGTCAATTCCTTTCAAGGACGAACAACAGGCTTTTGATGGCGGAATCTTTGGCCCTTTCTTAACAACGTATTGTTTACAGTCATTTATAACGGCTCCAATGTCAGGTGAGCATTCAAATTGACCTGAGATGTTTGGCAGATTCCCTAACACTAGGATGCTTATACTGAGTACCAACATTGCTAAGCACCTAATTGCCATCGTGATAACTATCTCAAATTTGATTAGGAATAGGTTGTACGATTATGCTAACAATTGCTAAACTCAACAATTTATATTGAAGGGTGATCTGATGAGGGGAAATGAAGTATATCTTTTGATAAAATAATTTATGACGTGAGCTAAGTTAGATCGATTATGTATAATTATTAAAATATAATTAATTAATTGGCATCTTTCTATATATGTATTAAAGTTAGGTGGATACGTTTTAATTTGAGATTTCTTTTTTCCATTAATTTGTCACCTTTACGTGATAAATATAATGAGAAAAAGATATTTAAAGTAAGTAACAAGTAACCATCCCGTGTAAGAGTAATTTTAGATTAAAAATTATAATAAAATGTAAATAATTAAGTAAGTAAATATAAGAAATTGAAATTTGAGAAAAGCAAGTAAATTTTATATAAAATAAATATTTAAAAAGACTTAAGACTTAATAAGATGAAAAAGAAAATTTTAATACAAAAGAAAGTTTAAAATAATTCTTTTGAGAGAACTAAAATTTGAGGGAAATAATTTTTATTAATTAAAAAATTAAAGTAATTAATAATTTAGTATTTTTCGAATGAAAAGATACTCAATGATTCATGTGTCTTAAAGAGTGTATACTAAGAGATGTTCTCATTTTAAAATATAATGACTCTAATTCGTTATGTAGAAATATGAAACTTTTAAAATTAAAAAGAAATATTTGAAAAAAAAATTATGAGTAAAAGAAAAACAATTTAGCATTCACAGTCGGAAAATTTCAAGCTTATATTTATAAAAAAATAGCATTCACACTCGGAAATTTTACTAATACTGTAACTAAATTTAAGTAATGTATATTTAAAATAGATAAAAAAATAAAATGACAAACAACTAAAGTACAAGAGATTTTTTTTTTTTCTTGTTTGGAACCATATATTGGTGTATGTACATGAACATTTATGTTAATGACGTTAGAATGGGGCAATCATATTTGGATTACCAAGCGATAAAACTCTCCATCATCATTTTAATATGATAAAAGTCACATTGTTGGTTGAGAAAGAAAATATATTATAAAAAGTCCTACTCTAAAGATTTAATTAAAACTCAAATTCAGAACCTTTTTGAATTTTTGTGTATAATGGTGGAAATGATACTTGAATCTATAATCTTATGCAAATTATCCAAACTCTACATCATTAGCTAATATGATGGCAATGGGGACCCTTTGGGTAGGGTACTATAGTGTCTGTCCTCACATCTGTGTTTTTTTTTTAAAAAAAATCGTATATGGGGGTCTATACTTGTAACGTCCTAATTTCGTGAACTTAAAAATAATGTCGGTTGGAGACAATATTTCTAAGTTAATGAAATTATTTCGTGTGATTATGGATATCGTCAAACAATCATTACACATCAATTGCTTAGGCATTCTAACGTCACTTAAGCATTAACATAAATGGTCATGTACATACACCAATATAAAGTTGCCAACAAGTGGCTCCATCAATATGTCACAATACATAAATATAGGCATGGAGGGGATACTATCATACACACGTGTCACTTAAAAGTTTAGTTTTAAACCCTCTTTTTCCTATTTTCTTTTATGAAAACCTATCATACTCCTAATTTCACTATGAATATGATTTCAAATTTTGGGATGTTACAATACCTACGTCGTGAGCAGCAACTTTAATGCTCGTCCCCATATCCGATGGACAATACTATATACCTATACGTACTTGCATATGTTATCCACACTTTAGTTAAATAAAAAATTAGTAACTCAATACAAAAAATGTTAATTTAAGAAAAATTATAACTCAATTGAAATATTCCTCCAAAACAATCCAAATATAATTAGTAAATCCTTACTCAATATATATCACCGACATAACAATTTAATACACAATATGTTAAGGTTCTAAAATACAACACATAATATATCTAATGTTCAAATTATTTATTAAATATTACAATATAATTCTGTATCACGTTACTCTATAAACTTGGATGTCATGTGCTAGCATTTTTTACAAAAAAAAATTATTATTGACACTAATTAGTCATATATTAAAAAATAAATAAAAATATAAATAGGTAATTTTAAAAATATAATTTTAATTTATAATATATTATATATACCAAAATTGGAATGGTCCATAATTGCCATGGTGATAATTTGTAACTACTTTCTAAAATCCAAAATAAATTTTATTTGTGAATGGATTAATGACTTAGAATTATGCGAAAATATATCTCTGATACTGTAAATATTTTGTTTACGACACGAAGGATTGAACTTGTGTAAAGCATGCATGACATGGAAGTTTAAACTTGAGAGTTTGGGTGAAATCATTTGTCACGTTTAATTTACCTATTCACGAAATTAAAAAGAAATCACGCAGCGAAAGACGGAAAGTAAATGAAATAAGAGAGATGATAACTTGCATGGTGCATTTAGTATTGGCAATGGTATATGTAAGTTGTAGATTTCATACATTTTTAATTTAAGAATACTATTGCACATCATAAGGATCTTAGAATTTATGATTCTCACATACATTATAATAGTAAGAGAGACTTATCTTGATCCATAAGAAACCCAATGAGAATAAGTTCTTCAATCTCCTTTTACCAATCTGCCTCTTTGCCTTTCTTTCTTCCTCACAGACTTTCTTGATGGTTAACAGTGAGTAACTCTTATGGCAGAGACAGAACCCTTGTTTCCTTTTTATATAGCCAACTTCCATCAAATTGGTTACAATCAATTTTAAAAGATAACTTCCAAAGGATAAGATAAGGAAGTTGATTACCATCAGTCATTTAAAATTTAAACGATAACTTCTCATACTAACCAATAGGTCCTTTTATTTTATTAAATCACATTTAGCCCCATAATTATATTTCACATGAGTCACATTATTTTATTTATTTATTTATTTATTTTTCTAACATTCTCCCACTTGACTCATGTGATGCCATAACACTTCATGATTTAATAAATACATAAATCATAATGCACATTAAAAGACCTTACATAAATTGGTTCCATCATTAATCATAATTAAAGATACAGAAATAATAAGAGTCATGGCGGTTACATGTCATTCAATCATGTTCCCTTCCATGTACTACTATATTATATCATTCTCCTTAATATGACTTTACAATGAGAAGTCCATAATGGGTTCAAACATAATGTCATTTTTTCATTAACAATAACATAATTTGTTTTCCACATCATAATTTGCACGCATATACATAAAGTGGAAAACAGAAATTTCAGAAACTTGTACATTAATGAGCTCAGAGTGTCAAATAGGTATTAACCATTAACATTCACATTCACATTCACTAGTAGACATAATGCCAATATTCTCTACATGGCCAGTAAATACTTTGGGCGGTAACCCTTTTGTTAAAGGGTCAGCAATCATAAGATCGGTGCTAACATGATCTATTGACACTCTATGTTTCTGAACTTCTTATTTAACAACAAAGTATTTCAATTCCATATGCTTAGCACCTTTGTGTTGAGTCTCAAAAATATCATAAGTAAATTATGATGTTTCAAGACAATATAATTCCCAAATTTTAATGACTAACAAATTTGGGTTAAAATAATTCATCTTAGATACATATATGTTTTAATGATTTATCTAGGATTTCAGCAAGCCACTATGAACTTACAAAAAGACTTTGTGAAGTGTTTCAAACTGTCTGAGGTATTAAGCCTTCTGAAGGTTCAACCCGTCTGAAGTGTTGAAGCCGTCTGAAGTGCCCAACCCGTCTGAAGTGTTGAAGCTGTCTGAAGTCTCATTAATGACGTGGCACCTTTGCTGAAGTTTTGTGAAGATGTTTTCTGGGTCTCTGCTGCACGTACCTTTTCAAGCATATTTATGGCAAGGAACACAGAGGTCTTTTCTGGTGTTTTTGAAATTCATACACCACTGAGGAAATTCCTGCAACGCAGCCTCTGCAACAGCATTTGAAGCAGCTTTTTGGCAGATGCAACCTTGTTCTGTGTCAGAAAGGTCAGGACTCTCAGAAGCATGTCTCACAACGGATTAAATAGCATTTAATGTTATCTCTAAACGGTGGTTTTTCAACAGACTGAAGTCTGGGTATAAATACCCCTCATGAAGACCATCACGACAGAGAGATATACATATACATATAGAGAAGAACAGAGAAAGTTTTTCATATTCAAGAAAATCAAAGAGAAACAAATCGCTGCTAGTTTTTACTCTGTAAAAACTCTCTGATAATATTCTTTGTACACACATTTGTATATCCTGAGAATACCTCAGTTATCTTTGTACATTGTAATTGTTTGAGCTTATAACTGGTTTAGTTTAAAAGCTTAAACTTATCTTTTCTCTGTAAAATCGTTCTAGAGCCTGGAGAGGCTTGTTGTCTAAAGAATACTTGGTTGTAGAGCCTGGAGAGGCTTGTTGTCTAACGAATACTTGGTTGTAGAGCCTGGAGAGGCTTGGCTGTAAAAGAATACTTGGTTGTAGAGCCTGAAGAGGCTTGACTGTAAAAGAATACTTGTAATCTTTGTGAAAGATTAAGAGAAAATCCAAGTGCTAGTTGGCATTGGGACTGGACGTAGCTCACAGTGGTAGTGAGTGAACCAGGATAAATTCCTTGGCTAAGTTTTCTATCCCTTAACTCTTGTCAATTTGTTTATACTAATTTAAGGGAGTTGAAAAGCAATTCTAAATATTTCAAAAGCTAAGAAACCTTTTCAAATATATTTCCAGAAGCTGTCTTAAAAACTTCAGACAGTCCTCAAAAACCTGTCTGAAACAGTTTTATACTTGTTTTGAAAAAGCTTTCAAAAATATTAAGAAACACTATTCAACCCCCTTCTAGTGTTTCCCTGTGTTTCTACAGTTGGTATCAGAGCTCAACTCAGGGTTGAGCACCTAACAAGTGTTGAGGATTAAAGATCCAGATGGAAGCTTCCAACAACAACAGGCAATATATCACTGAAGGAGCCTATATCACAAGACCCCCAGCATTCAATGGTGTGGATTACCACTATTGGAGGGATCGTACGAAGTTGTTCATTGAGAGCAACAACATTGATGTTTGGGATGTAGTCACTGATGGAGACTATGTGCCTATGCACAATGGCTTGCCTATACCTAAGGTTGAATGGACCCTGGAGCAGAAGGCTAGAGTCCAGATGAATGCCAAAGCCAAGCTCTATCTGATATGTTCTTTGAATAAATCAGAATATGAGAAGGTTCATGGTTGTACATCTGCCAAGGAAATCTGGGATACACTTGCAGCAGCCCATGAAGGGACTGAGACTGTCAAGCAATCCAAGATCAGTATGCTTATACATCAATATGAGATGTTTAAGATGGAAGAAACTGAAACCATTGATCAAATGTTTGGAAGGTTTCAGACCATAACCAATGGACTCAGGTCTTTGGGTAGAACTTATGAATCTGGAGATAATAACAGAAAGATTCTAAGAAGTTTGCCTAAGTCCTGGAGACCCAAAGTTACTGCCATTCAAGAGGCAAGAGATTTGAACTCTCTTAGAATGGAAGAACTGTTGGGATCTCTTAAGGTTCATGAGCTTGAGCTTGGTGAAGATGACAACAAGAAGAAGTCTCTAGCACTAAACTCCAAGGCCAGTCAGCCTAGGCATGGCAAGATGGAGGCTATGCAAGCTGAAGAAACTTCAGAAGCAGATGAAGATTCTGGAGATAGCTCAGAAGATGATGATCTTGCTTTGTTAAGTAGAAAGATCAAAAGAATGATGTAAAATAGAGGGAAGTTCAGAAGGAACCAACCTTCAACCTCTAAAGGAGGTAAGTCAGGTAAAGACTCTCAAAATGACAAGGTTATTTGTTTTGAATGTAAACAACCAGGTCACATAAAGGCAGAATGCCCAAAGCTGAAGAAGAATACCTTCAAAAAGAAGAAGTTCTTCAAGAAAAAGAAAGGTTTGATGGCTACATGGGAGGATCTTGATGAGTCCACTTCAGAAGAAGAGGAGGACACTTCAGAAGAGGCCAACCTATGTCTCATGGTCAGCCTGCCCTCATCAGACAGCTCTGAAGAAGAGGTATTTCCCTTAACTCTTCAAGAGATGTATGATGACCTGATGGAAAGTTCCAAGGAGCTCTTTCAAGAGTATAAGAATCTATCCAAAGCTCACACAGAAATATGTAGTAAATATGAAGCTATTGAGATAGAAAATATTATGCTCAAGGAAAAGATTCTTGTGTCTGAAGTCAGCAGTTCACAATCTGTGTCTGAAGAAAATAAAAAACTTCAGAAACAAGTTGAGGAACTGACAAAAGACTTGGCTAAATTTGTCAAAGGAACTGATAATCTTAACAGATTACTTGGCAATCAAAGGCATTCCCTTGACAAAAGTGGTTTAGGCTTTTGTGATCATGATGTCTCTGAACCTCATATTTTCAATGTCGCTAAAGGCAAAAAGAAAGTTATTGGGTGTTCTCACTGTGGCAAAGCTGGACACAATGTGGCTCAGTGCAAACACAAAGGGAGACCTAAACCCAAGTCTAACAAGAAAGGACCCAAAAGAATATGGGTACCTAAGAACTTGATTATTCCTGTTGCAAATGTGTTTAACAGGACAAAGGAAACCCCACAAATGGTACCTGGACAGTGGCTGCTCGCGACACATGACAGGAGAAAGGTCTTTGTTCCAAAACCTTAGACCCAGAACAGGAGGAGTGGTCACCTTTGGTGGAAATCAGGAAGGGAAGATCACTAGTATAGGGACTGTAGGTATGACTCCTCTATCCCTTATTAAGAATGTTCTCCTAGTAGAAGGACTTCAACACAATCTATTGAGCATAAGTCAATTGTGTGACAGTGGATATGTGGTTTCCTTCACTAAGGAAGGATGTATAGTCAAAGACTCTCATGATCAAATCCTTTTTACTGCTAAGAGGCACAATAATGTGTACAAAATTGATCTAGAGGAGTTAGCAAGTCAAAATGCAAAATGTTTTATCTCTGTTGAAGATGAAAAACAGATTTGGTATCAAAGACTAGGGCATGCCAGCTTGAGATTAATCTCAAGGTTAGCAAAACACAACCTTGTTAAAGGTTTGCCCAAGCTTTCATACAAATCTGATATTTTATGTGAAAGCTGTCTGAAAGGGAAACAAACAAGACACTCATTTAAAGAGTAAGGATGTTGTTTCTACTAGCAGACCATTAGAACTTTTACACATTGACTTGTTTGGTCCTATTAGAACAGAAAGCATTAGTGGTAAGAAATATGGTTTGGTCATTGTTGATGACTATTCTAGATATACATGGGTAATATTCCTTAGAAGCAAGGATGAGACCTTTAAGAATTTCACAATATTCTGCAAGAAGGTACAGAATGAAAAAGGATTCTGTATATCTGTCATTAGAAGTGATCATGGTGGAGAGTTTGAGAATGCAAACTTTCAGTTGTTCTGTGATGAGAACGGGATCTCACACAATTTCTCTGTGGCTAGAACACCTCAACAAAATGGGGTTGTTGAGAGAAAGAACAGAAGTTTGCAAGAGACGGGAAGAACCATGCTCAACTCATGCAGTCTACCAAGGACCTTCTGGGCAGAGGCTATTAACACAGCCTGCTACCTTCAAAACAGAATATTGGTAAGACCAATTCTGAAAAGGACTCCCTATGAGTTGTGGAAAGGAAGAAAACCCAACATATCATATTTCCATCCCTTTGGCTGTGAGTGTTTTATACTTAACACAAAGGATGATCTTGGAAAATTTGATGCAAAGTCTGATAAAGGATTTTTCATAGGATATTCTGAAACATCAAAAGTCTATAGAGTTTATAACTCTAGAACTTTAATCGTAGAAGAATCAATCCATGTTAAATTCAATGACATGAAAGAGACTGATAGGGAACTATCAGATCTAGAAGATGATTTTGCAGGAATGGAGTTAAACACACACAACATCTCCAAGGATGAACAGGTGTCTGAAGATCTATCAGAACCTCTTCAGACAAATGTTGAGTCTCAGACTGACTTAGTATCACCTCTCAAACCTGACTGGAGATACAAGTCACATCATCCTAAAGAGCAAATCATTGGCAGTACTTCAGAAGGAGTTAAGACAAGATCAAAATTCAAGAATCTGAGTTCTCTTGCTTTCTTGTCTGAAATCCAGCCAAAGAACATTGATGAAGTTGTGCATGATGAAGGGTGGATCCTAGCCATGCAAGAGGAGCTGAATCAATTTGCTAGGAGTGATGTCTGGACCCTTGTTCCTAAACCCCATGGGAAAACAATTATTGGAACCAAATGGGTGTTCAGAAATAAGTTGTCTGAAGAAGGAAAAGTGGTCAGAAACAAGGCAAGATTGGTGGCTCAAGGGTACAATCAACAAGAAGGCATTGACTTTACTGAAACATTTGCCCCTGTTGCCAGGTTAGAAGCAATTAGAATTCTTCTTTCTTATGCTATAAATAATGACATCAAACTATATCAAATGGATGTCAAAAGTGCTTTTCTCAATGGATTCATTGAAGAAGAAGTTTTTGTTAGACAACCCCCTGGTTTTGAGGATGTTGCTTTTCTTGATCATGTTTTCAAACTGAAAAAGGATCTTTATGGTCTGAAACAAGCCCCAAGAGCTTGGTATGACAGATTGAGCAGATTTCTTATCAAAAATGGTTTTGAAAGAGGAAAAGTAGATACAACCCTTTTTAGAAAACGGTCTAACAAAAATCTGATGCTTGTCCAGATATATGTTGATGACATTATATTTGGTTCAACTGATTCTTCACTATGCAAAGAGTTGTCTGAGTTAATGCAATCAGAGTTTGAAATGAGTTTAATGGGTGAACTAAAATTTTGTTAGGACTTCAGATTAAGCAAGGTTATGATTATATATGGATCCATCAAGAGAAATATACAAAAGAAATGCTTAAGAAGTTCAATTTAAGTGATTGCAAACCCATGTCAACTCCTATGCATCCCTCTTCATCTTTAAGTAAGGATGAAAATGAAGAACCAGTTAATCAAACTTTGTATAGAGGAATGATTGGCTCTTTATTGTATCTAACAGCAAGCAGACCTGACATTATGTTCAGTGTATGTCTTTGTGCTAGATTTCAATCAGATCCAAGAACTACTCATTACAAAGATGTCAAGAGAATTTTTAGATATCTTAAAGGTACTACTAATCTTGGTCTATGCTATAAGAAAGACAAGGATTGCAGGTTAATAGGATACTGTGATGCTGACTTTGCTGGAGATAAAATAGAAAGAAAGAGTACCAGTGGAGGATGTCACTTCTTTGGAGGCAACATGATCAGCTGGTCAAGCAAAAGGCAAAGCACCATTGCATTATCAATAGCAGAAGCAGAATACATCTCAGCAGCCAGTTGTTGTTCACAACTGCTATGGGTGAAGTATCAGCTTGAGGATTTTAACATTCCTATATCTGTTATACCTATGTTGTGTGATAATACAAGTGCCATTAATTTGTCTAAGAATCCTATTCAACATTCTAGGGCTAAACATATAGAAATCAAGCATCATTTCATTAGAGACTATGTTCAGAAAGGTGTTTTTGATATAAAGTTCATTGAAACAGAGCATCAATGGGCAGATATATTCACAAAATCCCTGGCTGAAGATAGATTTAAGCTCATATGCAATAACTTAAACATACATGCATTTTCTAATTGATTTGTATGCTGTATGAAAAAGAGCATCTGAAATCTCAGGGTGTCTGAAATTGTGACATGTCTGAAATTTTAGGGTATCTGAAATTCTATATGTGTATCTGAAACTTCTCACTTGTCTGATATAACTAGATGACGTGGCTATCTGAGACGGTTAAAATACATTTATTTTGTCTCTTCCACTTCGCACGTTACCCAACGTCTGCGCAGCCAGTACATGTCATCATTACATCATGGGTCTATAAATGCAGGAGTTAGTGTGTTGGAGAAGCCTTACACTTTCTCTCAACTTTTGTTTAAACTTCTTCATCTCTCTCGCAACCATTTTCCTCTCAAGCTTTCTCTGCAACTTCAATGGCACCAAAGAAGTCTTCAAGTTCAGGTGGAAATGTGGTTAGATCCAAAGGTGTGGACCTTGAGGATCTTCGTAACCTTTGGATGGACTTGTTTGAGGAGTTTGATGCTGTGGGCTGGACGCCATTCTTTGACAAAGTTTACTGTTTGTGGCATGAGCAGAGTGTGATTGACTTCTGGGCATCAGCAAGAGGAATCCCTAACTCCAAAGGGATATATGAAAGCATCAGGGCTGATGTTCTGGGTGTTCCTGTGTTCGTGGATGAAGGTATTTTGTCTACTGTCACTGGTGTAAAGGCAGAAGGAGCATCTTTCTCTCCTGGATGGGAGCAGAAGAATGGTGGTCAGAAGAAATTTACCAAGATGCTGTATGGAACTGAAGTGCCTGAAAGTCCTGATTCCAAATTCATGTTAGATAAGGTGAGAGTACTCCACTTCATCTTAGGGTGCTCCATAATCCCTAAGAGTGGGAGCAGAAATCATGTGTCTGAACTAGAAAGATTCTGCTTGATCCATCTCCTGCAGAAGGAGAAGATGAATCTTCCAAGCATCCTTATGTTTCACATGCAGAAGAAGATCAGAGATTCAGGTGCAAATCTTCCCCACAATCTGCTCATAACCAAGGTACTCTTACACTTCAAAGTGCCTATTGTGAGGCTGTATGATCACAAAGGCCCTAATTTCTTTGGTGAAGCAAATCTTAAGAGCATGAATCTAAAGAATGCTCTAGTACCAAGACCTCCATCTCCTACTCTAAAGGAGAGTATGTTACTGGAGAAGGCATCAAGGAGGAAAAGCACCATTGAGGTACTGGAAAGAGAGCTGCAGGGAGACATCAAAGGCTCTAAGCCCTCCCCTCAACCAAAGCTGCGGAAGTTACCAGTAAGAAGTGCAGCAAAAGTGTCTGCAACAAACCTTAACTTGCACTCTAAGACAACTGAACCTGTTCAGAAGGCTTTGCCAAAGTCATCTGAAATTGTGGGTCAAGGGTCTGAAATTGCAAGGCCTCTTAAGCCTACTTCAGACAAAGAAGGAAAGGCTCATGAGGATAGGATTGTTGTTGCTGATGTTGTAGCAACATCACCTTTGGCTACTTGCCCCTCTGATCCAGAACTAATCCAAGTGGCTGCCATAGTTACTGCTTTGGAACAAGAGGAGCTGGAACAAAAAGAAGAACAAGAGAAGTCTGATCATGCACTTGCTGTGGCTGCACAACTTGCCTTAGCTGATGATGAAAGGCAAGAAACCTTGGCTCAAGGTTCTAAGAAAAGAAGAAGATCCAGTGTTGTTCAGAGGAAGAAGAAGAGAAGTAGACTTCTTGAGGTGGCTCCTGAACCTACTACTAGGGTTACAAGAAGTGTGACTAGTCAACAAGAAGCTGTGGAGATGGATGACAAGTACTAGAAGTTTGTCATAGCCAATCTCTTTTTCAAAAAATGTAGAGAAGCCAAGCAAGCTGAAAGAGAAAACCAGCAGGTGTCTAAACCTGAAAAGGCTAAGACTCCAGTAAAGAGGCTTAGAGTCAGGTTTGACAATGTGACCCCTTTACCACCCTCTTCACCTGAAAAGAGGTCTGCTGAAGAACCAGAAAAAGAAATAGAGATTGATGATCAACCTATGGTTACTGAAGAAGAAGAACCTGCACCACCATCACCATCATCTCCTCCATCACCCCCATCCTCCCCATCATCTTCATCATCTTCAGAGTCAGCTCAATCTGAAGAACCTGTTGTGGAGATTCAGTAAGGATCAAGTTCCAAGGTATGGAAAGGGAGTATGCTGCCTGAACACATTAGGCTTGGACCCAAAAGTAGGGATTTCTTCACAGAACCCACTTTTGATCCTTATGCATTCCCCTTCACTGATCATCAGTTTGAGGAAGAAGCTGAAGTGCCCCATAAGAAGTATGAGGGATCTTTCTTTGAAAGAGAAAGGGTTCCTAAGTTCCCAAACCTCTATGAAGAGCTGTTGTACTTCAGAGATGCACCTCCCATCTCTCTGCATCAAGGTTTGATCAAGCACACTGTTGAAGCTAAAAGAGATAAGTACAAGGGAAGCTTTGATCAGCAGTACTCAGGACAGTTAGAAAAGATCAGAAGGGGTGTGGTACCACCTTCTCATAAGTGGGCTCCACTCAATCCTTTCTCTAATGAAGACTTTCTGAAATTATCCAATGAAGACTGGAGCTTTGCTAGGCAGCTGTATACAGAATGAGAGCTATTTGAAAGAGACTGTCTCAAGGGCATAGGTATGAGAGGCTACAAGCCTCCTAGGACTTTCTCAATCAGGCCAACCACCAAAATTCTGGTGCAACCTGATAGGATTGTGCCTAGGTGTCCTTTGAAGGAGGGTTCTGAAGATAAGTTTAAAGAACCTAAAGTTTACTCAGTCCCCTTCAAGCCTTTGACTCCAAGGGAGTGGAGAGAGCTTCCTGCCAATATAAAGAAGCAAGGAGGAGACATGGATCACAGTCTCATAGACAGAGTTTGGGCTTCGTATTGG
Source organism: Sesbania bispinosa (assembly GCA_026901365.1). NCBI lineage: Eukaryota > Viridiplantae > Streptophyta > Magnoliopsida > Fabales > Fabaceae > Sesbania > Sesbania bispinosa. The sequence goes on along the minus strand of QLOH01000660.1, from coordinate 120,844 downwards.
AAGATAAGAGAGGATGCTGGATCCTCTTCTGGGTCATCTGGACCTGATGAAGATTCACTAGTTGGTCATGGGAAGCACCTCAATGTGCAGTATATGTTTATCAGACAACCCTTTCCCCCTCTGACTGCACCATTTCATGAAGAATGGGAGTTATTAAACCCCATTGGCACCTTCTTTCATCTTGTCTATCATCCTCATGAGTATGGGTTGTTTCCAGGTTTTGGAGTGCTGCGATTTGTATGTAGGTACATTCAAATCATCTTCTATGAATCAGATCCTGATCCTGAGGAAGAAAATAGAAGGCTAAGGATGAAGATAAAGAAGCTGGAGAAGCAGAATGCAGACCTTGTTGCTAAGCAAGACCAAATCCTTCAAGAGCAACAACAGATTAAATATGGCCAAGAGGATATGAAGACTGCTCTTCTTTCTCAGATTGACAAAGCCAAAGATGAGATGATTTCTTTCTTGAAGGAAGCTTTGCTGAAGAAAGATAGATAGTCTATGATGTGTAGCCATGTTTCTTAGTTCATTTCTTTCAAGTGTTTAAAATTCTGTTTGTCTGAACTATTTGCTATAATCTATTAGTTTTTACTCATGAATGTTGTGCTTTATTGTCTGAGTTTGTTGTTATTCTTCATGTTTTTGTTGTGATTTATTGTCTGAGTTTGTTGTTGTTGTGCTCTGGAAACCCTTTTGATTGATGACAAAAGGGGGAGTATAAAAACTAACAAAATCTGAATCTGAAGTGATTACAGGACTCGGGGGGAGCATATAAGAAACTGATAAAACTGAAAAGAGTAAATCAGTTTAAGTGTTCATCATCTGAGAGGGAGTTATCTTTTTTTATTAAAAGCTCCTTTCAGATTTGTATATTTTTAAGCAAATTTGTCATCATCATTAAAAAGGGGGAGAATGTTGAGTCTCAAAAATATCATAAGTAAATTATGATGTTTCAAGACAATATAATTCCCAAGTTTTAATGACTAACAAATTTGGGTTAAAATAATTCATCTTAGATACATATATGTTTTAATGATTTATCTATGATTTCAGCAAGCCACTATGAACATACAAAAAGACTTTGTGAAGTGTTTCAAACTGTCTGAGGTATCAAGCCTTCTGAAGGTTCAACCCGTCTGAAGTGTTGAAGCCGTCTGAAGTGCCCAACCCGTCTGAAGTGTTGAAGCTGTCTGAAGTCTCATTAATGACGTGGCACCTTTGCTGAAGTTTTGTGAAGATGTTTTCTGAGTCTCTGCTGCACGTACCTTTTCAAGCATATTTATGGCAAGGAACACAGAGGTCTTTTCTGGTGTTTTTGAAATTCATACACCACTGAGGAAATTCCTGCAACGCAGCCTCTGCAACAACATTTGAAGCAGCTTTTTGGCAGATGCAACCTTGTTCTGTGTCAGAAAGGTCAGGACTCTCAGAAGCATGTCTCACAACGGATTAAATAGCATTTAATGCTATCTCTAAACGGTGGTTTTTCAACAGACTGAAGTCTGGGTATAAATACCCCTCATGAAGACCATCACGACAGAGAGATATACATATACATATAGAGAAGAACAGAGAAAGTTTTTCATATTCAAGAAAATCAAAGAGAAACAAATCGCTGCTAGTTTTTACTCTGTAAAAACTCTCTGATAATATTCTTTGTACACACATTTGTATATCCTGAGAATACCTCAGTTATCTTTGTACATTGTATTTGTTTGAGCTTATAACTGGTTTAGTTTAAAAGCTTAAACTTATCTTTTCTCTGTAAAATCGTTCTAGAGCCTGGAGAGGCTTGTTGTCTAATACTTGGTTGTAGAGCCTGGAGAGGCTTGTTGTTTAAAGAATACTTGGTTGTAGAGCCTTGAGAGGCTTGGCTGTAAAAGAATACTTGGTTTTAGAGCCTGAAGAGGCTTGACTGTAAAAGAATACTTGTAATCTTTGTGAAAGATTAAGAGAAAATCCAAGTGCTAGTTGGCATTGGGACTGGACGTAGCTCACAGTGGTAGTGAGTGAACCAGGATAAATTCCTTGGCTAAGTTTTCTATCCCTTAACTCTTGTCAATTCGTTTATACTAATTTAAGGGAGTTGAAAAGAAATTATAAATATTTCAAAAGCTAAGAAACCTTTTAAAATATATTTCCAGAAGCTGTCTTAAAAACTTCAGACAGTCCTCAAAAACCTGTCTGAAACAGTTTTATACTTGTTGTTTTGAAAAAGCTTTCAAAAATATTAAGAAACACTATTCAACCCCCCTTCTAGTGTTTCCCTGTGTTTCTACACTTTGGAATACTTGTCGTTTTTAGAAAAGAAGATAACTGCGGAATTATCACAATAAATTTTCAGCGGCTTGGCAATACTTTCAACAACTCCAAGTCCTGAAATAAAATTCCGCAACCAATTAGCCTGAACTGTGGCCTCAAAGCATGCCACAAATTCAGCTTTCATGGTGGATGCAGCAATGACAGACTGCTTCGCACTTTTCCATGAAATCTCTCTTCTGACTAAAAGATACACATAACCAAATGTAGACTTTCTTGTATCCATACAACCAGCAAAGTCTGAACCTGTATATCCAATCACCTCAAGATGATCAGATCTTCTATAAGTAAGCATATGATTCTTTGTCCCTTGCAAGTTTCTTAAGACTTTCTTTGCAGCTTTCCAATGATCCAATCCTGGATTACTCTGGTATCTACCAAGCATACCAACTGCAAAGCTAATATCTGGCCTCGTACATGTTTGAGCATACATCAAACTCTCAACAACAGATGCATAAGGGATATTTTCCATCTGTTTCCGTTCCAAATCATTCTTTGGACATTGCATGAGACTAAATTTGTCTCCTTTCTGTATTGGAACGGGAGATGCTGAACATTTATCCATTCTGAATCTCTAAAACTTTATTAATATATGCTTTCTGAGACAAGCCTAACAGTCCTTGTGATCTATCACGGAATACTTCTATTCCTATCACATAGCCTGCCTGATCACCCATATCTTTCATTTCAAAGTTGTTAGAGAGAAATGTCTTAGTTTCACTTAATAGACCAAGATCATTAATTGCAAGCAAGATATCATCAACATACAGAATCAGAAATATAAACTTGCTCCCACTGACCTTCAGATATATACAACCGATCAACAGTGTTTTCCTTAAATCCAAAGGACATAATAGTATCATTGAACTTAAGATACCATTGTCGGGAAGCCTGTTTAAGTCCATATATTGATTTCTTAAGTTTACACACCATGTGTTCCTTTCCTTCTTCAATGAACCCCACTGGTTGGTCCATATAAACATCCTCTTCTAAATTCCCATTCAGAAAGGCAGTTTTAACATCCATTTGATGCAACTCAAGATCATAATGAGCTACTAGTGCCATGATAATTCTGAAAGAATCTTTCTTAGAAACAGGAGAAAATGATTCCTTATAGTCAATGCCATCTTTTTGAGTAAAACCTTTGGCAACAAGTCGAGCCTTGTAACGTTCGATATTGCCATGAGAGTCACGCTTAGTCTTAAAGATCCATTTACACCCAAATCTCTTGCATCCTTCTGGCAATTCCACAAGGTCCCAAACACCATTTTGTGCCATTGATTTAAGCTCATCTTTCATGGCATCTAACCACTTATCAGAATTATCACCATTAATGGCTTCTGAAAATGAAACTGGATCATTATCAATGCCTAAGTCATTTTCTGACTCTTGTAGATAAACCACATAATCATTCGAAATAGCAGATTTCCTTTCTCTTTGGGATCTTCTTAATACTATTTCTTGTGGTTTTTCTACTACAGGTTCATTGTTAACCTCAGGATCATTAATTTGTTGTTCTTCTTGATTGTTGTGTGGTTCAACAACATGAGGAACAACAATTCTTGAAGTAGAGGTACTAGTTAAAGGAACTTGTACTCTAACTTCCTTAATCTCCACATTTCGTGAATCTTCACTCCCACTGGTTTCACCATTCTCAATGAACCTGGCATTTCCAGTTTCAACAATTCTTGTACTATGGGTAGGACAGTAAAGCATATACCCTTTTGATTTTACTGGATAACCAATGAAATATCCATTGATTGTTCTTGCATCCAGTTTCTTTTCTTGCGAATTGTATATTCTAATTTCTGCCTGACAACCCCAAACATGCAGGTGTCTTAAACTGGGTTTCCTTCCTGTCCACAGCTCAAAAGGTGTCTTTTGAACTGCCTTACTAGGAACCCTGTTCAATAAATACATGGCAGTTTTTAAAGCATACATCCACAATGATACAGGTAAAGATGAATTACTTAACATGCTCCTAACCATATCCATTAAGGTACGATTACGCCTTTCTGACACACCATTTTGTTGTGGTGTACCTGGCATTGTGTATTGAGCACAAATACCACGTTTCTCAAGGAACTTAGCAAATGGACCAGGGTGTTGTCCACTTTCATCATATCTTCCATAATACTCACCACCTCTATCTGGCCTGACAATTTTCACCTTTCTGTCTAATTGCATTTCCACTTCATTTATATATATTTCCAAGGCATTCACTGCTTGAGATTTCTCATGCAGTAAATAGACATGCCCATAACGTGAAAAATCGTCAATAAAAGTGATAAAGTACTTCTCTTTATTGAAAGAATTTACATAAAAAGGTCCACATATATCAGTGTGTATAATTTCAAGAAGTTGTGTGCTTCTTGTGGCTCCGTTCTTTGTGTGTTTTTGTTTATTTGCCTTTAATACAATCCACACATACATTCAGATCGGTAAAATTTAAATCCGGAAGGATTTCATTCTTTACTAATCTTTGCATCCTTTCTTTGGAAATGTGTCCCAAACGCTTATGCCATAAGTAAGCAGAACATTCATTCACTAAACTACGTTTAGTGCCAGGAATCCCTGCATCATATTAGAAACATGAGTTGTACATCCAGAATCAATCCACCAAGTATTATGGGGAACTTCAGTTAAGTTTGATTCGAAACCTACATAAGCATTATGCTCACCTTTCTTTTCGAACCAAGCTTTATGTTTTGGGCAGTTCTTCTGGAAATGTCCAGACTTCCCACAGAAATGACATTTGTCATCTTTCTTCTGGATTTTAGTAGAGGACTCGCCAATCTTTAATGGTCATTTGCCCTTTCCATGTTTCTTAACAACTTTCTTTCCAGCTCCCTGATTATTCACATAATGAATGGAGTGGTTTCCTTGATTCTTAAGTCCGATTTCCTCTTGAACTAACATATTGTGCAATTCATGCACATTCCATTTGTATTTCATGGTATTATAGTTCATTTGGAAAGGACCATACTCAGACGGTAATGAGTTCAAAATGAACTGCACAAGGAAATTCTCATCCACTGTCATTCCAAGAGACTTAAGTCTTGCTGCAATATTTGTCATCTCAATGACATGTTCATGCATAGTACGAGAACCATCAAACTTTATGGTGGTTAAAGTACCCATTAGTGTCCCAGCAAGAGACTTATCAGCAGTTTGGGAGCACTCTTCCACAAATTTCATAAATTCTTTTGCACTTTCAGTTTTGGGAAGAGATGACTTAATGTTACTTGTTATGCTCATTCGCATAAACATCAGGCTAAGTCTGTTTGACTTTTCCCAAGCCTTATAATGGGTTTTCTCCTCATTGCTACTAGCATCAGTAATAGCAGCAGGTCTTTCAACTTGAAAAGCCAAATCAAGATCCAACACACCTAAGTGAAATTGGACTTTTTCGCTCCAATCAGAGAAATTCAATCCATTAAAGACCGGAACGGACATAGCATGCGAATGTAAAGTTACAGGAACATATACTATAATTAACACATGCTTAACATTAATACTTTGAGTCATAAATTAAACATACAATACAGATTCAAACAATAAACAAGCATTCTATGTATACTAATGTTCTCCTTTGGGTGATACATTAATACACAAAACATAATGATGCTAATAATATCAACATTATTTGGTAAGATACATATGCATTAATTAGAAATACTTATTATCTTTGGATATATAAATAAAGCTAATAATGCATACTCACTACCAACAATCATATTCATTAAATAAGAACAACTAATCAACCTTTGGGCGATTCATAAATGCCTTATAATAATGAACTTCAATTAACCTATAAGTCAATGATTTATAATTTAGCATCCATTCTATGGGTAATTGAAAGAAAAATTCATCAATAATTTTGAATTAAATAAAATATAAAGATTTGACCACTTTGGTGATTACAAATCTATCATACATTTAATCCCCAAATAAATTACAATTCATGAGCAAAATATATAAACATGTCAAACTGAATTTCACGTACAGGAAGATTCTTTCCATTCAAGCCATTCCAAATTGAAATTCACGTGACATTTGGCTTTGGATTTCAATTTAAAGCATTCAATTGAAAACAATTCTTATAGCACAGCGGAAATAAAATAGCATGGTTCCAACTAATTTCCAATTGCAATTGAAATTGACGTGACAGGGAAAGCATTCGACATTCAGTTCTTGATCTCAATTCAATATTGAAACACATAACATTTGGATTTGGGATTTGGATCTCATATACATTCTAAATTGATGAATTCACATTATGCCAATATTGAATTCGATCAACTCTTAGTACACATGTACAGCGGAAAAAAAAAAATCACGGCCCTATCAATTTCCAATCATGTTAAATCAATTTCGGCATTCCAATTGCAGCAGAAAAAACTTATTCATAAATTCCTAATTTCAAAATTAGGGTTCATAAAATTGGGAAAACATTATTCATGGAGAATCATAAATTCAATAACCTAAGGCTTTGATACCACATGTAAGTTGTAGATTTCATACATTCTTAATTCAACAATACTACTGCACATCATAAGGATCTTAGAATCTATCATTCTCACATACATTATAATAGTAAGAGAGACTTACCTTGATCCATGAGAAACCCAATGAGAATAAGTTCTTCAATCTCCTTTTCCCAATCTTTGCCTTTCTTTCTTCCTCACAGACTTTCTTGATGGTTAATAGTGAGTAATTCTTATGGCAGAGACAGAACCCTTGTTTCCTTTTTATATAGCCAACTTCCATCAAGTTGGTTACAATCAATTTTAAAAGATAACTTCCAAAGGATAAGATAAGGAAGTTGATTACCATCAGTCACTTAAAATTTAAACGATAACTTCCCATACTAACCAATAGGTCCTTTTATTTCATTAAATCACATTTAGGCCCATAATTATATTTCACATGAGTCACATTATTTTATTTATTTATTTATTTTTCTAACAGTATAGCACTAGCATGGCGATGGGTGCATGGTCATATATGATAGATAGGTAACAAACTAACAATATGACGATGAAAGGTGAGAGTACAAGGGTGATGGTGCATGAATGACGAAGAACTGTGGGGCAATTGATGATTATTACATTTTGAACATGGGTCTAATTCAGTCTCAAAAGCTAGTATGTAGTGAAAATTATCCCAAATTAAACTTATATATTATAATTTAATTTTATCTTTAGCCAATGTTAGACTAGTCTAACATCTCCTTCGCTATGCACAGCTGGAGCGTGGACATTTATGGATGTCGAGGCCCAAAAATAACAGATTTATCTAGGACATGCTCTAATATCATCTAAGATTTTGTACCGGGCTCAACTCAATCCAAAAAGGTAATTTATAGATTCTCCAATGTTTATATACTCTTAGGACACTCGTTACCCGCTTCCAAAATTAAATCATTCAAGTTTAGTTATTAAATCCAAATTAAACTAAATTACGGCTGTTCGGGGTGGTTGCGAGTTTTCAGCTTTTAAAAATTTCCAATCAAGTTTTTACAACTCAAAACCAAAAATTGAAAAGTTGTTTTTGTGGTTTTCAAAATAAACATTTTGCAAACCACAAAAAATGATTTTCAGGTTTTTATTTTAAGTTATAAAAACTTAATTCAAAATTTTTAAAAATAAAAAACTAAAAACTCGTAACACCCCGTACATACCCTTAATTATAGCTAAGTCAATTCAAGTTACATGTTAGTTCTTTTTAAAAAAATTATATTGGGATCAATATAGTGTGTTGTTTTATACTTTAAAAAATAGTAAACAATTATTGTTTTTATATTGATCATTTTAAAAATATAAATTTAATTTTGATTAAGGCTTGATGGGTCATAAAAAAAAAACAAAATTCATGAATACTTGAGAGATTGAGTTGTTTCGGGATGAATTAAATAGTTCTACAAGGTATACTTGTGTCTAAAAATGAATAAATAAGCACATATTTATCTTAAATTTAATATAAAGTATATCATAACCTTAATTAATTGAAATTTAAAAATAAATATATTCTTACTTGTCTATTGTAGAGACAAAGCTCATTTCATAAATATTTTTTTCAAAACAAATTAACTCAACCTAACTTGTGTTTTTTAGAGTAAAATGTGTTTTTATCTATAAAATAAATGAATTTTGATTTTGATCTCTAGAAAGTATTTCTTTTCATTTGCATTCTTCCAAAATTTCAAAATTTGAAATAAAACATTATTTTTGGCAATGTGGCAAACCAAAAAAATTGCTATTTAATTATTGGCCTCTATTATGTGATAATATTTTAAGTCCATTACTTGAGTAGGTCGAATCATAAGATCAAATCAAATACACTACTAACATTATTAATTAGGGTTGATTTAAGTGTTACATCTTTGATTTTCTTTAAGCAAGATCTTAGGTTTGAGTTTTGTGAATGGAAAAAAATCCCAACTGAAAGAGCTAGCACCATCATGATGTGGATTGGGTGGAAACAAGTCAATTCAGGCTTTGGCAGGCATGTTATCTGTTACAAGCCTTTTTTAAGGCCTGACTTGGCATGTATAAAATCATGGCCGGCCTGTAAGCCTATTTAAAAGTCTATTTTCATAATAAGGCCTACAAATAGACCTATAATATAAGCCTATGCAAGCCAATAGACCTATTAAACATGTTTTTTTAATATAATTAGTATATAATATATTTATTTTTATTATATTCTAGTTTTTTAATTATATATAGTTATTTATATAATTAATTTAATATATTATTCTATTAGACAGGCCGACTTGTTAGGTTTAGCAGGCTTTTTTTATAGGCCTGAAGCTCAACCTCTCTTTTATTAAACATGCATTTTAAAAAGTGTTAGTTTGGTTTTTTTAATAAACGAGTCAAGTCAAGCCTTGGCCGCATGCCCCTGCAACAGGTTGACTGAATTATTCTCACCCCTAATGTGAATGTTCCCGGCTCGAGCAGCATTGCCTCACGTGATTTAAACAAAAAAAATTAACTACTAGGATTAGAATATAGTGGTGGCAAGTTTTATTCGTGAATGGATTAATGACGAGAATTATGCGAAAATACATCTCTGATAGGGCAAATATTTTTGTTTACGACACGAAGGATTGAACTTGTGTAAACCATGACATGGAAGTTTAAACTTGAGAGTTTGGGTGAAATCATTTGTCACGTTTAATTTACCTATCCATATAGTACACCCTAGAATTCACCATTAACAAAATTAAAAAGAAATCACGCAGCGACGGAAAGTAAAGAACAAAAGAGATGATAACTTGCTTTGATGAGCGGGCTGTGACACATCCATGTGCATTTAGTATTATATAAAGACTATTTAATAAAAAAATAAAATTGTTCATTCACCTTTTGTTTGGTCCACCCTAGAATCTTTCTTGAATTGTTAAAACTTTTACTTTGTAAATTATTTGGTATGAGAATAAATGTGAAATAAAAAAAATGATTTATAAGTTATTTTTTATAGTGAAAAATATATATTAAATGGAAGAAAAATAATAGTGATCAAGTAGTATAAGATAAATATTTCTCTTTTATTTCTTCAAAAATTAATTGAGAAATCCATCCCATTACTTTTTTACATTTTTTTACTATTTCTCCGCCGAAACAGACGAGAAATTTTCTACTGTATTTCACATCTACCAAATTAAAACTAAGGGTTAAAGAAACGGATTGACTTAATTATCTGAGCAATTTTTTCAGTTATAAGATAAACTTTTAGATTTTTTTATGGATTTAATTAATATACACTGTCAGTAAATTTTACACTGACGTTCAATGGTGTGCCGCCACATCATTTAATGAATGTGACACCTCACGTGTTATTAAATTCAATAAATAATGTGGCAACACATTATTGAATGTCAATGTAAAATTTCTTTACACTGCATATATTAAACTCTTTTTTATTTACTTTCAAATATTATGATGTCATTTCACCCATTTGAGTTATTTCACGTAATTAGAAAAGATCAACTTTGTTGTTTTTATCTATAGATTTTTCCCCAGCAACAAGAGATTTTATTTATTAGTTTATCTAAATAATTTTTTATTTTTAATAATGTTTGCCAAATAAGTTAGAAATATAAAATGTTATAATTGTAATTAAACAGATCAAGCAATGTAAAATGAATCAATTGTTTTACTTTAAGAAAAGTACATCTTATTTACTTTTTATTTTTCATTTATTTATTTATTTTTCTTATTTTAATCTATCACATATGATCAACTTGTTCATTTGTGACCAACGGGGGTTGGTTCAAGTGGTACATGCTTGTTTTCCCTTAAGCAAGGTTTCGGGTTAGAGTATTGTGGATGAAAAAAATCTCCGTTGGTAGAGTTAGCCCCACCATGATGTGAGGTTCCAGGCTCAAATAGGATTGCCTCCCGTGGAAGATACCTGTGGTTAAACAAAAAAAAACTTGTTCATTTGTGGCGTAAAAAAAAATTGTTCATTTGCAAGACAAATTAATAGTAGATAAAATTTAATGTTATAAATGAAATTAATGATTTTTAATAAAAAAAATATTCTATTTGTTACTTCCTTAAATAATCAATCAAGTTATTTTTAGGATATTCGTTAGTCTCTTTCAAAATTAAATCAATCAAGTTTAGTTATTAAATCCAAATTAGACTAAACTTAATTATAGCCAAGTCAGTTCGAGTTACAATGTGATTAGTTCTTTTTTAAAAATTTATATTGGGATGTGTTGTTATTTATTTTCAAAAATATAAAAAAAATTATTATTTTTATATTGATAATTTTAAAAATATAAATTTAATGTTAATTAAGGCTTGATGAGTTGTTTCGGGATGAATTAAAATAGTTCTACAAAGTAAGCTTATGTATAGAAAGGGATAAATAAGCACATATTTATCTTAAATTTAATTTAAAGTATACCAAAACCTTAATTCATTGAAATTTAAAAATAAATATATTCTTACTTGTCTATTATAGAGACAAGTTCATTTTATAGTTTTTTTTTTAATTTCTAAACAAATTTATTCAATTACGTACGCCACCTAAGTTATGTTTTTTAGAGTAAAATATGTTTTTTGTCCTTATAAAATAAATGAGTTTTGATTTCAATCCCTATAAATATTTCTTTTCATTTGCATCCTTCCAAAATTTATAAATTTGAAGAAAAAATAGTATTTCTGATGATGTGGTAAGCCAAAAAAACTGCTATGTAGGTAGTCTCTATTATGTGATAATGTTTCAGGAGTAAACCCTCATTTTGGTCCCTGAAAGATTTGGTGTCGGTCATATTAGTCCGTGAAAGAATGAAATTACTTTTTTCGTCCCTAAAAGATAAAAAGTTATTCAATTTAGTCCCTTAAAGATAAAAATTCATTCACTTTAGTCCTTGAAAGATTTTGTAAATGTCAATTTAATCCTTGAAAAGGACTAAATTGAATGACTTTCTATTTTTCAGGGACGGAAATGTAATTTTCATCTTTCAGGGACTAATGTGATTGACCTCGAATCTTTCAGGGACCAAATTGAGGGTTTACTAAATGTTTTAGTTTTCCATGTCACTAGTAATGATGCTTTTAAATATTTTAGATTTTGAAAGTATACAAATTTTATAAGAACTAAGAATACATTTTACCCTATTTTTAAACAAAAAATCTATCTAATAAGAACTAAAACCAAAACTTACTTATTTTATAATCAACAAACATATATGTAAAGCTATTTTTTTAAATCTATGAGCTTGAGTCAATTGAATCACAAGACCAAATCACTATAACAAAAATGCATATTAGCGAGTAAAATTAGTGAGGAAAAAATTCCCTTCCTAATACGTCGCAAATTTAGAAGGTATTAGCGACGAAATTTGAATCCCTCACCATATTTTAAATAAAGGTTTAGGGGAGCTTCCGTACAAGTAAGAAACTTGTGTAATGATACACAAGTATATTTGATTTGCTATATCAGGTTTTACCGGTTACCTTTTTTTTGTTTGAAATATTTACATTTTATAAATTGTTCCCAAAACTTTATATTATTGTTGTTTAAGTCTTCCCCCCTTCTTTTATCTCTTCCCTTCCTTTATCCCTCTTCTGTCACTGCCATGTTCATATTCCAAGCCTTCATTGCTGGAGCAGTCTGTTTTTATAGCATGGATAAATTGAAACGCAAAAAGAACCGAGTTCAAACCCCAAAACAAGGACGCGTTTTCTATGGTTGAGTGGGTGCATCTTATACTAATTTTTTAGCAAAAACAAAGAGCGTTTAGCTTCACATCTTATGATGATACCACATCCTCAGTTTACATATGGGGAGGGAAGTTGCAACAAGAGTGGGTGGGAGAGGGGAAGGTTGGTGGTTGTGGTGAGAGTGGGGGGAGGGGAGAAGAAAGGGTGGGGTAGAAGGGGAAACAATATTTAATTTTCCGGCGGTCATGTTTAGCTTTCTGGCGGTTTAAGACCGCCGGAAATGCATTAATTGACACCTATGAGAGAGGAAACATGTCACGTTAGCACATGACTCACGCCAATTGAAGAGATGGACTAATTGCAAAAAAAAATTTTAGGAGGACGCTTTACTAAAGAAAAATTTTATAGGGACTAAAAGCAAAACTCGCATATTTTACAAGAACCAAAAACATATTTTACCCTAAAAATAATATTAAAGTAACTTAAAATAAAAATTTATTTTGGTGTTTCATACTTCATAATGATTAATAAAGTATGAAATTAATTTTCATGTGACTATAACATGTTATAATTGTCATATCATGTAGATTTATTTTTTTTATATAAGAATCACGTTTAAATTATAAATTTATATGTCCTCCGTATAAATATATTTATATTAGGATTGCGAAATAAATTTTAAAAATGGTATTATAATTAAATTTTGATATAAAAATGATTTTAAAAAAAGAAACAATTGTAAAATTAATTAAATATTTTTTCAAATAATATATTTTTTTTTTCGGGCCAGCCCGCTAGCCCGCGGGCCCGCACATATGCGGGTTGGGCTGGCCCGCATTGCCATCTCTATATTTAATGGTGTGCGCGCCAAGATTATATATTTGAGGCCGTATGAGCAAGAGCTAATGTTTTGTTACCTATATGGTAATACAAATATAATTGAAGGCTCTGACATAGCTAATGTTTTTTTTACCTATCTGGTACAAATATAGATGAAGGCTCGTACAGAGCTAAATGTTCTATTACCCGCAGGAACAAAATTACACATTCATTATGCCTTATATTGTGGCAAGTCTCATAGAAACTTATTAATTAAGTTTCAAGGCTATCCGCAAAAATCGATACCAAATAGAGACAACAAATGATGACAAAGTTGAATGTTTATACATCACGAGAATGATTCTAAAAAAATGTGTATTGAAAAAGTTGTCTTCATTTTCCTCCGGGTTGTACTACACTTATATTAGTACAATTGAAACAAATGCTATAGTAAAGCATGATAAAATTGTTATTGGCATGAACGGTTGAGCCATCCCGTTTCAATTATGATGCGAAAATTCATATGGACACCTTGTGAAGAGTCAGTAGATTCTTCAGTCCAACAATTTTTCATGTGTTGCTTATTCTCAATGAAAAGTGATTATTTGACTATCGCCAACAAAGATTGGAAGTGAATCTATCACCTTGTTTTTTTTTGGAACGTATACAAGGTGATATTTGTGGACTAATACACCAATCATGTGGGCCATTTAGATATTTTATTATAATTGATGCATCAACTAGATGACCACATGTTTGTTTATTATCAACTTGCAACCATGAGTTTGCAAGATTATTTGCTCAAAAAATTTGTTTAAGAGCTCAATCAAGACTATACACCTTGATAATGTAGGTGAATTTATGTATGTCCATTAAAATTGATGTTGAACATCTTATAGCGTATGTTCATGATCTTGCATAATCACTATGCAAAATTTAGGATATAAGAGCACTTACTTTAGGGCGCTCCCGTGTTGGTTATTGCATAAATTGATCGTTTTAACTTCAGGGCGCTTAAAATTTGGGCGGGAGCGCCCTTAAATTAAATTGTTAAGGGCGCTTCATATGAGCGCCCCGAATTTAGTGTTCTCTTCTCTATTCAGGGCGCTCTTACACGTTCCCTAAAGACGCAACAAGATTTTTTTTTATAAAATACTGTTGAGGGCGCTCCAAAAAAGCGCCCTCCTGGTAAGGTATTAAGAGCGCTACTGGGAAGCGCCCTCCCATTAGATCTCTAAAAAATTTTATTTTACAAAATATTGTTAAAGGCGCTCCTGGGAAGCGCCCTCCCATTCTAATGAAAATGTCAAGAAAAGTTTTTATTTCCTCGCTCTCACTTCCCTCTCTCTCTCTTCTCACTCTAAACCTAAGCTCTCACTCCCTCAACCTCTGCCCGAATCGTTCACTGCCTCAACCCCTCACGTCACCGTGCAGCTGCTCCGGTCGTCTTCACGTCAACCCCTCAACCTTCGCCGCGTCCGTTCCCGTTCGTCGAAGCTTCTCCGTCCGTCGCGAAGCTCGTTGCCGTTCGTCGAAGCTTCTCCTTCCCCCGTGCTTCCTCCTTCTCGCACGCCTACCCCCGCCCGTCGAAGCTCGCGTCACCACCGTCTCCACTGTCGCACCCTCCGCCGTCCGAGCTCTCCCCTGCGCCATAAGAAGAAGGTCTCACCACTGTCTCTATTGCTTCACCCTCCCTCACGCATGATACCGTAACTGCAACAGCCACCACCGTCAACCGATCAGCCTCTTCATTGGCCACGTGCGCTCGCGGCAAGACTCCTTGAGCAACGTCGTGTGAGCTCTCTGTTGTGAACCCTAAGCCCTCCCCCTACCACGAGCTCTCCATCTGAACCCTAAGCTCTCCACACTTCTCCCTCTTCGGTGAGTCTCCAATCTCTCTCGCCCTTTCCCTCTCTTGCACAGGTTAAGCCTCAAATCAACCTCAACATTTTCAATATCATCAGGTTTGTACTTCTGAAAAAAAATTGCTTGTACTTATTTTTCACATTTTAATTATTTTTTAATAGATGTGTTAGTTTATTGTGGATAGGCAGGGGATCCTCTCTATGTTTTGTTATGTTGTTGGCTAGCTGCTGTTGGTGTAGGTCTTCTCAAAACTGAGGAGATTTTAGAAGGTGTGGCTAGGCCCCAGATCTCCAATGACATTGAATTTGAGGAGCAGAATTCATAGCAGTGATGAGTAAAGCAAGAGAGGTTCGTTTCCAAATGCTTCTCATCGTGTAGCAGTTACTGCTATTGTCTTAAATGATAAGAAAGAGGCAACAAATGAGATCAAAGAATGTTCTATAGATCTACATGTTTTCATTCAAATAGTCTACTTTGTTTCATGCTGGCATTCTGGATTATAATTCCTTTCTTTCTTTTCCCTTTGGTTTTTGGGGGGTGATGGGCTTGTAGGACCTTGTAGTCCAGGAAAAAAGAGGTCGATTCCATGGAATTGGAGTTTGGAAGCTACCTACTGGAGTAGTTAATGCAGTATGCACATTATCCAAAACAAATTACATTTCATCTTACACAAAAGTTTACAATTGGGTTAGAAACAAAAAACTTGGTTTTGTACCTGCAGGGTGAGGACATTTTCACAGCAGCTACTAGAGAAGTAAAAGAAGAAATAGGAGTAAGTACCTGAGTACAATGTAGCATTCTAATGTGTTAGAATGTCAGTATTATTGTATTGATGCTATTAACTTCTACTTTGTTCTGTCTTTTTTTTTCAGATTGATACAGAATTTGTGGAAGTACTAGCATTCAGGTATGAATTTTCTAAATTTTATTGAATGTTGCATCCTCTGTCTTTTGGGAAATCAGATCTATCTTTTCTTTGCATGCTGCATCCTCTGTCTTTTGACATAAAAAAGCAAGACCTAGAAATTGAGGCAGCTCAGGTACTTTTGTTTGACAATGTCACATCATGTATTTCTTTCTTTCTTTCATTTTTCTTCTTAATGTAAGAAAGATAGAAGCAGAACAAATAGGGTCACATAACAGGAGTAAGTATCTGAGTATAATTAACTCCCCCTACAAAATTGAATCCATGGGACTGTTGCTTGGCTTCTCAACATGGTTGTGCTGCACATAATGATGTTGGTAATATTGAACAATCTGAGGTTGTTCATCAGAACCACTTTGTAAAGCTGCTTTTTTGTTATCTAGGTGACTGCTTGGTGCAGAGGGTGTGCCCATTATGTGAGTTCCCCAATTCTCAGTGGCAGGGGATGATGATGAAGGTGGTCCATGGAAAGTAGGTGAAGGTATGGAGGGGTATTGGGATGATTGGTTTTGGGTGTTTTGGTGTTGGTATTTTTTTTCATCTTAATTTGTTTGCAAATGCTATAGAGGAATGTAAACAACTCAAGTAATTTTATATAACGTTGTGATGCTGTTTCCTAATAGCAAGTTAAAATATTCTAAAATAATGACATAGCAGAATCAACCTTTATATGCAATTCACCAAAGCCTTATCAACCTAATAATGACATCTTTATAGTGAAAGATGTTGCTAAAGCCCAAGTCCTTGTATGATGGCAGTGATAGGAACCCAATTACTTACGTGTTTTAGACAAGGTGGAAATATTTAATATAATATGAGTGTCCAAAATATTTTATTTAACGGAAAGAAAAAAAAAAAAACTTAGGTATTCTAGCAAATTATAGTTATCTATACAGTACCAAGAAAAAAAAGTTAGATACATATTTTATATATCATTGTTGCATGCTTATTGATATATAGTATTTTAGTGTTATAATTGACTTGTTCGTTCACAAAAAAATACTAATAGTGGCGGTCATTGATAGTCAGAAATGTAGAATTTTTTAAATATATTCATTTTCTGGCGGTCAATGACCGCCAGTAATATACAATTTTATAAATATATGAATTTTGTGGCGGTCAAAGACCGCCAGTATGCACATTTGTGGCGGCTTCTGTTAGGGCGCTTCCCAGAAGCGCCCTGCCAAATCAGAAAATTAAAAAAAAGAAGAAAAAAACAGGTTTTCTAGGAGGGCGTTTCGGAAGCGCCCTACTTCTTACGAGTCTACTAGAGCAGAAAATACCAGGACACACGGAAGCGCCCTTTTAAATAATACGGGAGCGCCCTAATAGGCCTTTTTTGGCATAGTGAATCAGTTATTAATTGCAAGACAATTACTAATGAGATCAAAACTTCCAATTTTTACTTGGGGACATGCAATCTTGCATGTTGCAACACTTATTCGCATCAAGCCAATAAATTGTCATAAGTCCTCCCCATTACAAATGGTTTTTGGTCAGGAACCTAATACTTCCCATATAAGAATTTTTGGACGTGCATTATATGTTATTATCGCTCCACCACGATGCACTAAAATAGGACCTCAAAGAAGGTTGGGAATATATATTGGCTGTCGATCCCCGTCTATAATAAAATATATTGAACAATTGACGAGGGATTTATTCACGACTCGATTTATCGATTGCCATTTTGATGAATTTGTTTTCCCAATATTAGGGGGAGAAAATAAGCAGTTGGACAAAGAAATTGGTTGGAATGAATTATCCTTATCCATCTTGATCCTCGGACAAAACAATATGAACTGAAAGTTCAAAGGATAATTCACCAGCAAAGTTTAGCCAACCAATTATCGAATGTATTCACTGACCCAAAATATGTACCAACTGCTGATACTCTAATTAAAATAGATGTCCCTGTTGGACAATCTATAGTTTCAAATGAGTCTGAAGCACGCATGAAGCGTGGCAGACTTGTTGGTTTCAAATATATATAAAAAAATATCCTCAGAAAAGAAAAGGAGCTAAGAATCTAGATGGCATGATCGAGGATATAGAGACTCTAGAAGAGTCCTTGGACATAATTATTATTTCAGTTTCAAAAGAAACTCAGGTACCTGGAATTCATGAAATAAAGAGATCTCATTATGTCCTGAATGAAATACAATGAAACCAACATGAAGTCAACATTGACAATATTTTTGCATTAGCGCTTGGTATTTTAAATGATAGTGAGGATCATGAACCGAAATCGGTTAAAGATTGTCGACAAAGAAAAGATTGGCCAAAATGTGAATAGATGAAATTCACTTGTAAAATGCAAAGTTTTGGGCTTGTAGCCCACACACATGAACGTGTAAAGCCAGTTGGATACAAATGAGTTTTTGAACAAAAATGAGATGCGAAAAGTGAAAACGTGCAGTATAAAGCACAACTTGTTGCCCAAGGTTTTTCACAAAAGACTTGACATTGATTTTGAATAAATATATTCACTTGTGGTGGATGCGAGCACTTTTCGATATTTTTTTATTCTGCAGTACATGAAAATATCGATGAATATTATTACGACCCATTTGTATGGCTTTCTTGAAAATGATATATATATATATATATATATATATCAAACTCCCTGAAGGTTTTTATTTGCTAGAAACATATAGTCCAAGTTCTCGAGAAAGTTATTCAATTAAATTGAATAAATCATTTCATGGACTAAAGTAATATGAGCATATGTGGTATAATTGTCTCAATGAATATTTGATGAAAAAACGATATAAGAATGATTTTATTTGTCCTTGTATTTTTATAAAAAGATATGGCAAAGAGTATGTCATACTTGTTGTTTATATTATTGAAACTCCTAAAGAGCTTCCAAAAGCTGTAAATTGTTTAAAGTAAGAATTTGAGATGAAGGATCTCGAAAAGACAAAGTTTTGTCTTGGATTACAGCTTGCATATTTAAAATATGCAATTATAATGCATCAAGAAGCATATACAACAAATATGTTGAAAGAATTCTATATGGACAAATCACATCCATTATGCATTCCAATGGTTGTAAGGTCACTTGATGTGTATAAAGATCCTTTTCGACCTCAACAGAATGATGAAGAAATGTTTAGTTTTGAAATATCATATCTTAGTGCAATTGAGGCACTAATGTATCTTGCTACTTATACATGACCCAACATATAATATGTTGTTAATTTATATAATTCTTCGTCTACAAGGTATTGGAATGGAATTAAGCATATATTCGCTACCTTAGAGGTACATTGGATGTGAGTTTATTCTTCTCAAATAAACCAAAGTTAAACCTTCTTGGTTATGCAAATGCAAGTTATTTCTCCAACCCTCATAATGATCAATCACAAACAAAATATTTGTTTACAAGTGATGGTACTACCATTTCATGACAATCCATGAAACAACCTATAGCTGCCACATCATCTAATCATGCAAAATTTTAGCAATACATGAGGCGAGTCGATAATGCTTTTGGTTGACATACGTGATTCAACATGTGCAAGAAACTTCTGGTTTATCTTCCAAAAAATTTACTTTGACGATCTTATGTGAAGATAACAACACATGTATTTTCAGTTGAAAGAATGAGATATTCAATGAGATAGAATAAACTCATGACCTTAAAAAATAATTGCGATATATACGTCAACAAGTTCATGAAAGGATCTGGCAGCAGATCTTTTACAAAGTCGTTGCCAACTAAAGTTTTTGAGCAACTAGTACAGAAGATTGGTCTCCTTCGTCTTATACATGATTGTCCAAATGAGGGGGAGACGTAAATACATTATGCACTCTTTTTCCCACTGGGTTTTCCTGACAAGGTTTTTAATGAGGCAGTATCCAATAACATATTAAAGAATGATGTACTCTTTTTCCTTCACTGGGTTTTTGTCCCACAAGGTTTTTCCTAGTAAGGTTTTAACGAGGCACATTCTGAAATAATGGACATCCAAGGGGGAGTGTTATGAATAATTATGATATGGTGGATGCCCATCAGATTTAGTCTGATATGATATGATATAACTATACCTATTTCCTTTAATAGGTAGGATTGATCTTGAGAAGATATTGTATATCGTAGGTTACATAGTTTCCTTAATTATAGGTTATTTCATTTCCATTATTAACTCTTATTCACTTGTATAAATACCCCCTTATGTGAATGGAATAAGACACGGCCAACTCTCGGTCTCTTCTTCTCTTATCTTGTCTTTACTCTCTACTTTTATATTGTCAGCGTTGATTTTATAACAGAAATGAAGTTTTTAACATACTCCCTCCATTTCATTTTATCTGTCGTTTAAGGTTTCTACACACAAATTAAGAACACAACAATAATGACTTAAAATATATAGTAATCTTACTAAATTACCCTTATTAATTTACTACATATTTTATCACATTTTACCTAAATACATTAATGAGTAATGTGGTGCACATTTTTCTTAGTTTCTTTTCCCTATAAGTGGGAGGGTAAAAATGAAAAATTAGCATTAATAGTCACATAGAAACTAAAGAACGATTGATATTATGGAAAAAAAATTATTTTCCTAAAACAACTAACAAATTGAAACGGAGGGAGTACCAAAAAAAAAATTATATATAATATAAATTAATGTATAATCTAAATTGATTATATTATGATATTTATATATCAAATTTAACTCTCCTTTTTAAACCACACTACAACGGGACGATGAAAAAACTCATGTTTATCATTGTATTACATATATTCACAACTAAATTGAAGGGAATCGATGGTCAGGGTGAAACGGAACAATTGTATTCATTCCCTCCTTTTTTAATCGTTATTGTAAAAACATGAATTAAGATGTAAAATTAAAACGATTTATTTTACCTTTCAAATCAATAACGATGGCAGTTGCAGCCACGTCTTTAGTGGTATCCACCATTGTTTTGAAAACCAGACCGGACCAATTGGTTTGACCGGTCCGACCCGGAATCGGCCTGGTAATCGGTCCATTGAACCCTAAAAACTTGTGCTCTTCAGAACCAGTCAAGAACCGATGAAAATCGGTACTAGGAAATTGGTCGAACCGTCATTTTCTAAATTTTCAATTTTTTTTTTATTTTTTTAAATTTTTTTGTTCAATCTTGAATATTTTAAAATAAATAAAGACACATTTTAAGGATTATACACATATATATTATTTTACCAATTATTATTAATTTTTTGGTCTTACAAGACTTATAATAAGGTATTTATACTAATTTACGACTTTATATATCTTAATTTCTTATAATTTTATGTTATTTTATTATTGAAAAATTAATATAATATATAAAGTATATATTCAATTTATACCGGATCAACCACGGTTCAACCATTGAATCATGACCAGTGGCTTCACCGGTCCGATTTTTAAACATTGGTATCCACGCTAATGAGCGAACAGGGGAAACTCTCCCCACTTATGCTAGTAGTACGTGCTTAGAGAGAAAAGGGCGGCTACTCATCAAATTTTAGGTTGTGCATCTTATGCAATATATAGAGAGAGTGGTGTGTGTGACCCAATATGTTCTCTTAATATCTGCTTATGATATTAAAATAAAACTTTTTATATTTAATATCATAAATAATGAGTGGTATCTAGCAATACATCACTAAGGCCCAAATATTGAGAATGTCAGTGAGTTGACGTATCCTATTTTCTGAGAATATTCTACATGAATTGTCCCTTTGTCCAAATATATAATTGATCAACACAGGGGCATGAAATGTGTCATCCTTATTTAGTTCAATTTATGTTTTCTTGACGCCCAAACATATATACAGAAAATAAACATCTCATGTTACCCTTCTGAGCATGGTCATGCATTTTTAGTCTAACTTTATCAAGAGGCCCATAGAATATCACTCCTGTTGCATAGGAGAGACAAATCTTATCTAGGTTACTTACATTCATCACATAATTTATTATATGTCCAAAAATCAACTTTATAGTCATCCTGTACATGAGACGTTTGATGATATTAAAACATATAATTCCTTATGTAGGAATCGTAGTGATTTTAGGTCAAAACACTTCATATAACATTATCAATTTAAGAATCGCTCATGACATTTATGTTACAAACCATGCAACGTTCTTATAGTGGGTTTGTCCAGTACATCATTACTCTTAATATGTACTTGTGTGAGTACTTAATATCTCATATCCATGATCTGTGAGATGTGGATTATCAATAAACTCATATACTAGTCTTAATGCATCAAATTGTCCTAAGATGATGCTTGACTAGGGACTATTTAAGAATATTCTTCATAAGATCTCACGATCAAGTCGTCTACTTGATGTCTTATGAAGTTTAAGCTTACTATATTCCAAGGACATTTATTATACTTTATAGAAAGAAATAATAAAACTGTTTTTCCTTTATAAGATGGATAGTATAATACAAGTGATGGATATTCAAAACATATAAATCTCTAATGCATACACTAACATAAACTACTAGGATTGGGAGGTATAAGTCCTGACCATATCATCATTAAAAGTCATTTCATGGTTATATGATCTCTTAAAAAAGTCATGTGATTTGATGTTTTAATCTTAACCTTAATGATGATATCTAATTGTTAAGATTTATCCTTCTCACTTTCATATAAAATGTGTTTTCTCATTCTATATGTCACATACATAATAATGGAGATCAAGTTATTATAGGAGTAACTCATGTGAAAGTTACACCGCTTAATAACTTTTAATATGATTTATATTGTCAAAGTAATTAAAAGTTATTAAGCGGTGTAATTTCGACAAAATATTTGAAATAACTTCACTATTGCAAAAAGACTTTTTACATTGTGTGATTTTTTACTTTTTACAACGGTTCTTCAGGCAATATAGATTCTAAAAAATTTTTACTTAAGGTTTTGAACCAATGTAAAAAGTAATTTTCATACGCATGTAAATAAAAATGATACTACCTCCCGGTCCTATTTATAAGAACATTTTGGAGAGTTCCTCTCGGTCCTTTTTATAAGAACCTTTTTCAAGTTGTCCCTTGCAATAATAATTTATTGACAAAAATACCCCATGAGTGGAGATAGGTGAATAATTAATTATTAGAGAGAGAATGACACAATGGAGTAATTAAGTGAAAAAAGAAAGATAATGAGTCTCAATAAATTAAGGGTAATTCTGTAAAGATGGTACATATTCACGACAAATTTACCGTGATAAACTAAATTAACCAACTTTCTTAATCCTTGTGAAGTAGTTAAAAGGTTCTTATAATTAGAGCCAAAATACAAAATAAGGAATTATGAACGAGTTTTTAAATCGACTATAAATTAACCGATTTAAAAAAAGTGAGGCGGTTTCATTTTTAAAATTATGAAATGTTAATTTAAATCGGCTTTAAACATAGAAGATGTAAAAAAGTTTTTAACATTGGTGATTATAATCACCGATTTAAAATGTCTAAGTTAAAAAGAAAAAAAAATTGTTTGAACTTGTTTACATCGGTGATATACATGACCGATATAAACGGTGAATTTTAAAAAATAAAAAATTTACTTTTTTTTTTGGTCGAAAAAAGAATGATACTACCTCCGGTGCTCATTGCTCACTGCAACACACGCGACCTCCCTCTTCCTTTTCCCTGTGTCGTTGCTCACAGCGGCCACCGCAGATTCTCCCACAACTCCGTCACAGTGTGAAAGTGCTCCGTCACAGTTCCATCGCTTCCCTTTGCTCTGTCGCAGACTTGCAGGACCTCGTCTCCGGTAACGGCATCTCATCTGGTGAGTTAATCTCTGTCTCTCTCTCTTTTCCGGTAGCAATCCCTAACACAAATGAGTGTATTGTTTGGTAGTGATAGTGTAATATTGTTTTTGTGTATTAGGGGTTAGGGGTTAGGTTTTTCTTAACAGACGGTGCTATTTTTGCAATGGTAGTGTTTTTGCCTTCTGTCAGTGAAATCAAGGACACACCTCTCTATATATTCCACTTTCATGCTTGTATACGGTGCAACGATGCTGCGAGACAGCTATATTTTCTACGGATGCATCCAACCAAATCCTTGGGCATGGCTACCATAAAAGTCACAATATCAAAATCTAGAACCTGTCACCACGTTTTTATACTAGCAAAAACTGCAGAATGTAATATAAGAACAAGTAAATTAAGATTATGAGGAATATCATGAATAAGTGTAGGTTGAAGAAAACTAATAAGTCTTTCTAACTCTGACAGACTTAGGTCTGCTGGGTCACACCCTATCCCTCCTTTGGCACCACCATATGGTATATTTGCTACAGCTGTCTTCCATGTCATGAGTTGTGCTAAAGCATTCAATTCATCTGGCTCAACCTACATAATCCAATACATCATTGATTTAGAATTGAGAACCTATATAGTTAGCACACAGACCCAGAAATGCAGATATATAATAGGAAAGAATTATCATATTAACAGTTCTTAGGCCAATTCAATTTTATCTATCAAGTGGCTGCTTCTGTTACAATGTGGCTGCTTCTTGGGCAAGATTGGTTCTTTTCTTTTCTTTAAGAAGAAAACTATCTGGTTAATTAGAAATTTAGATCTGTTTTTATTCTATTGATTCTAGTGGAGATCTGAATTGAATATTTGGGAACCGATAAAGGAAGAGAGTAGGCACAATTATGCACAAAATATGTTTTAAAAACATATTTCTCCTCCCATTATGCTATGCTAGAAAGGGGTTTAAAAAGTTTCAGTTGATATCTAAGTCCTTGTCCTAGTCCTATCATTGTTCCCCCTATGATCTGTAAGATTGTAATACACAGAAGATCATTCAAAAGCTTGACACATCTTGGTTAGCAAAAAATAACCAGAAGGAGAACCATTGGGCAACATGCTAATCTCACAACACTAGCAGCAACATTTTCTACAGATATGCTGCCTGTGTTTCTATTTATGTCTGTTTTAACAAAACCAGGGCACACACAATTAATGCACAAATTTGGGTGTTTATAAGCTACAAGCCTTGTGTAGGAATTCATGGCTGCTTTTGAGACCATATAGGAAGACAGGAAGGTTGGCCAGCCCTATGTTCCAGTGACCCTTGTAACAAGCCTTTCAAATACTCCTTTAGTACCTCATCTATTAGCTCTTCTGTGAGATTTTCAGTATCATCCAACACCCTCTTAGCCCATTTGTTCGACATGTACTGAAATACACATAATACAATTTTTTTCTTAATGTTTTTGAAATAATGCATAATCATAGTTCAAAAGAATTCCATTGCTCATCTTGACCAGGAAATTTTGGTGCAAAGTGAATGGAAGAATTTCATATTCTGTCAGTTTGAACTGTTTATCTACTATCTTATTCATTTGAAGTGGGAAAATTCTGAACCAGATACTTTTATCTTCTTTTTTTTTCTAGTATATACTATTTATACCAATGTCCAAAAAGTGGTGATCAAATGAAACACAGCTAAATCAGTTGTAAATAAACATACTTTTTAACTGAACAACCAAATTTTGGCACCAGATACTTTGTAGAACAGAGTTTTGTTTTAATTTGTAAAGCAAGCATGCATATAGGAGTTTCATGAAGGTTTAACTTTAATAAGCAGAAAATTACCAATTTCCATCGAGCTTGGACAAGTGCAACTTCAGGGTTGTGAGCCAGGAATGGGATGGTGCGCCAGAGGAAGTTAGGCTCAGGTTGGAAATCAGCATCAAAGATGGCCACATAGTCACAAAGTTTGACATAGCTGTGCTTCATTCCTTCTTTGAGAGCCCCAGCTTTGTATCCATTTCTGTTTTCCCTGATCTCATACTTTATGTTTATGCCTTTGCTGGCATAGTACCTTATATCTCTTTTCAAATTTATCACTTAGGGTGGTGAGTGATATAAGACTATATGTGTGATAGGACTATATATTTGTGCTTGGTATGGTAGCTTGTTGGCATAGTGAGAACAGAGACCGATCTCATAGTACCTTATATCTCTTTTCAAATTCAGAACTACCTAATTTTGGGGATAAGCAGGTATGATAATGATCTTAATTTTAGCTTTGATGATAGATTAGTATTCTACTTCCATTTTTTATTCATGAATAATGATAAATTTCCTTCTCATTTGGTTTTCCAGTTTCTGTTCACTTTACTTTGCCATGCAGCATGTGAAGCCCCTTTGGTGCTTCCATTGGGAGGGTTCACTTTATAGTGAACCCTACTCTGTTCTTCTCTCTTTCATAGCCCCCTCACTCTCACTCTCCTCTCTATAAAATAAAGCTGGCATGATTATGCTTATTTCTCCCTCTCCTTTTTTTTTCCTTCCCTATATTTCTTCACCTCCTCAGCCCCCTTTTTTTCCTCTCATTGTAACTTGAGTAGTGCTTCCTTCAACACAATAAATTACTGAATTAATTCACTGGTCCTGTTTTTCTGTGAGGAAATGAGTAAGGTCTGAAATACTGGGGAAAACTAGAATTTGATTTCCTTTCTTCTGAAATGAATAAGGTTAATAATTTGATTTAAGTTTATTTTAAAGCGAAGGTTCTAGTTATTGTTTTGATTCATAATTACCAAGGTACAAATTCTCTTCTGTTTGTTATTAGCTCAATCTGTTGCTTGGATCTTGCATTGCAATATTAGATGGACTAATGATGAGTTTATATCCTGATGTAATCTTAGAATCTTCGTTCTCTAAATTGTAACTAAGATATCAACATTTCTGATTTAGTGAATAAAAGTTTTATAATGGTTTAATGATGAGTTTATATCCTGCAAATGTTAGTAATTAGCTTAGTTGAAATTATGAATTTTCATGTTTCATCAAAATCTGCTATTGAATTGATGAACGTCTGAACAAAGTAATTAATCCGAATTTTCCTGTTTCATGTGAGGTAAACCATATTCTGATTTTCATAATTTCATTCATGGCTATGACATTTTCATTTTATTATGTGTGCTTGGTAGGCTGATTTAAACTCAGCAAAGAATTAAATTTACTCTCAACATTTTTCAATAACAGGATATAAAGATAGCTTATATAAGATTGTAGCATTTGAATGGGAGATTAAGTAAGTAGCAAAACACAGATAGATTATAATTGTCTGGAACCTGCAACCTTGCTAAGACAGGTCTCCTTATCAAAATTGCATTTTAATTAATATTTGTATTTTGTATGTTAATGTAATAATTAATATTCATATTTTCATTCTTAAAACATATGAGGTAGATGTATACTTTAGTCTCTAAAGAAAATTACCATTGTAATTAATTGATATTTTCATTTTTTTAAAAAATAGTAATTTTCATTTTTCATGAATTTAAATAGTGATTCAATCTGATCTGTGTGTTATTGTTGCCCCACAGGGATATTTTACAAAATATATATTTTATAACTAAATGTCTAAAATTTTTGTTTTTGTATTTTTCCAATAAAATTTTGCATCTGCAAAGCATAAAAAATTATTCAAGGGGATTTTAATCTCATAGAAATAGAAATAATTAATAATATATTTATGTCCAAGAAAGATACTATGATGAAATTAAAGGTGAATCTGCATAACAAATTAACTTAGGTTCTAATTAGAGGATGAAACCCAATACGTGAGAATGGCTAATTTTAAAGACACGCACGTGAAAGGGATAAATGCCGCTTATGACTTAATTATTACAAGTCCAACCATTAGGCAATAACTTAATTAATTATTATTAGACTTTTCCGTGAGAATTGAAATTGCCTTCTTAAGAGGGTGCTACTGCTACTGCTATTAGCATTCAGTTGGTTTTTTCTTACTTATATAACAACATTATTGCTGGTTTTTTCTCCTTTTATTTTATATATATATATATATATATATTATATTTGTGCTTAATTCTTTCCTTTACTCTTTTTTGTTCTTCTGTGATTGTTTTGATGAATAAGGTACTTGATCAATTTGATGAATGGAAATAGATTGTTATGCAGTTGCAGTAAGCTTTTGAAACTCAAAAGCTGCAAATTAAATTAAAAAATTCTATCTCAATCCATAGAACTACTAGAGCACTAGCTACTAACTAATCTATAATCCAAGTGCTGTACAACTATAAGTCTACAGATTCTATTTTGATCATGACTTTCTAAATAATGGTTAAGATCAATGGATTATTAGTTTTATATATATAATATATATATATATGGGTGGGGATCAACTTACTCCAGGAGTAAGTCTGGGTAAGTTACTCCACTTAATAACTGCTTATAGAATGTGAATTTAACAAATCTAACCGTTGATTAATTTGATATTAATATGATGATTATGCACACCAAATTTTAGATTAATTGGACATTCATAGGTATGTAATTTTAGAGTGAACATTTACTTATATTTTAAAAAGTATATTGCCCGTTAAATTGAAGTGATTTGATGAAACATCAAATGATTTTTAAATTTTATAAAATTTTGTAGGCTTGATCTACTCAATAAAAACTGTTAATATGACGGTTGGATTGATGAAATTCAATGTTGATAAGAAGTTATTAAGCGGAGTAACTTTACCCAGACTTACTCCTGGAGTAAGTTGATCCCCACCCTATATGTATATATATTCTCAAATCGGTGTTGTGTTGACCGATCCTTCTGTATATTTAAGTCTTGTGATTATGACTTGAAACAGCTCACATACCTGGATTTACAATTTCACAAATGCAATGAATGATAAGATATTTTCATATGCTGATAAAATACTTAAATCTGTTTGATATTCTTTCTCTCATATTTGCACCATCTCCCTCTCTCTTATGTGCGGCTGCAAATAATTAGTAAACTTTTAGAACATATTCCTCTTCTATGTTTTGGTTTAAGTTTCATTTATTTTAAAAAAAAATGTTTGGGAGAAGAAGGGAAGATATTATATTCTAATTAATGTCACGATATGTATATAGGTTATAAGGGCCTTTACTTGCTAGCTAGTACTGTAGTGAAGATCAACTCAAAAGTCAAAAGTGACCTATTATAATGTAGAGGAATCAAATTCCAGACTTTTTAACCAATAGGATACCATTAATTAATATTGCCATTAATCAAATTCATGTAATACTCACTTCGGAACTCTGTCTCCTGTTTTGTATTCCTTCCTTGTTCTTAGTTTCATACAATTTATTAATTCATTGGATTTTAACGTTTTAGTTAAGTTAGAGGAAGTTCTTCGAAGGTGTATTTGGTGGATTTTATCATTGCAACTATCTCTACTTCAGGTCGGTGTTCTACACTTTTCTCTTCCATAGTGTTAAATTACCTCACATGTTTTAATATTATTAGTTTTTTATTTAAGACTAATTTGAGTGGACATTTCCCTAATGTTCTCTGGGTTCATACTTGATTGTGGTTGATATTTCCATGTTTGAGTCATGTACTTGGAGACCAAAGAGAAATGTTGTCGTGTACTTGATTGTGGTTGATATTTTTTACGTGTGTTTATTTTCTATACATAGTTATGGATCATAGTTGGATAAATGCAAGACGCACAAGTGATGAGTATGAGAATGGAGTGGAAGAGTTTCTAGAATTTGCTAAAAGAAATCTTCCTGATAGTAATGGGAAATTTTATTTTCCTTGTGTAAATTGTTTAAATGAGAAGCGGTTACAAGTTAAGGAAATAAGAGAGCATGTTCTTTGTGATGGATTTTGCAAGACCTATACAATATGGATATGGCATGGTGAATCATTAGACTTGCCAAGTGTATCCCAAACTGAGGAAGTTGATGTAGATATGGACGATCGACTAGAGGACAAGATCCGTGATATTGGGCTAGACCCTGCCTTTCAGGTTAGGGGGACTTATAATTGTTTATTTGGTAGTTGTAATTTTCTTCTTTCCTAATTGAAATGTTGATTTATTTATAATAGGAGAAAAGAAAAAAGGCTCAACAACTTCAAGCAAAGAATGTCTACCCCCACAGATTGTCTTGTGGGGGATATGAGTTGCTTGAAGAAAGAATGATGCAGGAGAAATTGAAAGAACGTCAACAAGCATGTGAATCAAACCCATATGAGGTTGTTTCTCCCCCATCTCCTCCATCACGTCATGAGAAATGAAAGAGGGCGCGACTCAAAAAGAATGGTGAATATACAACTGAGGAGACTCGATGTGTTGCTGAGAATATTGTAAGTAAATAATTCAAAATGTTTGTAATTGTAACAAGCTTACACGTTCTGAATATATTTGTGACTAATATATGTAGGATTCTCTAGTTGAACAAAACTCACAAGGAACCTTTGTGTCAACTGGACGAGATGATATCCTCACCACAGCCATTGGGCGACCGGAGCACCCTGGTCGTGTCCGTACTGTTGGTAGAGGTGTGGGTCTTCGTCATTATTTTGGACCACCATCACGCTCTGGCCCCGGTGCAAAGGTTGTCACAGAGGACGAGTTAAAGACGATCATAGAAAATATTACGCAGAAGGTCACAGAAAATATTATGCAGAAGCTTAGAGAGGAGTTCAAACAACAACTAGCAGAAGGCCTGGCCTCTTTGGGTACTTCTCAAGGTAACACAAATATGAAACCATCTCCTTCTCCTATACATGTCAACACAAAAGGCAGTTGTTCTCCTGAAGTTCTACCGGAAAAGAATCAAGTTGAAATCCCAGAATTATGTGAGCTTTATGTTGAGGATCCTCTCCATGTAGTTGCAACGGGCAATGTGTACAACCTGGGGCCAACCATACACCACAAGCAAATAGAGAATGATAAGGTGCAAGAGACTTGTTATTGTTACAATTAATCATGTATTTTATTCATTAGTTTAATAACAAAGTTACTTATATAGGTGAGAGTTGTAGTTGAGCGGGTGAAAGATGCAAATGCTAGAGTCCCTGTGCCCACTGACGAGGTTCAAACAGTGGGGCAGGCCCCTAATCATTTCATCTTATGGCCGAGAAGACTGATGAAACTTGTTTCAGACAAGGTATTCATGTTGAAATGTATATCATTTTTGTCTTTTGTCATTAAATTTGAAATGTATATCATTTTTACTAATGTTTTCTCAATGTTTAGGAAATTCCTATATGTGATAAGGATGTTCCGCCCGAAAAAGGACAACCTCAACTTGATCCGATTACACGATTGTGTATCTTGGCAGTGAAGTGTACAGAAAAACCTATAAAGCTTTTTTTGGAACCTGATGTGATAGGAAAGCCCGATAACATCCCCTTGTATATTTGCTCCAAGGATATTATGAAGGTCGCTCTGGGTAACGAAAATCTTTGCATAACAGTTCTATAATTGTGGTTAATGTGAGTGATTTTTTATTTGTAGGTTACCTAACTACTTAGGAAACTCTTACAATTATCAATTTTTCAATATCTTAGGTATTTGCATCGGCTCTGCATCTCAAAGGGGATCAATGATTTGTATGGATTCATTGACCCTTTTTTCACTGAGAGCGGCGTGAACAAAGGAGACATTCAAATGTATATTCAGAGTGTTATATGTGATGGAGGAAAAGAGTGTTACCTCTTTCCTTACCTTGATGAGTAAGTAAAATTTCGTAAGTGATTTAAAATTATATGTGAATTTGACTAATTGTTACTCAATTTTGCATAGAGCATTGGCATTTGATAGTTATTTGTCCTAGGCAGAATCTTATTGTCTTTTTGTGCTCATTGTGGAGAAAACCTAGTAAAGCTTTAACTTGCCTACTTGATTTGTAAGTTTTAAATTGTATTGTATACAATTTGCATTCCGATGTGCTTCATGATACTCTATCATATTTACTTTTGTTGTTTTTTTAATCTTAGAGCTATGGATGCATGGCATCTCTTGAAAGGTAGGCGCTCGGCAAATAGAAAGAAGACAACATGGATTTGCCCTCATGTGAGTAGTTTAAAACTCAAGATGTATCCCAATTATAATATTAACATTTACTAATTATATTCACTTTCTATATTCATTTGTAGGCTCAAAAACAAACTGGGAACACAGAGTGTGGATTTTATGTCATGAGGCATATGTTAAACATTGTCTGGGCAACCATTATTGATTCATGGAATGAGGTAACTGAATTTTTCAAAAGTAAAAATGGTTATGTTCATTTCTAGCTTATTAGCTTATTTTTTGTTTAATTGTTACTTTCAGAGATTCACAATTACGGATCCATTTTCTCAAGAGGAAATCAAAGACATTCGGATACGTTGGTCAAATTTTATAGATCAATTTTCTGATTTGGAGTAGTTGATGATCTGTTTATATAGTATAGGACTTGACATGGTTTTTTTGCTTCCATACTAATGGACTTGGCATAGTTTATGATCTTGTTTATAATTATGGACATAGTTTATGATGGACATAATTTATGATCTTGTTTGTAATGCACATCTATCTTTCATGTTGGCTTTTGTTTTGGTGATGTTATGCCTCTGGATCTATTTTTGCTGCTGGGTTGATAACGGGTTTAAATGAATTTAAGGGAAAGAACTAAAAACAAACCAAACTTCAAAAAAAAAACTCAACTTTCTAGATCGGGTAATGCAACAGACGATTTAAAAAATGACTTACTAAATTGGCTGGTCTAAACAATCCGATTTAAAAGTGACTTTCTAAATCGGTGTATACCATAGTCGATCTAAAAAACTACTGCCTCCGGTCTCAAATATAAGCAACAAAAAATTCACTTGTGTTGGTCTAAAATATAAGCAAATTTCAACTAATTTTGCCTTATTTAATGACCTCAGACTAAAATATCCTTTACTTAATTTCAAATTGTTCTATCCAATGACCCTATTTAATGAACCATGTAGAGATAGTGTTTCCACTTGGAACAAGTTTCAATAAAATTGAAGTCTCCTATGATGGGCAATTTAGAGAATACAATTCATTTTTAGATGACATCAAAAAAATTTAATGAAGTTAACTAACATTTCTTAATTAGCGTGAGTTAGTTTTTTTGCTTATATTTGAGACCGGAGGGAGTACTTTCTAGATCATCCATTGTAAACAATCGATCTAAAAAGTGAACCTATGTTCACTATATTGACCCATTTTAGATTGGATGTGGTATACCGCCGATCTAGAAAAGTACTTATTACATCGGTGAAGCACGATTTAAAATGTGATGACTTTTTATATTGGCTGTTTCTATACCGCCTCGTCAGCCGATTTAAAAAGTCTTTTTTGTACTAGTGAGAGGTAGTATAATTTCTTTTTTTACATCGGTTAGAAATGCAATTGATCTAATCATTAATTGGAGATGAAATATTTTGTTTCTAATTTCGTCTCTAAATGTAGGTTATTCAATAGAGATTTCCATAATTTTGTTTACTTCCTATTTCAATCCATCACCTAGCATAACTTTAAGCATTCTTCATCGATCCCCGACCACATACAAATGTAAGGAGGAATTAAATTACATCAACGTAAGTTGTTACACCATTAAATAACTTTTTAACCAATAATTACATTCCAAAATTCATGATTGAATTGAAAGTTTCTATTACATAGATGTTAGAAAAATGAATTTTAACCTGAGAGGAAGGATGAATTAGGTTAGTTGACCTAGTCAAATCTTTACAAACTTGTTTTTTTGGTAGTGAGCCCAATATCTCTACAAAACCATTCCCTCTTAGGAAAAATAATATGAATGTAATATGTGAGGTAATATCGATGAGTAGAAATGCAGTTGATAATCAAGTATGATGATCAAGGAGTGCAAATCTTAAAAGAAAAGAGAGTTAAGAGAAATGTCACTAGAAATTTATGCTAGTTACCAACGGGGGTAGGCTCAAATGGTATATGCTTGATTCCCCTTAAGTAAAGTCTCGGGTTCGAGTCTTGTGGATGAAAAATCCCCGCTGGAAGAGCTAACCCCACATAATATGGATATTCCCGGCTCGAACAGGATTGCCTCCCATGGAAGATACATGTGGTTAAAAATAAAAAAAAAATTATGCTAGTTCACTCTTCACCACTGAGAGATACATATCAAATTTCCGAGAAAGTTAAGCAATTTTAATATGTAGTCACCAATTGCAATGTATAATTAAAATCCTTCAAAATTTCCCACTTGAAGAAAAAGATACCTCACTTGGCCTCACCAGCACTTAAAAGAGGTGCTTACTGTACTCCTTATGAAACTTCATAAATATGTCTCACTTTTTGAACAATGGCTCTCAAATGAGAAGAAAATATATGGTTTCAAACATGTGAACTTGATCCCTTTTCTTGAATCACAAATGAAAACTCAGAAAACCTCTCATAATAGTATGATTTTCTTTTGCGAAATTGATTAGAAAAGGTATTTATTTGATTAAGTTCAAGCCAATTAGCTTCTAACATTTGTAATAACTATCTTAACTAACTTTAAGAAACACTTTTTGATATTGAGGTATTCGATTACAGAGTGTGGTAATCGGTTATCTTATCCTTTTTACTCTATGTAATTCAAATATTTATATTTTGTAATCGATTACACCAAGTCCTATTGACTTGATTCGATTGAGTTATTAAGCTTTGTAATTGATAACAATGTCCCTGCACATCACCTAACTGGACAATCTTATGGTAATTGATTATGAATTAGCTTCTAAAACCAATTTTAAAGTTTCAATTAATTTAGCTTTGACTTAAAATCATTTTACTATTGTTTAATTCATCAAACTTAATTATGATTTTAATCAAGTTTTTTCCTTTTTAATCTAGCTAATGACTTGATTCTATTTTATTTCATTTTAAATTTCTTGTTAGCTTTTAGAAAATGATTAGGGCACTTTTCCTTATGTTGCTAACCTTATGCTTTACAAAAAAGAAATCTATAACAAAATACTTTCTAAAGCTTGATTTCTTTTGGTGGATGTGTTCATCAAAACTTGTGGTAGCCAGCAGGGGCGTAGGTAGGAGTTTTTCTTTGGAGGGGGGCCGGAATAAAATTTTAAAAAAGGTTAAATATGTTTTTGGTCCCTCAAAATATGATGAAATTTGATTTTGGTCCCTTATTTATTTTTTCATTGGTTTTGGTCCTCCATTTTTCAAAATCAGATGTTTTTAGTCCTCCTTATTAACAGTATTTTGTTAAGTCACTTTCGTAGTTTCACTATGATTTTTCCCGAGTAAAAATTTACAGGATTTTTTTGTGATTTTTTTCTCTAGAAAATTAATGTGTAGTAAATTTTAAAAAAACTATAAATTCTTTTACCAAAAAATGCTTCTATAAAATTTCTTTACTTATATAGCAATTTCCCGCAAATTTTAGAATCTAAACGATATTTCCTTTAAATTTTGAAATTTACAGGAAATTTTGAAATAAAATATATAGAAAAATCCACAAGAAATATTATTATGTCATCATTTAACAGAATATAACTAACGGTGAAGACTAAAATCATATGATTTTGAAAAATGGAGGACCAAAACCAATAAAAAAATGAGGGACCAAAATCAAATTTCGCTATATTTTAAGGGACTAAAACATATTTAACCTTATTAAAATCTATGATAAAACTATTAAATAATTTCGGTTAAGAATAGAAAATTTTATTTAAATAAAACTCTTTGTTCCTTCATCTGCATAAAATTTCTCAACAAGTTGACGAATTTGTTCAATATCAAATGATTTTAAAGAGTCTTTAGGATCTAAAGTTGAACCAGGTATAAGAAGTTCAACTGCCTTTTCGTTAAATATTTTATTTAATTCAGATAATTGTAAATCAAATTTTTAGTTTTTCTTATAATGTAATTCTAAAAAACATATTCAAATCAAACAAAATCTTTTTTAACATTATATTATGTTACCTAATGATATTTTCTCCCTTCTTTCCTATTCTTTGTAATACTCGTACGTTTCCCCTTTTGATCTTTTTACCTTTTATAGACTAATATTTCTAATAAAATATTATCTATAATTTTGAATATTATCTTATCTTCTCTAAATAAGAAAAAAATAACCAATATAAAAAATGAAATAATAAAAAGTTAAAACTTTTTTTGACAAAATAAAGATAAATAGCAAGAGTCGTAAAGAAGTACTTAACCCTACAGAATCTACGAAATTTTTAGGGGGGACGGAGTAATAATTCATAAAATGTATTATATGAGACTTATATAGTTAATAAAAATTTTGAAAATATTTGGGGGGTCGTGACCCCTGCCAGCCCCCTGGCTACGCCCCTGGTAGCCAGTAATATGAAAGATCTCTTCTCACAATCTACCTAATTTTTATTTTTATGATTTCAAACACTTATTCAATAAAATGTGCCTTGACGTGCATTTAGTAAAACAACATAATGACATTTTTTAGTGTTTTTATATTTTTGTCTCTCCTAACTGTTTTTTCATTTTAGTCCCTTAAAAATCTGATTTGACATCCAAGATCCACGTACAATTGTAGTTTGGTCGCCTAACACTACTTAGGTGGCACTCTATTAACCATGTCAACATTAATAGATCTCTCTTAGCTTATGATATTATCTAGCCATGTTTTTTTTAGTTTGTATTTGTTTTGATATAACTCTGTTGAATTGAATGGAGCAGAAAGATTGTTAAGAAGCGAAAATTTTGAACATGAGATGGATTAAATGCCAAACGTTTCACAATTACTATTAGAAATAATCGTGTAATATTCAATCTATAAACTCCATGTCCAATCATTTCTCTCTCTCTCTATTTTCTATCGCATTCACATTTTCACATCCATCTTAATTATGTCTTTTCCTATATTTGCTACAATATTTACTAGCGGTGTCAAAAACCCAAAACCCAGCCCAAAACTGAATAACCCGACGAAAAAGTAATTTTAAGAGGTGGGTACGGGCGGGTAATCAGTACAACGGGTTAAAAAAATCAATTAAGAGCGAGTGTAAATGATCGGGTGCGATTCAAGAAAATATTTACAGTGGGAACATGACCGACCGAAAGTCATGAGTTGCTTTTAGAACCCCCGTTTTGCTATTCGCACCCCTCATCCCACACTTAAATTCCCCATATTACCCCTACCCTATGTACCCCCACCCCACCCCTCCCCTCCCCTGCAAGTGTAGCAACCCGCCCCCCCCCCCAACCCACCGTCTCACCCACCCCAAAACCCCACTCCCCCACCCTTCCCAACAACACCCCCCTCTCCCCCTTCCCCACCCCCGTTCACAATCCCCTTCCCCCTTTAATTTTTTTATTGTAGCTTTTGGTTTAGAGACAGAATTTTTCTGTCTCTAACCAATTTCTTTTACATTTAATTCCGGAAGTAAATGTAAAAAAATTTAAGGGGGAGGGGGATTGTGAACGGGGATGGGGGACGCGAGTGGGGGTGGAGAAGGGTGAGGGGTGAGGGGGGTTGTTGGGAAGGGGTGAGGGAACGGGAGGGGGAAGGGGGAGTGGTTAAAGGGTGGGGAGGGGGAAGACGGTGGGTTGGGGGGAGGGGGTGGGTTGCTGCACTTGCAGGGGAGGGGAAGGGGTGGGGTAGGACGAGGAATTTAGGTGTGGGATGGGGTGCGAATAACAAAAAGGGGGTTCTAAAAGCAACTCCCCCGAAAGCCTCTTAAAATCTTAAAGGTAATTGGGCTATTGGGCTTTAATTTTAGCCTTCACTTCAAGTCGTCTTGTAGTATATAAAAAAAGTTAATTAAACCACTTTCTCCCATAAGAAACCCCTAGCCGCTATTCATTATTCCGTTTCTTAGCTTCTACCTCTCATTTCTCCTTCTCCCTTCTCCCTCATTTTCTTCTTCTGGTCATGCTTTCTCTGTCCTTTTCCTTCCATTTCTTCAAGTGGCGCTTCCATGGAGAATGATAGTGAATGCTGACAATAATGGTGGTGCTCACGGTGGTTGCGAGTGACGGTTTGGTTGTGGCTAACGTTGTCGTCGTTGCTGACGACAACTTTAACTTCTTTTCCTCCTCCTTTTATTTCGTACACTCTTCACATTTTTTCTTTGTTCATGTTTTTTCTGTTCTTTCTCTTCTCACTTTTCCTTCTGGCTTTCATGTGGTGGTGCGATGAGGCATAAAGCAGATGGCTCACGGTGGTTTGACAGTGGTGCATGCATCCAGGCGGTGGCCATAGTTGACAGAGGCAAACACGATATATGCATTTTGCACAGAAGCAAAGCATTTAGGCTTTTTTTTCTAAAGAAAAATTAAATTTTTGTCTTTTTTCTTTTGACCAAACATATAATGTTTATGCCTTTCTAGGTTTTTACAGTATTTTGTAGTTGATTGTGAAATGGGGTTGTATTTTTTTAGCAAATGTGTAAACTTTAGTAATGAATCATGAAGGAATGATTCTTTTCTTCTTTTTTGTAATGAAAGATTGAATTGTTTTGCCTTTACTTCTGGGTAAACATGAAAAGTTGTTGCCTTTATGGGTTTTTGAAGTGTTTGGTAGTTTATTTTGTAATAAGTTTGTATTATTTTCATGAAAGATTAAAACTTTAATTGTTCTTTGTGTTGTATTATTTATTTTTTTTTTTGCATTTTCAGTTGTATCATTCTCTGGGTGGAGGAAGAGTAATGGAGTATGGATAAACGATTAGAAAATCTACACTGGGTAGAAGAGAAGAAAATTGTGTAATCTGAACTTTTTAAATAATTTTTAATATAAAAGAACTTGTAAAACACAATGAATCAAACATTAGTTTTTTAGCCCAAATCTGAATTTTTTCTGTTGGAAAGTGTTGGACTATTGTAATTTAAAAATTTTGGACATATTTACTTTATAATTTAATAAATAATGTAACTTTGACCATTCCCGTCAAAATTTTAGTTTGAAATGATCCAATTAAAAAATCTGTCCTTATTGATCTATTTAAATTTGAAAAATGATGAAAAAAATAGGTCCAAAAATACGATAAAATAAAAAAAGAAGAGATAAGGCACAAATAAGGTTTAAACCCGATCATACCCACCCGACTAACCCGTCACCCGTACAACCCGAAACTCGTCTAAACCGAACGATCCAACGATTGGGATCGGCTCATACATTTCACTTATCAATTACCATCGGATTGAGTTTTCTGGGCCCGAACCCGTCCGAAAGACACCCCTAATATTTACCGGAGAAATTGTTGGAACTAATTAGTTCATTGCACAATTTAATTTTATTTTTTTATGCATAGTAATAAAATATTGATTTAATGCATATAAACTGTCAGTGTAAAAAAAAATTATACTGTCATCCATTGATATGTGTTGCCACATCATTTAATGAGTTTAATAATACAAAAAGTGTCATGCTCATTTTTTTTTTGTAATTAAAGAGGGGAAACCCCATAGGAAAACTACAAAAGAACAATCCTAACTAGTAAAGGACACTCCTACAAGATCTTGAAACAAAAGAGAACTATATTAAAGTGTCATACTCATTAAATGACGTGGTAACACATCATTGGATGACCGTCTAAAACTTTTTTACATCGTCATATCTAATTAAACCCTAAAATATTATGGAATTAGTTATTACCTAAGTGTAAATGTTTATTTTTATTCTAACTTTTAATGACTTCGTTAGATTCTTTTTACTAATTATTGCAAGGTGTGATACATTGAAGTACTAAATTAGTACTCCAATTTTGAGGTGGAATAGGTAAGTTTAAGTAGAGATTTTTAATTTTAAGTTTATATTGTGACGATATTTTGCCATGGAAAAATAAAATAAAATGAAGCAGTTGTGTCTCATGAGAAAGAAAAATATATAGAAGGAAAGTTCTTAATTAACATTGAACTCAATCACTGAACTTAACCACATAGATACAAATCAAAGGAGTAAGATATAGAAAAAGAGACGCACACCATGTATGTCTTTTCAAATATAGGTATATGGTACGTAATAGGAGTTGTGTGCGCCTTG
Source organism: Sesbania bispinosa (assembly GCA_026901365.1). NCBI lineage: Eukaryota > Viridiplantae > Streptophyta > Magnoliopsida > Fabales > Fabaceae > Sesbania > Sesbania bispinosa. The sequence goes on along the minus strand of QLOH01000660.1, from coordinate 80,924 downwards.
AATGTTTGTCGTACGTTCACACCTTTTCAAGAGAAGCAGGAACAGTAGTACCTGAAAGAGAATATTATTAGTGATCTCAGTTACAACAATTAAAAATAAGCAAAGATATATGAAGTATTCAAATTTAAACATATATATAGCTACAAGAAATAGAATGAAATGATGTTATTAAGATTATAGAAAGCTTACTTCCACATTTGGTCCCAGATGGAGGAAGTTTCACTTTACAAGTCTTGCCTACAAAGAACGCTTTGTCGACACTGATTAATTTTTCAAGCAAAGGGGTAACATAATTGCATAAGCATGTTGCATTAGCATCTTTCACGGAATCACAACAAGCTTTTGATGGAGGAGTTTGTGGCTTTTTCTTTGAAACATATTTTACACATTCGGTTACCACAGTTTCATAGTGACTTACACATTCAAATTGAGCTGAGGTGCTAGGCAGATTCTCTAACACTAGGATGCTCGCAACAAGTACCAACATTGCAAAGTATAAGAATCTAATTGCCATGGTGATCGATCACTTTTCTATGCCCTTTCTCAACTTGGTTAATTAGGAATAGGTTGTAGCTAGGATTATGCTAACATTTGATAAACGCAGAACAATTTATATTGAAGGATGGGGAAATTAATGACGTGTATCTTTTGTTAAATTAATTTATGACGTGAACTAAGTCAGTTTACGTATAATTATTAAAATGTGAATAATTAATTGACATCTTTCTATATACATTAAAGTTGGGTAGATACGTTTTAATTCAAGATTTACTTTTTTCTATTTGTCACCGTTACGTGATCAAATATAATGAAGAGAAAAAGAAATAAGATTTTACAAGTAACAAGTAACCGTTTCAGGTAATTTGAGATTTAAATATTTAAAATTATAATTTAAATAAATAAGTCATTGCAATTTGAGAAATAAGCTTTATAAAATAAAAATTTAAAAAGAATTAATTTGAGTATATAAACAAATTAATAAGGCATGTGTGATGAAAAAATTAAAATATAAAGAAAAACAAAAATAATCATTTTGAGAAAACTGAAATTTAAGGAGAAATAATTAATTTTTAATAAAAATTAAAGTAATAAATAGTATAAGAGTTTTTAAATAAAAAGATGCAAATTAAATAAAGATGAATGTATCCTATATAAGAACAAAGATAATATAATAAGAGATGTTTCATTTTCAATTAATGACTCTAATCCACTGTATATATAGAAGTTGATTAAGGTGGTGAAACTTTAAATAAAAGAAAATTGTGAAAATTATTTAATGAGTAAAAGACATAATAACTTGTGTTTTATTTAGATGATACGATGTCTTGAAATTTGAATTTATAAATTTCAAATTGATAGTTAATATTGGAAATTTGGTTTTGTAACTAAATTTAAGTAATGGTATTTAAAAAACAAAATGACTAAACAACTAAAAAAGAGATATTTTTAAAAGCAGAAAATATAGAAAGAAAGGGAAGGAGAAGTTCTGTAATTCATTGATCTGAATTCCTCAAGAGTTATACACATAATAGCTAACCTTATATACAAGAGAAAAGAAAGGAAAAGAAGCGGGAAGAAAAAAAGAAAGCAAAAACATAAAAATGTAACAGAATCGGTTAGACTTGGTTTTGAAGCTGGAGGTTACTTTCTTCAAGCGATGTGGGACTCACATTCTCCATTCCATTTTTAATTTCTGATAGCCTCCCACAAGAAGGATGGAAGATATCCAATACTCCCAGCTTGGAAAGTAAGGAATTGAAAACTTTGGGCAACAAGACTTTAGTAAAGAAATCTGCAAGTTGATTGGAAGAGGAGATTTGCTGCACCGCATTAGACTGGATTGAACTTTATCTCGAACTACATGGTAGTCTATCTCCAAATGTTTTGTCCTCTCGTGAAACACTGGATTGTTTGCAATGTGATGAGCACTTTGGTTGTCACAAAAAAAACTGGAGGTTTTGAATAAGTGAGCTGAAGTTCTTGAAGAAGAAAATGTAACCATTGGAGTTCACAAGTTGCTGATGCTAAGGCTATGTATTTTGCCTCTACTGAAGATTTGGAAACAATGGTCTGTTTCTTGGCTCTCCAGCTGATGAGGGATTCTCCTAAGAAGAAGCAATACCCTGAAATGTAATGTCCAGAATCAATGCAACCTCCCCAATGCATCTAAATATCCCTCTAGTTGAACTGGTTTTTCTTGGGAAAAATAAACCAAGTCCTGGATTTCCTTTTAGATATCTCAAAATTTGAAGTGCTACCTTATGATGAGCTTGTGTTGGTGAGCCCATGAATTGGCTAACTTGTTATGTTGCAAAGGTGATGTCAGGCCTGGTTGAAATGAGTAGAGAATTCTTCCCACTAATCTTCTGTAAGAAGAAACATCAGCAAAGGGTTTTCTTGAGTCCTGATGAAGTTTGATGGCAGGATCAAGAGGGGTTGAAGCTGGTTTGCAATTGGCATGAGAGTTGTCTTCTAATAAGTCCATACAAAACTTGTGCTGTGAGAGAGAGATGCCAAGTGAGGATTGAGCAATCTCAAGTCCCAAAAAGTATTTTAGAGTCCCTAATATCTTTGATTCCAAAGAAATGGTGCAACTGATCTTTAACAAATTCAAATTGAGAGAGCAGTGCCAAACAAGAGAACATCATCCACATAGACAAGGAGACCGATGAATAATGACCAAACAATTAGAAATAAGGAGTTATCAGATGAAGACTGTTGATAACCAAGACTGATGAGAAAATGAGATAGCTTATCATACAATTGTCTGCTGGCTTGTTTGAGGCCATACAAAGACTTGACAAGCTTGCAAACTTTGGAGGAAGAAGAATCTGACATGCCTTAAGAGATACACATAGATGCCCTCCTTAAGATCACTGTTGAGTTTGAAATTCTGTGTGTCTAAACAGTCTACACAGGCTTGTATTTATATGTTGTACAATATTAATTACAATAGGAATGTGATGCTAAATCTAAGGCCTACAAATAAGTAACTGCAACAATATACTGCTAAGAATCTGTAACAGCTATTCTAAAAAAGATATGTGACTAATGTGATTAATTCTAACACTCCCCCTCAAGCTGGAGCATATATATCATATGCACCAAGCTTGTTACAAATATTTTCAACCCGAGGTCCCCTAAGAGACTTAGTAAAAACATCATCCAACTGATCATTAGAGCCAACAAAATCAGTAGTGATTTCTCCTGAAAGACCTTTCTCTCTTACAAAATGACAGTCAATCTCTATGTGCTTGGTTCTTTCATGGAAAACCGGGTTGGAAGCAATATGTAGTGCTTCTTGATTGTCACAAATTAGTTTCATCTCCTTGAAATCTCCCAATTTGAGTTATTGGAGTAATTGTCTCAGCCATGTAAGTTCACATGTTGTTGCTGCCATAACATGATATTATGCTTCTGCACTTGATCTGGAAACTATATTTTGCTTCTTGCTCCTCCATGATATTAGATTACCTCCAACAAAAACACAATATCCTGAAGTGGATCTTCTATCTGATGGTGAACCTGCCCAATCAGCATCTGAATAGGCAACTACTTTAGTGTTACCTTTGTTCTCATAAAGTAATCCTCTACTTGGTGCACCCTTGATATACCTTAAAATGCGAATGACGACATTCCAATGACTATCACAAGGAGCATTTAGGAATTAACTTACTGCACTTACAACAAAGGCAATGTCAGGTCTGGTTACTGTAAGGTAGCTAAGTTGCCGACCAGACGTCGGTATCTACCCGGGTCTTTCAGTGGCTCCCCCTGACCCGGTAGTAACTTGACATTGGGATCCATAGCAGTATCAATTGGTTAGCAATCTAGCATCCCGGTTTCCTAAAGTATATCAAGAGTATATTTTCGCTGGGTGATAGCAACACCTTTCTTTGACTGAGCAACCTCAATTCCCCAAAAAATATTTTAGAGGACCCAAGTCTTTCGTCTGAAAGTGGGTGGACAAATGTTGCTTAAGTCGATGGATGCCAACCTGATCATTACATGTAATGATAATATCATCAACATAAACAAGCAGGTAGAGACAGATGGTTGGTGAGGAATGCATAAAGAAGACAAAGTAGTCAGCTTCACATCTGGTCATGCCAAACTGTTGGAGAATAGTACTAAACCTCCCAAACCAAGCACGGGGAGATTGTTTCAAACCATAGAGTGGGCGGCGTAGTCGGCAAACTAAGTCAGAAGCGCCACTAGCAATGAAACCTGGTGGTTGTTGCATATACACCTCCTCTTGGAACTCACCATGTAAGAAGGCATTTTTAATGTCTAATTGATGGAGAAGCCATTGATGGATAGTAGCCATAGCAAGGAATAGTCGAATAGAGGCAATCTTGGCTACTGGAGAGAAAGTATTGCCATAGTCGAGACCAAAAATTTGTGTATATCTTTTGGCCACTAAGCGGGCTTTTAAACGGTCAACTTTTCCATCAGGCCCAATTTTGACTGTATAGACCCATCAACAACCAACTATTGTTTTGCCATCAGGTAAGGAAACCAAGTCCCAAGTACCACTGGAGTGTAAAGCAGCCATTTCATCCACCATTGCCTGTTGCCAGCCCGGATCAGACATAGCTTCTCCTGTAGTTTTGGAAATAGACACAAAATCCAAAGAGGACACAAAAGCAGAATAGGAAGGAGATATTCTATCATAATACAAACGACAAGCATAAATAGGATTAGGATTCCGAGAGGACCTGGTTCCTTGTGTAATGCAATGGGAAGTTCCGGTGCAAGATGCGGAGCAGGAGAGTCCGATGGAGCAGGAAATGAGTCTTGAGGAGGATGGAAGTCTGGATCAATTGGTTGCGGGTGAGGCCTCCTTTGATAAGTGCGAAGAGGAGGGACGATGACAGGGGTAGGGCCAATATGAAAAGAAGGTTGAGTAGGAAAAAGGTATTACTGGGATCGTGTGACTTGTCGCGAAACAGAAGAAAAGAATGGACGGGTCTTTAAAAAGGGTTACATCAGCTGCGACAATGTATCGACCAAGGTCAGGAGAGTAACAACGATAACCTTTCTGCATCCGGGAGTAAGCCGAGGAATAAACACTTAAAGTGATTTGGAAGCAAGCTTATCTTTCCCTGGAGTAAGGTCATGGACAAAACATGTGCATCCGAAGACGATGAAGAGGAAGAGAATAAAGGTCTTGTTTAGGGTACAATATAGAATGTGGTACCTGGTTCTAGAACTGAAGAAGGCATACGATTGATTAAGTAGCATGCAAGGAGAATGACATCCCCCCAGAAACAAAGTGGTACATTGTTGTGAAGAACCAAGGTACGAGCCGTTTTAACCAAGTGCCAATTTTTCCTTTCAGCGAAACTGTTTTGTTGAGGGGTATGAGCACATGATCAGATGGATAATACTCTGTGAAGTAAAAAAGGATTGAAACTGTGTAGACAAATATTCACGAGCATTGTCACTTTGCAATATTTTGATTTGGGTTCTAAATTGTGTTTGTATTTCTGAAAAGAAAGCTTGGAAAATTGAGAAAACATCTGATCTATTTTTTATGAGGAATACCCAAGTGCAACGAGAAAAATCATCAATAAAAGTAACAAAATAATGATATCCCAAACACGAAGTAACACGACTAGGACCCCAAATATCTGAATGAATCAAATGAAACGAAGAGACAACTCGTTTATTGACTCTGTTGGGAAAGGAACTTGCTGACATGTTTTCCAAACTGAAACGACTCACATTTCTAGTGTGGACACTTTAGACAGGTTAGGAACCATAAGACGCAACTTGGGAAGGCTAGGATGTCCCAAACGTTGATTAAAGAGAGATGGGTATACTCAACTGCTGGACACACAATAGGAGGTACTGAAAGGTGATACAATCCTGGGACTCATGTCCTACTCCAATCGTATGTCAAGTACTCCGATCCTGCCCGAGAACAGAATTATTGGCAAAAGTAACAGAGTAGGTAAAGTACGAGTAAGTTTATTGATGGAGATCAAATTAAATGGATAGCCAGGAATATAAAGAATAGACTCCAAGGAAAGTGTGGGAAGGGGTTAGTCTGGCCAATACCCTTTACGTGGTTTGGGAGCCATTAGCTAAAGTAACACTTGGGAGTGTGTCCATATAAGTAAGGTGAGAAAATAGAAATTTATTACCAGACATGTAATCAGAAGCCACCTGAATCAAGAATTCAAGAGGAAGACTGAGAGACAAAGGCAACAGGATTACCAATATGAGCAACTAAGCAACAGGTAAGTGGGATTGCATAGCAGCAGCAACAACGTGCTCATCATAAGGGATTAAGGTCATTTGTAAAACTGACAGCAAAGGTGTCCGATGAAGAAACAATCGCACTATGATCGGAGGCTCGGAGGAGATGAAAAGAACACTGCATGGAGTGGATTAGGACCAAACAGAGGTAGAACGGCCTCCTTCGGTGGTCGCCGCATGAAAAAGTGGCCGGAAAGTGTTGAAACACGCTCAGACACGCCGACGCATGCAGAAAACGCGCATATAAAGGTGTGACGGCGCGTGGAAGCGCGTGCGACAGTGGATGGTAGCGGGGCTTCAGATTCCGGGTCGTCGGCAGTGTTTGGGTCTGTTGGTGGTGGTCAGCAGTCAGCTGGTTAGGGCACAACTGATTGGGAAAAAAAAGGATAAAAAGGGGGGCACTGGAAAGATAGCGCAGTGGAGTTCCTAGGATCTTACAGCTCTTGATATCATGTTGAGTTTGAATTCTGTGGTGTCTAAACAGTCTACACAGACTTGTATTTATATGTTGTATAGTATTAATTACAATAGAATGTGATGCTAAATCTAAGGCCTACAAATAAGTACCTTCAAAAAAAATATATTGCTAGGAATCTGTAACAGCTATTCTGTAACATCCCGCATTATAGTTTTATTAAATCATAAGATTTAAAGGGAGGTCAATGTGTGAATAATTGAGGACTGAAAGTTGAAAGGATTAGAAGTCAAACTAAGTGTTAAACTAAGTTTCAGGGTTTTCATCTAAGTAAATTTTAGGAGTTTGAGTTAGCAGTTTGTAATCGATTACTGAGAGCAATATTTGTGGTAATCGATTACTCACAGTCTGTAATCGATTACCCAAGAGCTGAGTTTTTGGTAATCGGTACCAGGAGTTGGTAATCGATTACCCGAGAGCTGAATTTTTAGTAACCGATTACGCACAGTCAGTAATCGATACCTGAGAGCAGAGTTTTTGGTATCGATTACCAGGAGTTGTAATCGATTACCAGGAAAACTGGGCTTTTTGGTAATCGATTACCGAGGGTTGTGATCGATTACCAGATTACTAGAAGGGGTTTCTAGTGTCTTTTTAGCCGTCTGGTAATCGATTACAGGTAAGTCTGTAAATCGATTACCATCACTTATATATATATATATACCTGGTGCGAAAAAAATCAGAAATTCATGTTTTATTTTCTCCCTTTTTTGACTCCTAGAGAGAGAGAATCCTAGTGAGAGAACTTCAAATGAGGGCTTTTGAGAAGGGGATTTGGACAAGGAATCACCAAGAAGATCATCTTTACTCATCATTTCCCTCTTGATTTGCAAGAATGTGAGTGACATCTCTGTGGGGATTTGATTTTCAATTATTTCGAATTCCACAAGTGACTAGAGTATGATGCTATTTCGAATTTACGAAGAGGTTTAAAATTACCTTATTTCGAATTTGCCAAACAGTCTGTTAACGTAACGAGACTTTAGAAATTCGAAGAGAAGACAAATGTAAATTCGAGAAATAATACATAACAGGTATTCAAAAGGTAAATGATAGTTCTTTTATTCATGATCCAAATTCGAATTACATTGGTCGAATACACTAGAAATACATAGAAAAGAAATTGTCCTAAGTACCTAAAACATTAGAAAGGGAACTGTCCATAAGCTAGAATGAGTCCTTGACTCATGTCTTCCACACCTCTTCCCTCCTCTTCTTCCCCCACAAGCTTTTGATTGGGCCACACAAAGAAGAATTCTTTCTCCAATTTGTTGAACCACCATCGACTTGGGGAAAAAATCAAGGTCAGCATGGGGAAAACAATAATAGATTCATTTATTATATAAATGAACCTATATTTGGCCTACTACGTACAATCCAAAAGAAAAACCTTCAAAGAGAAAAGGTTGGAAAAAAGCCAATAGCTTTGGCTATTTCGTCAATCCCATAAAAAATGAAACCATTCCGGATTGGATTGTACGCAATAGCCAAAGAGATTAACTTCTTCATATTCTTTGAAGAGTTTCTTTAAGAGAATTTAGAAAGAGAAGAAGAGAGAATGGAGAATTGTGAAAGGATTGTGCAAAAATACTCTTATTATAGGAGTGAAAAGGTTCAAGTGTCATTAATAAGACCATTTTAACGTCCAATAAGGAGAATGCTCATAATGAAGTTAAGTGGACGGTGGCCGGTGGTCTTCATAACCTTTGAAATTGATCAAATGGAATTTGAAACGTGGTACAGGGAAGAGTGCAATCAAATCTCGAAAAGAGAAAGACTCATTGAGTTCAGGAATCAAGAAAAGACTAAGTGTCAAAGTTGAAGTTGTTTTCGAATATATGAAGCCAAAATTCCAGAAAGAAGATTTCGAGAAATCAGAGAGCATGAATTCGAGAAGCAGAAACAGAAAATTCGAAAACAAGATGTCTGAAGACTTAGAAGATTTCTGAAGAAAGAAAGGAAGTTTCGAAAAGACAGAAGACAAAAGAAGACAGTAATTGAAGATCAGAAACGATTTTCTAGTTAGCAGAAGACGTGGCAAGCATGCACGCTGCCAACACATAGGTCTAGATGATGTGTCACATGTACATTAGTTAGCCGTTAGGATTAGGAACTATAATAGGTAAACTCTTAATGTAATAAGGGTTTGCAAATCACTCATACTCAAATTCTCTGAAAACACCTTAACACGTCCGAACTCACTGCGACAAACAGGTTACAAGGAGAACAAAGTATGTGATGAACCCATCCATTTCTTTTAATGCAATTGTTCTTACAATTCAATTTTCTTTTCTTTGTTTACATTATGCATTGCTTTCCTTTGAACTTTCGTTAAATTCTGTGAAAGTTGATTTCTGAAAATATATTTTGGGAACTTTGATGGATATTCTGAATCAAACAGTTCTAAACTCTTTTGAAAGATAAGTTCTATGAAAATTTCTGGAAAAATCAAGTTTTCCCTTACTAATTCTACAAATCAGAAACACCATAAACCTACTTTTTAAAAGAGTCCCGTAAGAGGATCTGATTCTAATCCCCAGATTGTTCTTAGACTCAAAGTGATAAAAGATAATTTTCGAATTTAGATTTTATCACCACAAACAAATTGGCACGTCCGGTGGGACTAAATTGCCAAAAAGTAGTATGTGTTATGATTTTTGAAAAAATATGTTCTTGCATGCGTTTGAGAAGTGGAAGAACAATATCTGTTCAAATGGCTAATAGTTCAGGACAAACCGAAACTGGAAACAATAATAGGGATATAACAACTACTAATGCTACAAATTCTAAGAATTCACAACCCCAAAGAAATGAGTCTGTGAATAACAATGAGAATGGGGCAAATGGAATAGTAGTGTTAACAGGGAACAATCAACAACTACTACTACTACGCAAGAACAACCTGTAGTAAGTCAAATTGGTTCTACTATCCCTATACCCAATTTTGTTTCTTTGTCTCAAAATGGACAAACCAGTGTATGGGTTGCCATATGGGATTCGTCCTAAATTCTGGGACGGCTCCACCAACTATGTCAATAGTAGGTCCTACAGTAACTCGTGGACCTATTTTTAATCCCTTTGTGGGAAGTTCTTCTTCATCTATTACAAATTCTACGTTGCAAACTTTGAGGCAACAGATGGATGAAAGTAATCATGAGATGGTAAATATGTTGACAAGGCAATGGCCACAGTATTTGATCCACTAGTACAAACAACAAATACCAATTATAATTTGTTGGCTAGGCAAATGGAGAGGATTGCGGATGTGTTTGGGGCACCCACAGATTCTATAGCAAGACAAGTGGCTAATATGAATCCCCCTGTGAATCAAGGGGATCAGAATAATCAAATACCAAATCCTATTAATCCTGTTGAAAATAGGGAAGAAAATGCTCCTAGAGTTATCCTGAATAGAAATCAGAATGCTGATGAAATGCTCGAAAGGATAAGAGCAAATAACTTAGGGGGGGCAACGAAATGTTGTTAGAATTGTTGAGCAAGTCCTGAATAGACATGGATTTAATGTAGGATTTGCGAATCATCCTTATGTAGTATCTCCTTTTACCCATATGGTATTGCAAACTGAATTGCCAAGGGGATGGAAAGTTCCCAAATTTACTAAGTTTCTGGAGAAGTAGGAGAATCTACTGTCGAACACATTGCTCGATATCAAATCGAAGCAGGTGATTTGGAAAATAATGAAGAATTGAAAATGAAATATTTTCCTAGTTCTTTAACCAAAAATGCTTTCACTTGATTTACAACTCTTCCCCCGAATTCGATTCATTCATGGAATCAATTAGAAAGAGGTTTTCATGAACAATTCTTTAGAGGGGAAACAAAAGTTACTTTTATGGATTAGTGAACATTAAGAGGTCTTCGAATGAGTCAATAGATGACTATTTGAATAGATTTAGACAAATGAAAGCAAGGTGTTTTACTCAAATTCCTGAATATGAATTAGTCCAAATGGCTGCAGGAGGGTTGGATTATTCAATTCGAAAGAAATTGATTAATCAAAAACTTAGAGATATGGCCCAATTGGCTGATAAAGTTAGGCAAATTGAACATTGAAGAAAGAAAAAGAAAGGTTCAGGAAACCCGAGAAAGTCTTTCGAAAAGACAAGATAGCATATTTAGAAGTTTCTGATGATAGTGATTCGAATATGATATAGAAGATAATGATGTTCATGTAGCAGAACTTAAGCCAGGACCTCCTTATGTTTGTCAATCTTTGAAACCTAATGGAAATACTAATAATGATATGAAAGATAGGTTTCCAAAGAAAAATTATGGTTTCAATATTTCGAAAGCAGATCAAATTTTCGATATATTGGTAAAAGACAAACAAATAACTCTAAGTGATGATCATAAAATTCCTTCTCAAGAACAGAGAAGAGGTCGAAAGTATTGTAAGTATCATCATACTTATGGATATTGGACTAATAGTTGTGTTCGTTTCAGGGATATTATCCAAGAAGCCATTACACAAGGGAGGTTGAAATTTGAAGAAAAAACTCCAATGGCAATGAAGATCAATTCTGACCCACTTCAAGTGAATGCGAACTATGCAAAGCCTGTGAGCATCAATATGGTTGAGGTGAAAGATTCGAACTCCATTCAACAAGCCACTGAGATGGCTGTTGATGATGATCAGGAAGTTCAATACATTTTTCCCAAAGGGGGAGAGTCTTTACTTGAATTCCTGAACAGGAAGAAAGCAGAGGATGTTTCAATAGACTTCTGTCCTAGGTGTCATGCAGTGTTTGACAGATCTGCTTCAAAGGCATTTCGTGATTCTGGAATGAAGAAGCACTATCAGGAAGTGGCTGCAAAAAGCCAAAAGAATGATAATAAGCAGAAAAAAGTAAAACCTGCTTATGGAGGATGGATTTTGAATACTAGTTCGGTTTCGGGAGAAAGAATGCCTCCAAAAGAAAAGGTTTTGAATAAGGGTAAGCAACCTATGAACCCAAATTTCCAAGTTTCTGGAAAACCTCGAACCTTTGTGCCACCTTCAACTGTTCCTCCGAACAAGTGGATTCGTCCTGGGTATCCTAAACCTCAGTATAACTATCAAGGATTCCAGCAGAGGCCTTATTATTGAAATAGGCCACCAATGACAAGACTCAATGGAGGAGGGTGCAAAGGATGAGGAAGGCTGCTTTTGAGGAACAAGGACAACGCAACATGGTAACTGCAAGAGAAAATAATCAGCCTAAGCCAATTCAAGTCAAGAACACGCAAGTGATTCAAGTGCAAGCAAATCCAAAGCATCCTTCATATGCATAAATAGTGAAGAAGAAACCTTCTTTCCAAGTTACTGGGGGTTTCGAAGAGAATGAAGATGACTTATTGACTGAGAATTTCGAAACAGGCTTCGCAGATGGTCTTGAAGACATTTGCGCAGTAGTTTCTGTTTTGCCTACTGAATATGCTGAAGAACTTGAGAAAGGCTTGGCAGAGGAAGATTATGAAGAAGATGATATAGGTGATGATCCCATTTGTTATACTTACATTGGCAAACAGATTTTCCAGAATACTTCTGCAGTATTCGAAAAACCAACTGAGGAAATGAAACTTCACATGAAGCCTTTGTTCATTAGGGCTTTAGTTGGGGATGTAAGTATTGGAAAGGTACTTGTAGATTTTGGAGCGGTAGTGAATTTGATGCCGGAATTTATGATGAAGAAGTTGATGAAGACTAAGTATGATCTGATGCCTCATCAGATGATTATCACAGACTTTAGTGGGAAGACTTCGAAATCAGAAGGAGTATTATGTTTGGAACTAACAGTGGGAACCATCATGAGACCCACTATGTTTGTTGTAGTTGATTCGAAAGCAAACTATAACTTGTTACTTGGAAGGGAATGGATCCATGGTGTAGGTGTTGTTCCATGTTCAATGCATCAGAGACTTTGCATGTGGACTAAAGAGGGTGTACCCATTTATGTTGATGGGGACAAGAATTATATTTTAAAGTTGAAGAAGATGTTGTAGATGTGAGGAGTACAGAAAAGAAGGTCATGAAGATTAGACCTTATGAGGTAAATGACAAGTATATGTTGACCCCTACCAAAGTTCCATATTCGTTGAGGATAAATCCAAATTTTGGATTTATGTTACAGTGTGATGTCAGCCCTTTTGAGGCCGCAGAAATCTCTGAATGGTCAGATCCAGAATAGATTTGAGCTTTTGGGCTCGAATTTCGGCCTATATGGCTGTAAAGAAGGTAGAAGCGGCTCTCGAAGCCGAATTTGACCAAGATAAATAGAATAAAGAAATAATGGCCCCTAAGGCCGAATGGTAAGAAGGAAGAATAGTCATTGAGGAGATAATAGAAGAAGAAATTTCATCAGAAATAAGAAGTGAAGATTTTGAAAGTGTTTCTGAGAAAAATGGAGATTCTGAAAAGAAGTATCTTGAGGAAATGGTCAAAAAGGTTGAGACATATGTTCAAGAAACACAAGGGTTTGAGTTCGAAAGATTAGATTGTATTTATGATGACTCCCCTTTAGGTTTTGAAGGATTCTTGTCTCAAGGCATTAAGAAAATGGAAGCTCAGGATCCTTTAAAAGAAGTAAACTTGGGAAATGATAATGAGAAAAGACCCACGTTTATAAGTCAGAATCTCGAAGGATAATTCAAAGAGAAAATCATTGATTTGTTGAAAGAGTATAAAGATTGTTTTGCTTGGGACTATCATGAAATGCCTGGTTTGATCCGAGAACTGGTGCAGCATAAACTTCCAACTTTTCCAGAAAAGCGACCAGTAAAACAGGCTCCAAGAATATTTGCTCCAGAAGTAGTTTCAAAAATCAAAGAAGAAATAAAGCGTCTTCTAAAGGCTAAGTTCATTCGAACTGCCAGGTATGTTAACTGGATTTCTAATATTGTACCTGTTATCTTTAAGGGTATGTATTGATTTTCGAGATCTTAATAATGCAACCCCTAAAGATGAATACCCAATACCGGTTGCTGATATGTTAATAGATTCGACAGCAGGAAATGAACTTTTAAGTATGTTAGATGGGTATTCAGGTTATAACCAAATCTTCATTGCTGAAGATGATATTTCAAAAACAGCTTTTCGATGTCTTGGTGCAATAGGCACTTATGAATGGGTAATGATGCCCTTTGGCTTAAAAAATGCTGGTGCAACTTATCAAAGAGCCATGAATTCGATTTTTCATGATTTAATAGGAAATTTCATGCAAATCTATATAGATGATGTTGTGGTTAAGTCTGAATCAAAAGACTTGCATTTAGATCATTTAAGACAAGCTTTCGAGAAAATGAGAAAGCATGGATTGAAAATGAATCCTATTAAATCTGCTTTTGGTGTATCTGCAGGAAATTTATTAGGATTTCTTGTACACAAGAAAGGTGTTGAGATTGATAAAAATAAAGCTAAGGCAATTCTCGAAGCATCTCCACCTACTACCAAGAAACAATTGCAGTCTTTTCTGGGAAAAGTAAATTTCTTTCGAAGGTTCATTTCAAATCTATCAGGAAAGACAAGGGTATTTTCCCCATTGCTGAAATTAAAGAAAGAAGAAAACTTCAAATGGGAAGATGAACATCAACAAGTCTTTGAGGAAATCAAGAAATATTTCACAACTCCTCCAATTATGACTCCTCCTTTGCCAGGAAAACCTTTGAAGTTATACATTTCTGCTTCAGAAGCCACAATAGGAAGTATGTTGGCTCAAGAGGACGAAAATGGCGTTGAAAGAGCCGTTTACTATTTAAGTAGAGTCCTTAATGATGAAGAAACTAGATACTGTGCTATAGAAAACTTGTGTTTATGTTTGTACTTTTCTTGTATTAAACTTAAGTATTATGTCAAACCTCATGATGTATTTGTAATTTCTCACTTTGATGTAATAAAGCACATGTTGTTGAAACCTATATTGCACAGTAGAGTTGGAAAATGGGCATTAGCATTGACTGAGTTTTCGTTAAAATTTGTCCCATTGAAATCAATGAAGAAACCAAAAGGGACCACAAAGGTTTCGGACAGGATCTTTGAGTTTGAGAGTATAAATAGCTTCTGAAAGCATATCATAAACATGGGCTAAGAGACATCTGTTTAGGTCAATTCGAATACCTCTGGCTAACATTTGAGCTAAAGGAAGGAAAGATTTTGGTATTTGGTTAGACCTAGAACAGAAAACGAAAGCAGACAGCCAGTAAATGAGAAAAGCCACATGTTCATTTTCAGAAACTAGACTTGGCATTGTTTTGGATGAAACTGGAACAAGACAATTTATCCCAGCATGGTTCAACATGAGGTTCGAGAACCTTCATGAAAGGAAGAATTAATTGGCCTTCAGGTCGAAGGCCAGTAATGGCAGCAACATCAAAAAGAGTTGGAGTGATCATGCCATAGGGTAAGTGAACGGAATTGGTAGATCTTTCCCAGAAAAGAAGAGAAGAAAGAATTAGAGCAGGGTCAAAACTAAGATCAAATTTACTTAGTTGAATAAGATAAAAAATACCAAGTTGCTTCCATAAAGCTCCCATAGTATTTTCAACCCTATTCAACCACATGACATAGGAGTCTTTTCGAGCAGGAGGAGTTGCTCGAAAAACATCAGTGGTGTTTTCGACATGGTCTGTTCGAATTAAAGATTTGAAAATTCAAATTTTCTCCTCTTTCGAACTTGGGAAAAACTCATTATATTGATCAAAGGAAGAACAAGGAGTGTATGGACCTAAGAAACAATATTGTTTTTTTCTTAATGGAATAGGGAATGAGTACCTGGGAATTCCAGATAGCTATTTTCTCTTCAGTATTTTCAGGATCAAGGACGTAAACTCTATCATCCCTAGCAAGGAAGTCACCTTTGACAATGGCAAGTGGGGCTGGAGTTGAACCTTGAGAAGCCATTAATGGTGTTTCTTGGAGTTCTTGAGAGAGAAAGAAACGCAATGGAACGATGCAAATGAGCTGAAAATGCATCAAGAAAGGTAAAATTAGAACCTTTGAGATGTTTAATCGGTGAAAATCAAGTTAAAACAAGAAAAAGTGATCAAAAAGAGATAAAGATCATACCTTGAGTGAGAAGGAATGACACCGGTTGAGAGAAAAGCTAAGGTTTTTTTAGGTTGAAGATGAAAAGTGAAACTGAAAAGTTTTTACTTAGTATTTATATGAGAGAGAAACAACATGATTACAAAGAAGTTTAAAAGGTAACCATGATTACACGTTTCTTGGAACGTGAGTTAGTAGCCCAAAAACGTGGGAAAGTCAGTTAGCTTTCAAAAAGGTAACTGAAATATTAATTTAATTGGAAAATGAAAGGTTTCTATCTGAAACAAATATTTAAATTTTCCTTTTAAATTTTGAATAACTGTTATAAGGAATACCAAAGGTTTGTTCCAAAAATATCTCTTTCTTAAAAAAATAGATTATTACTTAAAAGAGACTATTTTTGCGGGGGCATCTGTTTGGATCTGATTTTCAATTATTTCGAATTCCACAAGTGACTAGAGTATGATGCTATTTCGAATTTACAGAAGAGGTTAAAATTACCTTATTTCGAATTTTGACAAACAGTCTGTTAACTTAGAGAAATTCTTGATTGAAGTTAACGTAAAGAGACTTTAGAAATTCGAAGAGAAGAAAATGTAAATTCGAGAAATAATACATAACAGGTATTCCAAAAGGTAAATGATAGTTCTTTTATTCATTATCCAAATTCGAATTACATTGGTTCGAATACAGTGGAAATACATTAGAAAAGAAACTGTCCTAAGCTCGAATGAGTCCTTGACTCATGTCTTCCACACCTCTTCCTCCTCTTCTTCCACCACAAGCTTTGATTGAGTGATAAGTGAAAAATAGTTGATAAATTAGTATATATTTTATTTCACTTATCAAGGACAAAATGGTAATTTTGCCCCATTTTTATCCCTTTTTATTTAATATTTAATAATTTGTATTTATTAATCCTAGTTTTGAATTTGATGCTATTTTAATAGATTTATTGCTGATTTTTGCAGGATTCTTGCAAAGATTCAATTTAGATATTAAATGACATTAAATAGGAAGGATTTATGCAAGATTGGAGATTGATTGAGGACAATTAATTAAAGATTTGAAAAAGATTTGAATCATTAATGAGGAGATAGAGTCAATCAATCAAAGATGTGGCAGACAAGCTTCCCAAATAAACAAGGGTTGTACAATAAATACAAAGATATCAAAGAATAAAGGGAAACAAGGAAGGACAAACAAGCGAAAACCAGTCTCGGGGAGAGATCAACAAGTTAAAAGAGGAAAGTTGAAGCTGCAAACGCTAGCTGCGCTTCACCCCGCGCTATAGCGCAGGTGAAGCGCAACTCTCTGGAACCTGCGCTGCAGCCTGCGTTGTAGCGCAGCTTGAAGCGCAGAACACGCAAATCACGTCCCAGTTGCTGTTTTTAAGAAGATCTCTTCCCAAATTTGCTTTGTCTTTCCTTATCTATAAATAGAAACCTCGTGCGTCAGTCCTAGGAGTTAGCGAGTTGGACAATTACTTCGTTAACAAATTCAATTATGTATTCCAGCTAAGTTTAGAGTAGGAGAGGAGGAGCGCTTCACGAGGATTGAAGATGGTGACAACGTCTTCAATGGTTTGTATGGCTACTTCATGTAGTTAACTCTCCAGTGGGATTGGATGTAATTGATTCTATCCTTGAGTGTATATAAATGCTATATTATTGTGTCAATAAGGTCCCTATCTATAATGGTGGTAATCTTATTCTGTGTTTATTCCTAATTCCCACGCTTGCGTATGGAGTTATAGGCTAGTTTGTAATTCACGTTACGACTAGGAGTGGGGATGGGGGAGCCGATACTTAGGAAACCCAAACTCTGATTGAACAAGATTACTCGGTTAATACTGACGGCTGATGAGGGATTACTAATGAGCGAGGGGTAGTGTGAGTACTCTAAGTGAAGGAGCATTCGACCAATAGGACTTAGTAATCAATAGCAAAGGGTTAATTGATTGTTAATCTTGTGATCAAGAGGTGAGTATATCTAATGAGTGATGGTAGTGACAGTACTGGAGTGAAGGTATATTCAGTTCATAGGGCCATGTATTTCAATTAATTATTTACAAACGGAATAAAAGAGAGCAAAATAAGCCGAGGGTAAGTCTGTCGCCTAGGAGAGCCCGCATGGATTATCTTTGAGTGTGTGAGGCTGCTGGTAACTCGGGGTCTTAGCAATAAAGTTTGTCTACATATTTTATAGAGTATACCAACACAAATAAGTAGTCTTTATATGCACAATGGGTGTGATGAGATGAAATCCAATCCCGATCCAAGTAAAGTGTCTCTAACTCTACCTTTCTAATTCCAATTAATTGTCTACTCTCTACCATTCTACAATCATACTCTTTAAACTGTGTTTCCCCCCTTGATAAATACGATTTCAGTTTACATAAATAACCGTTCCCTGTGGATACGATATCTTACTTACTATTATACTGCTGGTTTTGTGGTTCGCTTGCCAGAATTCCATCAAGTATTTTTGGCGCCGTTGCCGGGGAACGGTTCTAATTCTCCCCCTAAGTTGATTAGTTTTCTGCAATTTTTTAGGAGTTTCTCGTTATAGTTAAGATTTTGTTAAGCAATTATCAAGAAGTTATGAAGCATAAATGAAACTAAACAAAGAAGATTTTTATTAAATCTTTACAGTTGCTCAGATACAGGTTTTGAAAAGAAAGCTCAAAAGAGAAACTTAAACAAAACATTTGATATTTACAAAAGTAGGTTTTCACAAAAAGGAAAAGAGGTTACATTCCAAAAATAGAATGCATCCATCCATTGCTAACGCCAGAGATTCCTCCGAAGGCCTGAGGCATAGCCTTATCAGACTTCATCTCTTTCAAAGCCATCCCCACTCCTTTCACTGCAAGAGCTTCAGGAGTTGCCTCAGAGCCCCAGACTTCATCTCAGCCGTGCTTTGCTGCACGCATTCTCCTTGTGACATCTGGGACAGTGGAGGTGCATCGTTTAAGACTGTATTTCGACCAACAGTCAGCACCTTAATTCCAAGAACCACTATGTCAGTAGTTCTCTTCATAAGATTGACTATTCTGGGATCTCCCAGTGGTCTTCCAGTCCACCTATGATGCAACAAGATCACCATGGTCCAAGTATAGAGAAATGGGTTTTCAGATGAACCCTTTCCCTTACTCTTCATTCCATACATCATCCAAGATGACTTGATCTTTGCCTCAACATGTTCCAAGATACTTTCTGCTATTTTCCTTTGCTTCTTT
The DNA here is from genome assembly GCA_026901365.1 of Sesbania bispinosa. Lineage (NCBI taxonomy): Eukaryota > Viridiplantae > Streptophyta > Magnoliopsida > Fabales > Fabaceae > Sesbania > Sesbania bispinosa. The sequence goes on along the minus strand of QLOH01000660.1, from coordinate 61,904 downwards.
ATCATCCTATTGAGAGCCACTAACTCAGAACCTTAGACAAAGCTATGGAAGAGCTTTGAAGATGTGAGTTTGTGTGAAGAGCTCTTGTGAATTTATAGGACTTTAAAGCAGGGGTAAAACAGAGAAGTAAGAAGAACGAATCCATTGGATTGTTGTTCACGCGATGTATATAGGCTCAGATAGCTTTGATGATGACGGTTTCAGACTTTGGGAGTCTTGAAACGTACATCATTGATTGGTCATAGATGAAGCACCATAGGAAACTGAGTCATTAGCATGGTTAAAGTGAGTTTTGGAAAACGTTTTTAAAAGACAATTAAAAAGAAACATAAAATCATATTTGAAAATATTTTTGAAAATACGTTTTCAGAAAAAAATAGAAGAGAAAGTGTGAGAAAACATTCAAAGGAAAACCTTAAAAACAGACTTATATAGTATTAGAGCAAAGGATATTATGATTATTAAAAAATTAAGTGCCAAACACATTTTTGAAAACATAGATTTTAGAAGACAAAATATGTTTAAAGACAGAGAGAGAGGAAGGTTTTTTAAAATTAAAAAAAACTTTTTCGAAAAAATTTTGAGAGAGAGAAAGAAAGGAAAAAAAAATTCTGTAAAGGCATGTATCTGATAACTTTTTATAAGTCTTTTAAGTTTGTACTTATTAAGGGTTTCTTAAAGGCTTTTAAAAGTATTTATGGAGATAGGTATTCAAAGCTGTAAAAGTTTTAAGATGAAGTGATGTTACCATGAATTTTGTTATTGTCCACTGGGTAAAGAAGTCCCTTCTGACATTACTTCTTGCTTGAAAGACCTTTTCTTCATCTGAGGTTGCTTGATGTCTGCACGTTTCAGTATGCTTTTGTCTTTTGTGCTCCCAGAGAATCTTTGAACAGTCATCTTAACCTATCCCTTTACAATTGAGTTGGATTCTAATGACTTGAGTAACTATCCCTTAACATTTTAGACCCACAATTTCAGACACTCCATAAGGAGCCTTCTGAACGGGTTAGATGAATAGAGATATTACTAAGTTAGTATGATCAACTCAGAGATTGAGTTAGGTTTGGTGCATAGAGTGTTAACCATCTTTAATATTGATAACCCACGCTTTCAGAGAGTTCATTTTGAACTTCCTGAATAGGTTCAGACAATGAAGATGTTATCACACTATGTCCTTTTAGATGATGTTTCTTAGATGGTCTTTTTAAAACATGTTTCCTGAAACATTCAAACTAGAAGTACCTTTCAGTAGCACCTGATTGTAATTTGTCTAATTATTTAACTTAAGCATTTTAGAATTACATATAACATTTAAAAATTATCTTATTAGGTTAATTAAATTTATCTTTTAGAATCACAATTTGTTAATCAATTAAGGATAGAGTTATAGACTTAAAATGTGCACAAGAGGAAACACATATAAATAAATGGAACACATAGAATGTTAATAATAAGAGAAACACATATAAACAAAGATAGAAAGTGAAATGGACTCAAAACTGAAAGACATAGATACAGAGAAAAAAAAAATCAGAACACAAGTGTATCATTGATCTTCAACAGGTTTGTTCTCATTGGCACTGACTTTCTCCTTTTGTGTTTTCAGCATCTGCAGTTCACGTTGATAGAATCTGAGTGTTTTCTTCCAGCCGTCCGATGCGTTCATTCAACTTCCTTATATTACATCTTCTGAAAATTTCTCTTAAATCTCCATGATTTGTTAGAGAATCAGATGATTCCATATGATTCTGAGTTGATGACGGAGAATTGTGTTCTTCTTTTATCTTTGATGGTATCCCCTTAGAATGTTCATATTCCTTTATAGTGAACAAGGGTGATGGCTCCTGGTCAAAGAGTCTTTCAATAGGAAATCCTTTATATTGAAGGATTTTCATAATCAGTGTAGTATGGGGAAAGACTTTGACTTCTTCTAATTTTCTTCTCATCATATGGTAGAGGATGGTTCTGGGAAGATTTAATCTTTTCCTTTGAAGGAGATGTATCAGCACGAATCTTTCCATATCAGAGATGATGATTGTATCCTTTCTCTTGGGTAGAATACAATAATTAATGATTGCCAGCAGAATTCTGGGAATTTCCAGTAAGTTTGAGCAAACTGGTGGTTCAAGAGTTCTGCGACCAAATAACATTTGATCATGCATCTCTTTCTCTCTATCATTGATTTCCCAATCTGAAGAGAATTGTTTTCCGGTTGCTTCAACCCTAATGCTTTCCTTTAGAACCTTGAAGTCCACTCTGATAGGCATTCCCATTACTGAAGTGTTTATACCACTTGTCTCTTCAAGAAACACTTCTGAGTTGTTCCAGAAATCTAGAACACTCTGCTCATGCCAGGGGAACGATGCCTCTTCAAGAAAGGAAATCCAGCCAACATCCTTGAAATACTCAGAGATTTTTAGACCTTCTTTGTCAAAGTCGCTTAAATTTACTCCCCTTGTGGGAATAATTCTTTCATCATACTTGCATAGACTTTGAGCACAAGAGATTGCTGATCTTGATGCCATTGAGATAGATTAAGATGAATTGGAAGGAAATAAACTGTGAGGTTCTTCTGATGATCTTCCAATCCTTTAAGTAGGCAATCAAGCGTCGCTTCATTTTATGAAAGGAGCGGTTCCATCCACTAAGCAGTTGTGGAGAGATGTGCATCGTGTCCTTTGAGAGAAACCGGTTGATGATTCAATGATTCACATCGTGCCGTTTCATATTTTCAAAAACAGTTATGACTAACACACACGACTCTTCATATACTTAATTTGAAAGCGCAGTTATTACTACACTAAACATGTGTGACTCTTCAACACATATATTTAAATAAGTAAAGCATACATAAAATGAATCATACATTTCACACAGTAAACATAGTAAAACACATATCATGCAGACATATATTTACATAATTTAGAAAGCATGAAACAATTAAATCATGTAATCATATTTTTCACAATTTCAATAAAACAAATCATGCATCAGATTAATGACTATATTTAAAATTTTAACTTAAATATAGATAGGAAAGGTGTTACCAGTTTGTGATCTAGAGATAGATTCATTTCCCTTTTCTGTTGCGTCCTGTGCTTTAGCCTTATGAATAATGAGTATTGGAAAAATGATTTTCCTATTCTCATTGTCATTCTTCAGAGTTGCTTCAGCCTGGTGAGATTTCCATCTTCTAAGGATCTACTCCTTCTGCATTTGTTAGATGCTCAACCCGAAGGTGAGCTCTGATACCAATTGTTATAACCACAGGCAACACTAGAAGGGGGGGTTGAATAGTGTTTTAGACATTTTAAGACAATTTTGGAAATCTTTATTTTAAATCAATCACGTAAGTGATCATTGTACAAAACAAATCTTAAGATCAGAGTTATTTTAAATACATGCGGAATATATGAATGATTTAGATTAAAAGCTTTCTCTTACACTTAAGATTGTTTTGATTTTAAACAAACTTCTCTTAGTGTCTTCTGAAGAATATTACTAAGAGTACCTTCAGAACTGTTTCTGAAATACTTTAGATGATCAGAGACCATCTATATCATGTGTCTGAACTGAGTTCCTGTTGGGCTCACTTCAGACAGATATTTCAGACATCCCTCTGAATATATTCTTCTATAATACTTCAACCTACACTAGAGACGTTTTAATGTTATGTTTGTATGAAAACTTTTTTTATTGAAATCCTTGAGTTAAGCTTGTTATGAAAAGTACTTTTCAATCCCCATAGTAAATATAAAACTGTAAATAAAAGAGATCGAGAGAAGGAAAACTTAGACACAGAATTTATCCTGGTTCACCCAGAACCCCGTGGGCTACATCCAGTCCCAGAGGCAAACCACCACCGGATTTTCCACTAAGTACCGTCTCTTCAGACAAACACGAGTACAGTCTCTCCAGACATACACGAGTACAGTCTCTCCAGACATACACGAGTACAGTCTCTCCAGACATACACGAGTACAGTCTCTCCAGACATCAACATCCAGGATCACACAGACCCTGAACACACTAGGTCACACCGACCCAGCAAAGTAGTCTTTTCTATTAAGCCTCTCCAAGCTCTAAGAGTATTCTTTCTTCCACCAAGCCTCTCCAGGCTCTCAGACACTTATCCAAGTGTTGAGTATTACTACTCAATCTAAGCTAGATGTTTGCAAGAACCTCTCAACTCAGATTCTTCTTGTACATAGAGGTTACTGAGTACATACTCAGGATACAGTCATTACAAACTAAATACAAGGATAGACAGTGATACAAGTGTTTGAATTTAAGTACAATCCCTGTCTTTTCTATGAGGAATACATCCTCTGAGAGTAGGCTAACTAAGATATGAAATTAAGCTCCAGCCTCTTTCTCCAACCATTGGTTTCCATGGGCTACATTCTCACCCGTATCATTGGAATACCAAGGTATCTTCAAAGCTTCAAACCGTACCTGGTTTGATAGTCATTTGTACAGCATGATTGCCTTCCCGACAACCAACTCACTTGATCAACAGACCAACTGTACAATCTAACTAACTGACCAGCTGATCAGTAGCCCGATTGAGAATTAACTCTCTGATCAATCGTTGTTGACATTTTCATGATGTATTTTAGCTCGAGTCAACTCTTGTTAACTGTAAGACACTCAGCCTAGTTAACAATTTTCATCTTGATTGATTTCAAGAACCTTCTTGAAAAACAATCCCGATTGATCTATCTTGGTTGTCCAGCAGCTGCATGGTTGTTTCCAACAACCTGATTGATCTTCTACCCAACCAGCTTGGTTGTGTGCTGCAACCACAACTTGGTTGGACCGACCAACATCTTCAAATTCAATCTTGAGGCTATTTATATATTCTTCTTGAATATAGCCGTTGAAGATGATTCATAATACCGTTGAGCTTTTGATGATGTGGCTCATATAGCCGTTGTGTAATAGCTTCTCAAACGGTTGCTTCTCCTTAAGCATATTGAGTGTTCAGAATACTCCCGTTCTGACACTTCTGTTGATGAGATCTGTTTTGAGAGATGTGATGATTATGTGTATTCTCTCTCTTGAGTTCTTCTGCTTTCTTGCATCTGTTTTATCCAGCTTGCATCTGCTTGCTCCAGCTTGCATTTTCTTGCATCTGCTTGCATCTGCTTTATCTGCTTTATCCAGCTTGCATTATCTTGCATCTGCTTGCTTTCAGATTTCCTCTGATTCTTTTAAGAGTATGTATCCGTTGAATTTCCCTTTTTGCTTATTCTGCATATACTCCTTTTTCACTTGCTCCTGACACCATTACTTCTTTGAATGAGATGTCTTGATCAATAGTCGTTGTTTGCAGATTCCTCTTTTGATATTTAGATAAAGATGTTGAATTGAATATATTTTATTCAAACATCTTCCTTGTTGCTTCTGCTTAGTCTCCTGAGCTTTTCTTCTGCTTTGTTCCAGATTGCACAAATGAAGAAATGTCTCGTTGAAATGCTATCGTTTAGAGACAGCAAATAGTCTTCTTTTAATCCGTTGTGAGACACGCTTCTTGAGAGTTCTGACATAGTACAACGTTGGTGCTGCAGTAAAGCTGCTACCTATTGTTGCTGCGATTGCTGCGTTGCAGAGATTTCCTCAGTGGTGTATGAAGTTCAAATGCACCGGAAAAGGTCTTTGTGTTTGTTGCCACAAATGTGTTTCAACGTACGAGCAGCAGAGACTTAGAAAAGTCTTCACGCAAGGTTTCAGCAAAGATGCTACGTCATTACTAAAGCTTCAGACAGCTTCCAACCTTCAGACGGGTTCGGCTATTCAGACGGACTTGGCTCTTCAGATAGCTTCATCACTTAAGACAGGTTGATGACTTCAGACAGCTCAAGTCTTTTAGACAGCTTCGTTACTTCAGACAGGTTGCGTTCTTCAGACAACTTCAATTCTTCATACTGGTTGACACTTCAGAAGCCTTCTTCCTTAGAATTGTAGCTTCGTTCTTCTTTGTATCTTCTTCTTCTTCTTGTATCTCTTCTTCTTTTCTTCAGTTCATTGTTGTTCTTCAGACAGACGTATATTTGAATCTGTACTTCTTCATATCTTTTGCCTTCAGTTCTTCAGATAGTATTCTTGGTCTTCACTTCTTCAGATAGTCTTCTGGTCTTCACTTCTTCAGATAGTCTTCTAATCTTCGATTCTTCAGACGGTCTTCAAGTCTTCACTTCTATAGACAATCTTCAAGTCTTCACTTCTATTCTTCAGTTGCTTCAACTCCGTTAGGGATTAATCTTCTTCAGATTCTGCACTCTTGTTCTTCTGATTCTGATCTTCTAATTCTGATCACAAAATCTTCTTCTTCTTCTAAAGAGTATTTCATTCTGAAACATAATTAACAAACAAATACCTTTCTCAGTAGAACCTGTTTATATAATCTAATTGATTCTTTATATATTATTATTTGTTCTTTATATAATCTTATTTGTTAATCATTAAAACTAACGGATGTTAAGTCTTATAATCATGTTTAATTACTTAAACAGATTTATAGACTTCACAGACACCACTCTAGCATTGTAGTACCACCTAATGCGAGAACCTTGGAGTTGAAGACTGCACATCTGAATCTAATTAGCGCACATCAGTTCGTAAGATTGGATCATGAGAATCCAAATTTTCATCTTTCTAATTTCTATGAATTGATTGGCACTATGGGTTTTGATGAGGGAAGTTTAGAATCTGTTTACTTACGCTTATTTCCTTTCACTTTGATAGGTAAAACTAAGGAATGGCTACAATCACACCCAAACCAAAGTCTGACTAATTGGGGTGTGGTTGAGGAGAAATTCTTGACTAGATTCTTTCCATCTGGAAAGTTAATAGAAGCCAAAGCAGAAATCTCAACTTTCAGACAAAGGGATGATGAGCCACTATATGAAGCCTGGGAGAGATTCAAGTCCTTGCTGCGCAAATGTCCTAACCATGGATTCGAAGACATAGCCCAACTCAACATGTTCTGTAAGGGGCTACGTCCAGACTCCAGATCTTTTATAGATGCTGCAGCAGGAGGAACAATCTTGTCCGCTGAAGTTGATCAAGCTCTTCAGATCATCAACAACTTGGCAATGAATGATCAACAAGCTCAAAGTGGAAGACAACCTGCACAATTGCCAAAGAGAATGCTAGAATTGAATCAGAATAATGCTCTATTAGCAGAGAACAAGCTCATCAAAAGACAAATAGAAGCACTCACTGATACTTTGAAGGCACTACCCCAACAACTCAAAGCTGTCTACTCAACACCCGTTCCTGCCCAGCCATTGATTTGTGATTTTTGTGGAGGAGACCATCCAAATGGTCAATGTGCAATCCAAGAAACACAACCTGAGCAAGTCAATTTCATGGGGAATCAGGGAAGGCAAGGAAATTTCTCCAATAATAACAATCAGTACTCTCAAGGATGGAGAAATAACCAAGCTAACTCTGGTTGGAACCAGAATGGAGGAAGACAACCACCCTATCAGCAGCAACCTTCAACATATGATAAACTTAATTCCTTGGAGTCAAAGATTGATACCCTTGTACAAGGATTTACAGGATTCAAGACAACAACTGAGGCATCAATTAAGACTCTAGAGAATCAAGTGGGTCAGCTAGCAGCAGAAATGGCAGAGCATAGACAACAACACTTCTCAGCTGTGACCCAAACAAATCCCAAGGCACAATGCAGCTTGATTGCTACTGTGAAGGTCAAGCTTGCTAATGTGCAACTACTTCTTGCAAATCAATCTGCTCAAAGTTTGCATGCAATACTTGAGGATGTAGAGATAAGAGTAGATAAATTTGCATACATGGTAGATTTTCACGTTGCAGAGACAGCAAGGGAGGATACTGATGTCCCCCTTATCTTGGGAAGACCATTCATGAAGGCTGCTCGAATGATTATCGATGTTGATCGAGGGAAGTATGCAATAGCTGCAAAGGATGAAACCATTGTGTTTCATATTGATAGGGGAGTACCCCTGTTACAAAAAGACAATGCAACCTCTCTAAACTCTCCGCAATTACAAGGCTCCGAATTTCTGAGGAAGCCAAAGATGAGAGTAAAAGACCCAGAATCCATCTGGGAATTCAAGTTTAAAAAGAAAAGGAGATCAACATCAGACACAGAGGAAGATAGTGACAATGAAGGAAGAGTCACTAATTGGCATGGAGGATGGGAACTAAAAGGTAGAACTGGCATTGAGACCAACATCATCCTCCATTTGAGGCCACCTTAAGGAAGTCACAATACAGGCGTCGAGCTAGAAGACGTTAAACAAGCGCTTCCTGGGAGGCAACCCAGTGTTTGTAAGCTTTTAATTTTATTTTTTATTCTTAGGAATTGCCTGTGAGAATAAGTAGCTGTTAAATTGAGGATGTAAATTAAAAATTGCATGAAATTAGGTAGGAGTAGCAGAAGCAGAGAGTTACTGGAATCTGCGCTTCAGCCTGCGCTATAGCTCAGGATGAAGCGCAGAAGTTACTGAAGCTAATTGACTCTCTGGAATCTGCGCTTCACCCTACGCTAAAGCGCAGTGGTGAAGCACAGCGGCACGCTTCACCTTCTGTGGTGATGCGCAGAGTGAAGCGCAGGTCTCGTCTTTAAATTTGAAAAGACGTGAACGGGGGTAGTTAGTTTAGAAGTTTAGGACCTTTTAGGAAGAAAATGAGTGATGAAAAATGCTTAAAAATAGTTTGCATGCGGTTAGAATCCTTAGTGGAACATTCTATTTGCTTTGGTGGTAGTTCTGAAAAGTGCTCAATAATTTCTGCAGATTAATTTTGTTGATGCATGTGTACTTATAATATCTTGATATTTTTGCATGCTTTAATTAAAATTAATTATGCCCTATTGCATGTTGCTAATAACATGATTTTTGAGCATGAATTTAATTCTCACTTTTTCCTGATTAGGATTGTTTAGGACTGCTTTAATTGATCACTTTAGCATGTCTTAATTAATTAACTGACATTAATTGGGTAATTAATAAAATCAAATTTTTATGCACAATTGTTTGGTTATTTATTCTGAATCTTTGAAATTAAATTGGCCATTTAATTTCTTAATTTTGAATAATTAAATATTATGATGCATAATTATTTTGATTTTTCTCTCCTCTGCAGATGCCTCGCACAAAGTTTGTTGGCGATTCTAGCTCTTCTAGGAAGAGCACAGGGAGTAGCAAAGGGAAAGCTCCTCAGAGAGACTTGACTTTTGATCCCTTCCGCTTCAAGGATCCCAAAACCTTTGAAGCGTATTCTGATATTGCAGATTGCAAGTTCATCAAGGAGAGACGAGTGCTCCTTGAAGACGGGGAGTACGAGGAGTTTACTACTGAGATACATAGGAGGCATTGGGATCGCCTCAGCATGCCCGATGAGTATTTTGACCCTGACATTGTTAGGGAATTCTATGCCAACGCTGTTGGAGATCAGGGCGTCAACATCAGACAGGAGTCCTATGTGAGAGAACAGGTGATCCGCTTTGATTGCAATGCAATCAATGCACTACTTGGACACCCGATTGAGGAGCACAGAGACCTGGTTGACTGCCAGTACCAGAACAGGATAGAGGCCGTTGGTAACAAAGGCAATGAGCCATTAGACTTGGAGACTGCTCAGCTTATCTGCCTTCCCGGACGTTTCTTTGAGAGGAACAGGTACAGACATGCTGCTAGGATCCACAGGAGGGATATGAGGAGTATTACACAGATGTGGACGGTGTTGGTCCTAGCCAATATCCACCCCACAGGGCATGTTTTTGATATTGTTATGCCCATGGCCCACCTCATCTACACTATCCTTTCCGGAAGGATGATCGATGTATCTAGGATCATCACAAAGAAGATTGGGGAGTATGCTACTGCCATATATCGTAGGACCCCTAACTCCAGGATCCGGCTTGGCTATCCTTCTCTGATTACCGCACTCTGCAGGTCTAGGGGGGTTGCGGTGAATCCCACGGTTCGCATCCTACCTCCAATGGATAGAGCCTACATTGAAGAAAATTGTATTGCAGTCGCAGAGTTGGGGGTTGAGGATGAGCAGCAGCAGCCAGAGCCAGCCCAGCAGCCACCACCACCAGCAGCAGCAGTTAGAGATGCCACAGCGTGGGCCCAGCGGTTTGAGACCCAGCGTGCTCACATGATGGCCCAGATGTCCACTCTTCACCGCGCCGCTCTACACTTTCAGAGTACTGATCATCCGTGTGGAGTGGACCCCATTCTCCCTTCACTCTTTCAGGAGTACTTACAGTGGCCTGGGGACAGGCCTATTTCTCCAGGGGGGATGGTGCAGCTGGAGTAGCAGACCACATGGACCATGACCACAGGGCGGACTAGTCATTTTCTTTTCTATTTGGTGCTTTTCTTTCTTTTTCTTTTTCCTTCTATTTTCTTATTTTATTTTCTCTTTGATTTGTACTGTATCTAACCATATCCCATATATATATATCATGCAGTACTTATCCAGTTATTTTGTGAAAAATTTTAAAATTTTTTTAGGATTTTATGATTAGGAATCAAGGTAATTTATTCTAATTCTCTGTAAATAAGTAGTTTAACTAACCAATCTAGGAAAGATGATAGGGTCTTGTGATTAATTCCATAATCAGTTAGGAGTAGGATACTTCTCAAGAGAACCTATCATAGTAGTTTATTAAATCCAGTAAGTGCTTTAACAAGGAAATTTTAGCCCAACCGGTGAGATGAGAGCCCTAAACACTTAAACACTTATATTGAGAGCTTTCATCACACCGCTGCTTGTCAACTGTTATTGCTTGAGTTTCTGAAATTTGTCTTGCTTGTAGAAGGTATGGAAGTGACAAAGGCACAATTTTGTGATTTCAATATTCTGCTCAGTGCCAAATAGCCAACCCTGCATTAATATTTCCATTTATTGATTGCTCAATTGAGCCTTTAATGTTTCTTTTGATGCACCCCAGCCATTCTCATTATAAATGATCAATGATCATACCATGTCCCTTAACACTTGGGATAGAGAGCAAGGTGCACTACAACAAAATGGGACAAGCAATTGATAAAGAGGTTGGTCACAAGGTATCCAAGAGAAGGCACACGGAATCACAAAGAAAGGATTCTCCCCCACCAAAAATAAGTTCTATATTGTTCTTTATGTATACCAAAAAAACTGCACAAAGTGTGGAAAATAACTAAGTTGGGAGGAGAACATTATTCAAAAAGAAGAGGCCAAAGCTGAAAAAGGGTGACCATTCAATAATCATCAGGAGAATTGAGAGAAGTTCCAAAGCACAACCACAAGATGCTCTCTATTCAAAGTGTTCCTTGAATATCCAGAAAAACCATGTTTCTTGATAGCCCAGCCTCATTACAACCTAAAGAAAGACCTTTTGATCCATACTAACTGCTTGCAGGTTCAGACCTTGGAAACGACTACCAATTCTAGTTGTTCAACAGTGGGTGAAAATGATTGAGGGAAACAATTACCCGTGAGAATGAGAGATTTCCTTGGTTTATCACTTACTGCTTTAATTTCTATTATTGAGAAAGTTTAATTGGTGCTTGTATTTCTATCTTAACTGTTGATTGGTAATATCTCTTGATTCTGATTTTTTCTTATGATTGGAAAGTGACTTCTGCTTAGGAAAGAGTTGAGGGATGATTACCTTGAATTAGTTTTTGTTTTGTAAAAATACAGTTAGGAACAGAATTGATTGTGAATGCAAAGAGGTCTCTTGCTTGAGGACAAGCAAGAATTCAAGTTGGGGGAAATTTGATAAGTGAAAAATAGTTGATAAATTAGTATATATTTTATTTCACTTATCAAGGACAAAATGGTAATTTTGCCCCATTTTTATGCCTTTTTATTTAATATTTAATATTTTGTATTTATTAATCCTAGTTTTGAATTTGATGCTATTTTAATAGATTTATTGCTGATTTTTGCAGGATTCTTGCAAAGATTCAGTTCAGAGATTAAATGGCATTAAATAGGGAGGATTTATGCAAGATTAGAGATTGATTGAGGACAATTAATTAAAGATTTGAAGAAGATTTGAATCATTAATGAGGAGATAGAGTCAATCAATCAAAGATGTTGCAGACAAGCTTCCCAAATAAACAAGGATTGTACAATAAATACAAAGATATCAAAGAATAAAGGGAAACAAGGAAGGACAAACAAGCGAAAACCAGTCTCGGGGAGAGATCAACAAGTTAAAAGAGGAAAGTTGAAGCTGCAGACGCTAGCTGCGCTTCACCCCGCGCTATAGCACAGGTGAAGCGCAACTCTCAGGCTGTAGCGCAGCTTGACGCGCAGAACACGCAGATCACGTCCCAGTTGCTATTTTTAAGAAGATCTCTTCCCAAATTTGCCTTTTCTTTCCTTATCTATAAATAGAAACCTCTTGCGTCAGTCCTAGGAGTTAGCGAGTTGGACAATTACTTGGTTAGCAAATTCAATTATGTATTCCAGCTAAGTTTAGAGTAGGAGAGGAGGAGCGCTTCACGAGGATTGAAGATGGTGACAGAGTCTTCATTGGTTTGTATGGCTAGTTCATGTAGTTAACTCTCCAGTGGGATTGGATGTAATTGATTTTATCCTTGAGTGTATATAAATGCTATATTATTGTGTCAATAAGGTCCCTATCTATAATGGTGGTAATCTTATTCTGTGTTTATTCCTAATTCCCACGCTTGCGTCTGGAGTTATAGGCTAGTTTGTAATTCACGTTACGACTAGGAGTGAGGATGGGGGAGCCGATACTTAGGAAACCCAAACTCTGATTGGACAAGATTACTCGGTTACTACTGACGGCTGAAGAGGGATGTTTACTAATGAGCGAGGGGTAGTGTGAGTACTCTAAGTGAAGGAGCATTCGACCAATAGGACTTAGTAATCAATAGCAAAGGGTTAATTGATTGTTAATCTTGGGATCAAGAGGTGAGTATATCTAATGAGTGATGGTAGTGACAGTACTGGAGTGAAGGTATATTCAGTTCATAGGGCCATGTATTTCAATTAATTCTTTACAAACGGAATAAAAGAGAGCAAAATAAACCGAGGGTAAGTCTGTCGCCTGGGAGAGCCCACATGGATTACCTTTGAGTGTGTGAGGCTGCTGGTAACTCGGGGTCTTAGAAATAAAGTTTGTCTGCATATTTTATAGAGTATACCAACATAAATAAGTAGTCTTTATATGCACAATGGGTGTGATGAGATGAAATCCAATCCCGATCTACCTTTCTAATTCCAATTAATTGTCTACTCTCTACCATTCTACAATCATACTCTTTAAATTGTGTTTCCCCCTTGATAAATACGATTTCAGTCTACATAAATAACCGTTCCCTGTGGATACGATATCTTACTTACTATTATACTGCTGGTTTTGTGGTTCGCTTGCCAGAATTCCATTATTGAGCCAACACAAAGAAGAATTCTCTCTCCAATCTGGTGAACCACCTTCGACTTGGGGAAAAATCAAGGTCAGCATGGGAAAATAATAATAGATTCATTTATTATATAAATGAACCTATATTTGGCTACTACGTACAATCCAAAAGAAAACCTTCAAAGAGAAACGGTTGGAAAAGCCAATAGCTTTGGCTATTTCGTCAATCCCATAAAAAATGAAATCATTCCGGATTGGATTGTACGCAATAGCCAAAGAGATTAACTTCTTCATATTCTTTGAAAAGTTTCTTTAAGAGAATTTAGAAAAGAGAAGAAGAGAGAATGAAGAATTGTGAAAGGATTGTGCAAAAATACTCCTATTTATAGGAGTGAAAAGGTTCAAGTGTCATTAATAAGACCATTTTAACGTCCAATAAGGAGAATGCTCATAATGAAGTTAAGTGGAAGGTGGCTGGTGGTGTTCATAACCTTTGAAATTGACCAAATGGAATTTGACATGTGGTACAGGGAAGAGTGCAATCAAATCTCGAAAAGCGAAAGACTCGTTGAGTTCAGGAATCAAGAAAAGACTAAGTGTCAAAGTTGAAGTTGTTTTCGAATATATGAAGCCGAAATTCCAGAAAGAAGATTTCGAGAAATCAGAGAGCAGGAATTCGAGAAGCAGAAACAGAAAATTCGAAAATAAGATGTCTGAAGACTTAGAAGATTTCTGAAGAAAGAAAGGAAAGTTTCGAAAAGACAGAAGACAAAAGAAGACAGTTATTGAAGATCAGAAACGGTTTTCCGGTTAGCAGAAGACGTGGCAAGCATGCACGCTGCCAGCACATAGGGCTAGATGATGTGTCACATGTACATTAGTTAGCTGTTAGGATTAGGAAACTATAAATAGGTAAACTCTTAATGTAATAAGGGTTTGCAAATCACTCATACTCAAATTCTTTGAAAACACCTTACATGTCCGGACTTACTGCGACAAACAGGTTACAAGGAGAACAAAGTATGTGATGAACCCATCCATTTCTTTTAATGCAATTGTTCTTACAATTCAATTTTCTTTTCTTTGTTTACATTCTGCAATTTTCATTCTACAATTTATCTTTGCATTGCTTTCCTTTGAACTTTCGTTAAATTCTGTGAAAGTTGATTTCTGAAAATATATTTTGGAACTTTGATGAAATTCTGAATCAAACAGTTCTAAACTCTTTTGAAAGATAAGTTCTTTGAAAATTTTTGGAAAAATCAAGTTTTCTCTTACTAATTCTACAAATCAGAAACACCATAAACCTACTTTTTAAAAGAGTCCCGTAAGAGGATCTGATTCTAATCCCTAGATTGTTCTTAGAATCAAAGTGATAAAAGATAATTTTTGAATTTAGATTTTATCACCACAAACAATCTCACTTGTATAGTAGTAGTTGTGTGGTTCTATATGCATGTTCCCCAACCCTATTATTCCCCTCTTCTCTACTTTGTAAATTAATGATTGTATTGGTGTATTCTAGTTGTTTTGGGATGATAAATCTTGGATTGAGCATATGGATTTAGAATTGAGTGTCGAAATCCTTAGTTTCGAAGCTTTCAAAATGATCGAAACTATCGAAACCACTCAATTGTATTCCATATCAATATCTGAATTGGCTATATTCCCTTGTATAATTGTAATTATTGGATTATAATGGTTGGATTAGAGTTTGAATTGAGATTTGGGATTAATATTCATAGGGTCGAAACATTCGAAATAGTCGAAACTAGCGGAATGTTTGTATTTGTTATATATGAAACCTTATATTGCTATGTTATCATGGTTATGGTTAGTTGAAGTAAATTCAAGCCGGCCTTTGCGCTGTGATTAAAAATAAATGACCAATGGTATTGAAAATACGACTTCGGTCCAGTTTGGGTGGGATTCGTCCCCGGGAAAGTCGGTTCCCGTAGTACGAGCTCAGGTCTAACTCTAGAAAGTGATAAGATCATGCCTGCTAGGCACAGCAGTGACTGCATCATATTGCATCTTATTCAATTGTTGATGGTTTGCTTGGTTATATAGATTATGTCTTGACATGAATTCCTATTCCCTACATTCATGCATATGATTTGTATTCACTGAGATTTTTATCTCACCACGCGTTATATGGATTTTATAGATGAACAGGTACCACCATCCTCAGATTCTCAGACTAGGATTTGAGGTGCTGCTTGGATAGACGTAGCTTTTGCTTATTATTAGGATGATTTCTTGTATATGTATATATGTATTTTGAATGTCAGGTGTGAACAAATGGTGCTAAGTATTTTAGACTTGAGTTTTTCATTTATATTAAAGTACGATGTATAAACTATAGACATTATTCTGTAAATAAGTTAGATATATTCACAGGTTGTCGAGTTATCGTTGGTTGCTTTACAATTTAGTGAATAGTTGATATTAAAATTTGTTACGTTATAAATTCTAAGCTAGGAATTTGGTTTCCAACGGACTAAATTCTGTTTTAGAAATTTAGGGCGTTACATTTTGGTATCAGAGCAATTCAATCCAATTGGACTGTGAAATTAGGATATTCTGTGGTTTGTTAATGATTCCATATATATTATTCTGTGAATTGAGAGACTGATCACCTCGAAATTTGCTTGATGATATGTAGGGAATTTTGGCAGGCGGCAGGAGAGGTCGTCCAATGGTCAATCATCTGTCCTCATTATCATCTTCTCAGGGTCCTACTCAGGATCCAGTGGTGGCAACCCTTCAGGCTCTAACTCAAATGATGGGTGAGGAATTAAATTCTAATCGACCTCAAGCGGAAGCGGCACGGGAGCAAGCTGCCACCAATATAGCAGTGCTTCAAGAGATGACTAGGAGACACGCAGAACCACCACCCCCCCTGCTGTGGATTCTTTTGCTTTGGGATTATCTGAGTTTAGGAAGCACACCCCTCCACAATTCAATGGAGTTTATGACCCTGATGTGGCGGCGAATTGGCTTCGAGATTTGAACTGGATCTTTGACATGATGAAGTGTATTGATGAGGCTAAGGTGGGCTTTGCAGTCTACATGTTAAGAGGGGAGGCTGAAGACTGGTGGAAAACTGCTAAGGTTCGGGTTGCAGAAGCGGAGGCTCCTATGACTTGGGATGTGTTTCAGAACCTGTTTCTGGGGAAGTACTTTCCAGCCACTATTAAGAGGCAAAAGGAGATTGAATTTCTACAACTCAGGCAAGGAGATATGTCGGTGGGTCAGTATGTTGCAAAATTTGAAGAACTAGCAAAGTATTCTCGCTACCTTCAAGCTGTGACTGATGAGGAGTGGAGATGCACTCAATTTGAGGGAGGACTACGACTTGAACTGTTGGATCGGGATGGGACTTTAGAGATCAGAGATTTTTCTTTGTTGGTCAGCAAGTGTTACATTGCTGAGAAGAATTATAAGGGGACTACACCATCACCTGTACCTATGGAAGGCAAGGGAAAGAGAAAGTTCGAAGTGCCCATCCAGGGCAAGGGCCCCAAGCCTAAGTGGCAAGGCAAACCAGTCCTGCCCACTCAGCAGGCCCAACGCCAAGGGGTATTTAAATGCCCCAAATGCGGAAAGGAGCATGCAGGGGAATGTCTGACGGGGAGGAACGTATGTTACTTTTGTAAGCAACCGGGTCATATCAAGAGAGACTGTCCGAAATTGAAGAACCCCCAGAAACCTCAATCCATTGGAAGAGTTTTTACCCTCAATGAGCAAGTAGCAGCTTCTGAGGATAATCTGTTGCGAGGTATGTGCACCCTAGGAGAGAAAACCTTAATTGTATTGTTTGACTCAGGAGCAACTCATTCTTTTATTTCGTCTGATTGTGTAAACCAATTGAGATTGTCTGTTGAATCCTTGCCTTATGTTCTCTATGTAACCACACCAGCCAAAGAGGCTATCTCAACTTCTCTTATGTGTCCCAATTGTTCTATTAATGTACAAGGAAGATTCTCCAATATTGATTTGATTTGTTTACCTTTAAAGGGTATGGATGTTATTCTAGGAATGAACTGGTTATCTTCCAATCAGGTTATGTTGGACTGTTTCAATAAAAAGGTTGTTTTCCCCCCTTTTCCTCCTCCTTCGAGGGAGAGACCCCCTATGCTCTTATCCAGTGTCACCCAAGTAACCCAATGCCTCAGTGATGGGAGTGAATGTTTTATTTTGTTACTTTCCTCAACCCTAGAATCTAAAGTGAATTTGAACGATGTGGCCACGGTTCGGGAGTTCCAAGATGTTTTCCCTAATGAAATTATGACCTTACCTCCGGACCGAGAGATAGAGTTTACCATAGATCTAATACCAGGTTCAGGACCCATCTCTAGGGCACCATATAGGATGTCTCCACTAGAACTTAGTGAACTTAAAACTCAACTAGAGGATCTTATAGCTAAGGGGTTCATTAGGCCTAGTGTGTCACCCTGGGGAGCTCCAGTGCTGTTAGTGAAAAAGAAAAATGGGAGTATGAGATTGTGTGTAGATTATAGACAATTAAATAAGGTAACCATTAAGAATAAGTACCCTCTTCCTAGGATAGATGATCTTCTAGACCAACTCAGGGGTGCCTCAGTGTTTTCTAAAATAGATCTAAGGTCGGGTTATCACTAGATTAAGATTAGAAAGGAAGATATCTCTAAAACAGCTTTTAGGACTAGGTATGGGCATTACGAGTATCTAGTAATGCCATTTGGTGTTACTAATGCTCCTGTTGTATTCATGGACTACATGAATCGAATCTTCTGGCCTTTTTTGGATCAGTTTGTTGCTGTGTTCGTTGATGACATCTTGATCTATTCTTGTAGTCTAGAAGAACATGAGAGTCACCTTAGAATTGTTTTAGAGGTTTTGCGAGAAAAGAAATTGTTTGCTAATCCTGAAAAATGTTAGTTTTGGATGGATAGGGTCCATTTCTTAGGGCATGTAATTACTAGAGAGGGAGTATCAGTTGATCCTAGTAAGGTAGAAGCCATTCTTGAATGGGAAAGACCTAAGACCGTTACGGAAATTAGGAGTTTCCTAGGATTGGCCGGCTACTACCGGAGATTCATTAATGGATTCTCCCGTTTAGCTTTGCCTCTCACAAGATTGACTCGAAAGGGTCAAGCTTTTGTGTGGGACAAAAAGTGTGAGCAGAGCTTTTTGGAGCTCAAAGAGAAGTTAACCACCGCTCCTGTATTGGCATTACTGGATCTGTCAAAAACTTTTGAAGTGTATAGTGATGCTTCGGGAAAGGGCTTGGGATGTGTTTTGATGCAGGAAAAGAGAGTAGTGGCTTATGCTTCTAGGCAGTTGAGACCTCATGAGGAAAATTATCCTACTCATGATTTAGAATTAGCAGCTGTGGTTTTTGCTCTCAAAATTTGGAGGCATTACCTGTTTGGTGTGAATTTTGTGGTCTTTAGTGATCATAAGAGTTTGAAATATCTTTTGATCAAAAAGAACTCAACATGAGGCAAAGAAGGTGGATGGAATTCCTTAAGGATTATGACTTTGAGTTGAAGTATCACCCGGGCAAAGGCAATGTAGTGGCTGATGCTCTCAGTAGGAAATCCCTTCATGTGTCATCTTTAATGATACATGAAATGAGCCTCTTAGAAGAATTCAGGGATCTAAGTCTTAGTGTTGAGTTTGGAGCGGGCAGTGTCAAGTTGTATAGATTAGAAATCACCAGTGAGCTTCAAACTCTTATCAGGGGAGCTCAGGGTTCAGACTAGGATCTTCAAAATAGGAAGAAACAATTAGGGTTTTATGAGTCAGTTGAGGGGATGATTCTTTTTCAAGGAAGGATCTGTGTCCCTAAGGGGGGTAGTGTGAGGCAGCAAGTATTAGAGGAGGCCCACAAGGGCAAGTTTTCTATACATCCTGGCATTACCAAGATGTATCAAGATTTGAAGAAGAGGTTTTGGTGGGATGGTATAAAGAAAGATATAGCTGAGTATGTTGCTAAATGTCTAACCTGTCAGAAGGTTAAGATAGAACACTAGAAACCATCAGGAACACTCATGCCATTAGTAATACCTGAGTGGAAGTGGGAGAGTATAACTATGGACTTTGTGGTAGGTTTACCTCGGGTTTAGGCTGGTTTTAATGCCATATGGGTTATTATGGACCGATTAACCAAATCAGCTCATTTTCTCCCAGTTAAGAATACCTTTTCCCTAAATAAGTTAGCAGATCTTTTTGTCAAGGAAATAATTAAACTCCATGGCGTTCCCTCTAGCATTATATCTGATAGGGACCCTAGGTTCACCTCTAGGTTTTGGAATGCACTCCATCGGTCTTTCGGGACTGAACTTCGGTTTAGCACCGCTTATCATCCTCAGGCTGATGGTCAGTCTGAGAGAACCATCCAAACCCTAGAAGATATGCTTAGAGCCTGTGTTTTAGAGGAGTCAGTCAGTTGGGATAGATACCTACCCCTCATAGAGTTTGCCTATAACAACAGTTTTCATAGCAGTATAGGCATGGCACCTTATGAGGCTCTGTATGGTAGGAAGTGTAGATCTTCTCTTTGTTGGCATGAGGTTGGTGAGAAAGCCCTTTTAGGTCCAGAATTAGTGCAGGAAACTACTGAGAAAATTAAGATCATTAGGGAAAAGCTTGCAACTGCCCAGAGCCGGCAGAAAAGCTATGCTGACAACAGAAGAAAATATTTAGAGTTTGAGGAAGGAAACCATGTTTTTTTAAAAGTAACTCCTGTCACTGGTGTTGGGAGATCGCTCAAAACCAAAAAGTTGAGTCCTAAGTATATTGGTCCATTTCAGATCCTGTAGAGGGTTGGCCCTCTGGCCTACAGGATTGCCCTTCCACCTCATTTGTCCAGAATTCATAATGTCTTTCATGTGTCTAAATTAAGAAAATATATCTCCGATCCTTCTCATGTTTTGAGCTCTGAATCAATACAATTGAGGGAAGATCTCACAATTCCTTCAAGGCCTGCACAGATTGTAAGTAGAAGTGCCAAAACCCTGAGGAACAAGACAATTCCATTGGTTAAGGTATTATGGGAAGGCCTGTCATCAGATGAAGCAACATGGGAGAAAGAAGAAGATATTCGGAGTCAATATCCTAACTTATTCAGTTGAGGTATTATATTCTACCTTTTATGTCTTTAATCAATCTTGAGGACAAAATTGCATTAAAGGGGGTAGAATGTAACATCCCGCATTATAGTTTTTATTAAATCATAACATTTAAAGGAAGTTCAATGTGTGAATAATTGAGGAACTAAAATTTGAAAGGATTAGGAAGTCAAACTAAGAGTTAAACTAAGTTTCAGGGTTTTCATCTAAGTAAATTTTGGGAGTTTGAGTTACTGGTAATCGATTACCAGCAGTTTGTAATCGATTACCTGAGAGCAGTATTTGTGGTAATCGATTACTCACAGTCTGTAATCGATTACCCGAGAGCTGAGTTTTTGGTAATCAATTACCAGGGGTTGGTAATCGATTACCCGAGAGCTGAATTTTTAGTAACCGATTACGCACAGTCTGTAATCGATTACCTGAGAGCAGAGTTTTTGGTAATCGATTACCAGGAGTTGTAATCGATTACCAGGAAAACTGGGCTTTTGGTAATCGATTACCGAGGGTTGTAATCGATTACCAGATTACCAGAAGGGGTTTTCTAGTGTCTTTTTAGCCGTTGGTAATCGATTACAGTAAGTCTGTAATCGATTACCATCACTTATATATATATACCTGGTGCGAAAAAAAATAAGAAATTCATGTTTTGTTCTTCTCCCCTTTTCGACCTAGAGAGGGAATCCTAGTGAGAGAAACTTCAAAATGAGGCTTGAGAAGGGATTTGGGACAAGGAATCACCAAGAAGATCATCTTTACTCATCATTTCCCTCTTGATTTTCAAGAATTGTGAGTACATCTCACTTGTATAGTAGTAGTTGTGTGGTTCTATATGCATGTTCCCCAACCCTATTCTTCCCCTCTTCTCTATTTTGTAAATTAATGATTGTATTGGTGTATTCTAGTTGTTTTGGGATGATAAATGTTGGATTGAGCACATGGATTTAGAATTGAGTGTCGAAATCCTTAGTTTCGAAGCTTTCGAAACGACCGAAACTATCGAAACTCTCGAAACCACTCAATTGTATTCCATATCAATATCTGAATTGGTTATATTCCCTTATATAATTGTAATTCTTGGATTATAATGGTTGGATTAGAGTTTGAATTGAGATTTGGGATTAATATTCGTAGGGTCGAAACTTTCGAAACAGTCGAAACTAGCGGAATGTTTGTATTTGTTATATATGAAACCTTATATTGCTATGTTATCATGGTTATGGTTAGTTGAAGTAAATTCAAGCCGACCTTTGCGCTGTGAGTAAAAATAAATGACTAATGATATTGAAAATACGACTTCGGTCCAGTTTGGGTGGGATTCGTCCCCGGGAAAGTTGGTTCCCGTAGTCTGAGCTCAGGTCTAACTCTAGAAAGTGATAAGATCATGTCTGCTAGGCACAGTAGTGAGTGCATCATATTGCATCTTATTCAATTGTTGATGGTTTGCTTGGTTATATAGATTATGTCTTGACATGAATTCCTATTCCCTGCATTCATGCATATGATTTGTATTCACTGAGATTTTTATCTCACCACGCGTTATGTGGATTTTATAGATGAACAGGTACCACCATCCTCAGATTCTCAGACTAGGATTTGAGGTGCTGCTTGGATAGACGTAGCTTTTGCTTATTATTAGGATGATTTCTTGTATATGCATATATGTATTTTGAATGTCAGGTGTGAACAAATGATGCTAAGTATTTTAGACTTGAGTTTTTCATTTATGTTAAAGTACGATGTATAAACTATGGACACTATTCTGTAAATAAGTTAGATATATTCACAGGTTGTCGAGTTATCGTTGGTTGCTTTAAAATTTAGTGAATAGTTGATATTAAAATTTGTTACGTTATAAATTCTAAGCTAGGAATTTGGTTTCCAACAGACCAAATTCTGTTTTAGAAATTTAGGGCGTTACATATTCTAAAAAATACATGTGATTAATTCTAACAATCACCATGCAAAAAGGCATTGTTAACATCTAATTGATGTAAATACCAGTTGTGACAAGGGGCCAAGGCAAGGATAGTTCGAATGGTGGTGATCTTAGCCAATAGAGAGAAAGTGTCAAGCTAATCCAATCCCTCAATTTGGTTGTAACCTTTGGCCACTAACCTGGCCTTGTACCTTTCAATACTACCATCAACCTTTCTTTTGATTTTATAGACCCATTTGTTGCCTATGGGAATAACACCAAGAGGAAGATCAACTATATACCAAGTCCCATTGAGCTTAAAAGTTGTGATCTCAGCATTCATGGCTTGCCTCCAACATTCAAGTTGACTAGCTTCAGTATATGAGGTAGGTTCCTATTCTTGATTAAGGGCCAAACTATATGAAGCATGTGAGGAAGACAAATTGTTAAAAGAAACAAAAGAAGAGATTGGAAACGGGATACCTGATTGATCCTACTAAGAAGTGATAGATGAATTTCATTGATAGTCTTTCAAATAAGCAGGTTTTTGTCTGACTCTATTGGATTTTCTATAAGGTGCAAGAGGTGGAGTTGTAGAAGCAGAAGGTGAAGGTAACAAAGGTAGCGGTGAAGAGGTATCAGGTGGCAAGGAAGGATTTGGCTGAGGAGGTGTATTTGGCTGTGGAGAGGAATCTGTGAAAGGAAAATGGAGATCTGTATGAGGCAAAGGAAGAGAAGTGGGATCCAAAATGCAAACTGGTGAATTCTCATAGACATTTGATTGTCATTTCTGGGCCAAGGAAAAAATAAATTCTTCAAAAACAACATTTCTGAACACTACCAATTGTTTTGTATACAGATCAAAGACTAAATAACCCTTCATTCCAAATTTATAACCAACAAAGACAGATTTGTGACTCATGAGAGAAAATTTTAACCTATAATATGTGAGAGTTGAAATGTAACACGAATAGCCAAACACTTTAAGGTGAGATAAATTTGGTTGTACCCCATATAATAATGCAAAGGGAGATTTTTCATTCAATAAGGGAGTATGAACTCTATTTATTAAGTGAACTACATGTGTACCAGCTAATCCCCAGAAAGTTTTAGGTAAATGCGATTGAAAAACGAGAGCTCTAGCAATATTCAAGATATGTTGATGTCTCCTTTCAACCCTTCCATTTTGTTGAGGGGTTTAACACAAGATCTTTGATGTAAGATGCCTTTATCTTCATAAAAAAAAGTAAAGGAAAAATTCAGGTCCAGTATCTGTTCTTATAGCCTTGATGGTGACATTGAATTGGTTTTCTATCATTTTTACAAAGGCTTTAACTTGATTAGCAACCTCTAATTTTTGTTTAAGAAAAATAATCCAAATATACCTGCTATAATCATCCAAAACAGTAAGGAAGTATCTATGTTTCTCAATGGTGCTATTTTTGTATGGTCCCCAAATATCCATGTAAATCAAATCAAAAGGCTTCATAGCATTATGAGAACTCACAGTAAAAGGCAATTTCTTTTGTTTAGCAAAGTGACAACCACCACAAACCATACCACTGTTGATCATTCCATTTCCACAAGTATCTGTTATTGTGAAGTCTATAAATCAGTTTAAGTATTTAAACATGACTATAAGACTTAAAATCCTAAAGTTTTAATGATTAACAGATAAGATTATATTAAGGACAAATAAGTTTATAGAAGAACTTAATAAGATTATGTAAACAGGTTCTACTGAGAAAGGTATTTGTTTGTTGATTGTGTTTCAGGTTAGAATATGTATCTGAAGAAGAAGAGTAGAAGATCACATCAGAAGAACAATATCAGAAGATCAGAAGAACATTATCAAAGGACAAGAAGAATCAGAATCAGAAGAAGAACAGAATCAGAAGAAGATTAGAAGATCTTAATCAAGAAGAATCAGAATCAGAAAATCGGAATCAGAATCAGAAGAACAAGAGTGTAGAATCTGAAGAAGAGTAATCCTCAACAAAGTTGAAGCAACTTTAAGTAAAGAAGAATTTGAAGAAGCAATCGACGGAAGAACAGAAGTATTTGACTGAAAACTCTGAAGACAGTAATGGAAGAACAACTATCATCTGAAGGACATCTATTGAAGGAATGAAATAAGGAAGCTCATTTATCTGAAGAAGAAGTATCATCTGAAGACGCAACTATCTGAAGAACGGCTATTATCTGAAGAAATGAAGACATTATGAAGCAGCATATGTATCTGAGATTGAACATGTATGAATCCAGAAATAATCTCTTGGAGACGTAGCAAAGGGTAAAGCTCACTCCATCAGATGGATTACACATAAAAGCCAGACATGCTTTTCTACCTCGACCAAAGTCTTGCACAAATAAGGAAATACTGCAAAGACTTTCTGCAATGTTGTCGCTCCTACAACAAAACGTATCTGCATGAGCAGACCTACTGCACCAGTGTCTGCTATTGATCAGAACGGGATAGAAGACCAAGTAAAAGCAACCAGAAAGATGTTTGAATAAAATACATATAATTCAACATCTTTATTCATATCAGAAGACGAAGAAGAACAAGAAGAATGAAGCAGTAATCATTTGAAGATCAGAAGACATATTTTATCAGAAGAAGAAGAAGAAGTAATGAAGGTGCAATCGTAAGAAGAAAAGAAGAAAGGATATTCAAGCCGAAGAATTGAAACAACTATGAGCAACATGTTGAAGCTGATAAAATTACAATATGATAAAACAAGCATCAGAGTATATGTGAAGAATGAAGAAATCAATCATCTGAACATATCAACTCTCTGAATGCATGAAACAGCTTTCAACACAGAAGAAAAGATTATATGATTAAATGCTTATAATATCATATATCTTTATCCAAAGAAGAAACGACAACAACAACTTTTGGACTAGACACCTCACTCAAAGAGGAAAGAAGAAATGGTGTCAGGAAGCAAGTGAAAAAGGAGTATACGCAGAATAAGCAAAGGGAAAAATCCAACAAATATTTCCTCATATACACTCCTAAGGAAATCAGAAGAAAGCTGGAGAAAACAGATGCAAGCAGGAGAAAGCTAAAGAAAGCAAAAGCTGATCAAGAGAGAGAGCAAGCATAAACATATCAAAGTATCTCTCATAAAGAAGCACATAACAAGTGTCAGAACGGGATCGTCTGAACACATATTCGCTTAAGGAGAAGCAACCGTTTGAGGAGCAAATTACACAACGGCTATATGAGCCACATCATCAATAGCTCAACGGTATTATGAATCATCTTCAACGGCTATATTCAAGAAGAACATATAAATAGCCTCAAGATTGAATTTGAAGATGTTGATTGATTGGTCAACCAAGTTGGTTGATTGGTCAACCAAGTTGCAGAGAACACAACTAGGTTGAATCTCATTCAGTCAAAGTTAATCAGTTAACAAGGGTTGATCAGAGTGGATCAAGTGGATCTGAGAGGATCACATTGGTCACTGCTGGATCAATCAGGCTACTGACCTGTTGGCCAGTTAGTCATGTTGTTCAATTGATCTGTTGGATCAATCAAGTTGGTTGTTGGTCTGAAGACAACCATGCTGAGCAAACTGACTATCAAACCTGGAATGGTTTGAAGCCCAGAACATACCTTGGTGTTCCAATGATACGAGTGAGAATGTAGCCCATGGAAACCAATGGAATGGAGAAGGAGGTTGGAGCTTAATTTCATATCTTAGTTAGCCTACTCTCAGAGGATGGAATTCCTCATAGAAAAGACAGGGATTGTACTTAATTCAAACACATGTTTCACTGGCTATCCTTGTACTTAGTTTTGTTATGTCTGTATCCTGAGTGTGTACTCAGTAATCACTATGTACGAGATGAATCTGAGTTGAGAGGTTCTAGCGAACATCTAGCTTGGATTGAGTAGTTAAATACTACTACACTTGGATAAGTGTCTGAGAGCCTGGAGAGGCTTGGTGGAAGAAAGAATACTCGGTAGGATCTGTGTATGATCCTGGCTGGCCCTAAGGGGTTCAGTGTGACACATGCATGTGTTGGGTCTGAGGGGCCTGGAGGGCACATGTATGTGTTTAGAAGGTCTGGGTGACCTTGTTTGCTGGGTCTATGTGACCTAGTGTGTTCAGGGTTGGTGTGATCCTGAATGTTGGAGTCTGGAGGACTCTGTTTGACACTCGAGGGTGTTGTTAGTGAAAAGCCAGTGGTGGTTTGCCTCTGGGAATGGATGTAGCTCACAGGTTGGTGGGTGAACCAGGATAAATTTGTGCCTAAGTTTTCTCATCCCTTATCTCTTTTATTTACAGTCATTACATTTACCTTGTGGATTGAAAAGTATTTTTCATAATAATCTTAACACAACGATTTCAATAAAACAAGTTTTCAAACAAACATAACATAAAACATCTCTTATATCATTTGAAGTATTACAAAGAATGTATGTTGAAGAACCTCTGAAATAACTGTCTGAGGTGAGTCCAAAAGGAGCTCAATTCAGAAGTTAAAAACAGATGATCTCTTATCATATGAAGAATTTCAGAAACAGTTCTGAATGTACTCTTAGTAATAATCTTCAGAAGATACTTAGGGAAAGATTTTCAATCAAAACAATCTTAAGTTTAAGAGAAAGATTTTCTATCTTTATCTTTCATATGTTCTGCAAGTTTTTAAATTAACTCTGATCTTAAGATTTGTTTTGCACGTTGATCACTTTACGTGATTGATTTAATCAAAGATTTCCAAAATAGTTTAAAAAGATTAAAACACTATTCAACCCCCCTTCTAGTGTTGCCTGTGGTTCTAACAGTTATACCTTAAGCACCACTAAATCCACAAATATAACTTGGATAATAAGACTCAAGGGCGACATACCATATTTGCTCTGATACCATAAAAGCGAAAAATACGGAAAGAAAGGGAAGGAGGAGTTTTGTAATTCATTGATATGAATTTTTCAAGAGTTATACACACAATAGCTAATCTTATATACAAGAGAAAAGAAAGGAAAATAAGCGGGAAGAAAAACATAAAGCAAAAAATAGAAATGTAACAGAATCAGTTAGACATGGTTGTTGAAGCTGCAGGCTCATTTTCTTCAAACGATGTGGGACTCACTCTCTCCATTTCATTTTTAACTTCTGATAATTTTTTAATTTGGATCAATAGGTATCCTCTATAGGATGCAATCTTGTTAGGATGGATGACTATATAGGCTACATAACTCTCTCTCTCTCTCTAAGTATTTGATGCATGTAACAAGAGTCATGCTCTCCACTAACAAAGAAAATATATTATAAAAAAGTCACACTCTTAAGAATTAAAATTCAAATTTAGAACCTATTTGTTTTTGGTGTATAATTGTTGGGATTTGATTTCAATTGTTTCGAATTCCACAAGTGGCAAAGGTTTGATGCTGTTTCGAATTTACAAAAGAGGTCAAAATACCTTATTTCGAATTTTGATAATAAGCCTATTAATTTCGAGAATTCTTGATTGAAGTTAACACAAAAGACTTTAGAAATTCGAAAAGGAGACAAAAGTGAATTCGAGAAACAAATACATTACAGGTATTCCAAAAGGTACATGATAGTTCTTTTATTCATCATTTCAAATTCGAATTACACTAGTTCGAATACATGGAAAATACATTAGAAAGAAAACTGTCCTAAGTACCTAAGACATTAGAAAGAAAACTGTCCTAAGCTTGAATGAGTTCTTAATTCATGTCTTTCATGCCTCTTTCTCTTTTTCCTCCCCCACAGGCTTTGATAGAGCCAAGGCAAAAGAGAAATCATTCTCCAATTTGTTGTACCACCTTCGACTTGGGGAAGAAACCAAGGTCAGCATGGGGACTAATAAATAGATTCATTTATTATATAAATAAACCTATACTTGGCTACTACGTACAATCCAAAAGAAAACCTTCAAAGAGAAAGGTTGGAAAAGCCAATAGCTTTGGCTATTTCGTCAATCCCATAAAAAATGAAATCATTCCAGATTGGATTGAACGCAATAGCCAAAGGGATTAACTTCTTCATATTCTTTGAAGAGATTCTTTTGAGAATTTAGAAAAAGGAAGAAGAAAGATTGAAGAATTGCGAAAGGATTGTGCAAAAGTACTCCTATTTATAGGAGTAAAAAGAGTTAAGTGTCATTAATAAGACCATTCTAACGTCCAAAGAGAAGAATTCTCATAATGAAGTTGAGTGGACGGTGGCCGGTGGTCTTCATGATCTTTGAGTTAGCCAAATAGAATTTGACACATGGCACAAAGAAGAATGTAATCAAATCTCAAAAATGAGAAAAGATTCATTGAATTCAAGTATCAAGAAAAGACTAAGTCTCAAAGTCAAAGATGTTCTCGAATCCACGAAGCCAAAATTCCAGAAAGAAGATTTCGAGAAATCAGAAAGCAGGATTTCGAGAAACAGAAGCAGAGAATTCGAAGACAAGATATTTGAAGACTTAGAATATTTCTGAAGAAAGGAAAAGAAAGTTCGAAAAGGCAGAAGACAAAAGAAGACAGTTATTGAAGATCAGAAACGGTTTTCTGGTTAATAGAAGACGTGGCAAGCATGCACGCTGCTAGCACATAGGGCTAGATGATGTGTCACATGTACATTACTTAGCCGTTAGGATTAGGAAACTATAAATAGGTAAACTCTTATTGTAATAAGGGTTGGGAAAATCACTCATACTCAAATTCTCTGAAACACCTTATACGTCCGAACTCAGTGCGACAAACAGGTTACAAGGAGAAGCAAGTATGTGATGAACCCATCCATTTACTTTAATGCAATTGTTCTTACAATTCATTTTTCTTTTCTTTGTTTACATTCCGCACTTTACATTCTACAATTTGTTCTTGTATTGCTTTTCTTTGAAATTTCATTGATTTTTGTGAAAAGTTGATCTTTACTGATTCAATTTTAAATTTGATAAAATTCTGAATCAAGTAGTTTTAACTCTGCGTGAAAGATAAGTTCTTTTGGTAGAATTTTGAATCAGATTCTTTGAAACTTATCATTTCTGGATTTTTGAAACATAACAATTGACTTGGTGAAATTCTGTATCAATCAATCATTTTTTCCAGAAAACTAGATTGTTGAAAGTCTTTTACAAATCTGAAACACCATAAATCTACTTTTTAAAAAGAGTCCCGTAAAAGGATCTGATTCTAATCCCCAGATTGTTCTTAGAATCAAAGTGATAATTTAAATTTTTGAATTTGTATTTTCTTAGAATCAAAGTTCCCAAATTTACCAAGTTTTCTGGAGAAGTAGGAGAATCTACTGTCGAACACATTGCTCGATATCAAATCGAAGCAGGTGATTTGGCAAATAATGAAGAATTGAAAATGAAATATTTTCCTAGTTCTTTGACTAAAAATGCTTTCACTTGGTTCACAACGCTTTCCCCCAAATTCGATTCACTCATGGAATCAATTAGAAGGAAGTTTTCATGAACAATTCTTTCGAGGGGAAACAAAGTTACTCTTATGGATTTAGTAAACATTAAGAGATCTTCGATTGAGTCAATTGATGACTATTTGAATAGATTCAGACAAATGAAAGCAAGGTGTTTTACTCAAATTCCTGAATATGAATTAGTCCAAATGGCTGCAGGAGGATTAGATTATTCAATTCGAAAGAAATTGATTAATCAACAACTCAGAGATATGGCCCAATTGGCTGATAAGGTTAGGCAAATTGAACATCTGAAGAAAGAAAAAGAAAGATTTCGAAAACCTGAAAAGACTTTTCAAAAAGATAAAATAGCATATTTGGAAGTATCTGATGATAGTGATTTCGAATATGATATAGAAGATAATGATGTTCATGTAGCAGAACTTAAGCCAGGACCTCCTTATGTTTGTCAATCTTTAAACCTAGTGGAAATATTAGTAATGATACTAAAGATAGGTTTCCTAAGAAAAAATATGGTTTCGATATTTCGAAAGCAGATCAAATTTTCGATATATTGGTAAAAGACAAACAAATAACTCTAAGTGATGACCATAAAATTCCTTCTCAAGAACAGAGAAGAGGTCAAAAGTATTGTAAGTATCATCATACTTATGGACATTGAACTAATAGTTGTGTTCGTTTCAGGGATATTATCCAAGAAGCTATCAAACAAGGTAGATTGAAATTCGAAGAAAAGCTTCCAATGGCCATGAAGATTGACTCTGACCCACTCCAGGTGAACGTTAATTACGCTGAGCCTATAAGTGTGAACATGGTCAAATTGGAGGATTCCAATTCTGTGGGACAGGCCATGGAGATGGCCCTTGATGGAGATCAGGAATTACATGATGTTTACCCAAAAGGGGGTGAATCCTTGTTGGAATTTCTGAATCGAAAAAAGGCAGAAGATGCCTCAATTGACCTTTGTCCAAGGTGTCATGCTTTGTTCGATAGGTCTGCAGCCAAGGTTTTTCGTGGATCAGAAATGAAAACACACTATCAGCAAGTGGCTGCCCATCATCAGCAGAACGAAAATAAGCAGAAGAAGCCTCATCCTTCTTATGGGGGATGGATTTCGAAGTCTGAATCCATTTCTGGAGGAAAGGCACCTGGTAATATGAATAGGTTTGATAAAGGGAAACAGCCCATGAACCAGGGGTTTCAAGGAAATGCGAAACCTCACACTTTTATACCTTCATCATCAGTTCCCCCGAATCAATGGGTTCGTCCTAGTTATATGAAGTATCAGAACAATTTCCAAGGTTTCTATCAGAAACCTTATTATGGAAATAGGCCTCAAATGACGAAGACCCAGTGGAGAAGGGCACAAAGAATGAGAAAAGCTGCCTTCGAGAAACAAGGAAAGAGGAACATGGTTGCTGAAGAAAACAACCAACAACCTAAGCCTGTGCAAGCGAAAAATGCTCAAGTAATTCAAGTCCAAACAAATTCGAATCATCCCTCTTATGCTCAAGTGGTGAAAAAGAAGCCTTCATTCCAAGTTATTGGAGGTTTGATGAGAATGAGGGTGATTTATTAACAGAAAATTTCGAAACTGGATTCGCAGATGGTCTTGATGACATCTGTGCAGTTGTTTCTGTATTACCTGCTGAGTATGCTGAGGAACTTGAGAAAGGCTTACAAGATGAGGACTTTGAGGAAGATGATATAGGTGATGATCCAATATGTTATACTTACATTGGCAAACAGATTTTCCAGAATACTGTTGCAGTATTCGAAAAACCAACTGAGGAAATGCAACTTCACATGAAGCCTTTGTTTATCAGAGCTTTAGTTGGGGATGTAAGTATTGGAAAAGTACTTGTAGATTCTGGAGCGACAGTAAATCTGACGCTGAAATTTATGATGAAGAAATTAATGAAGACCAAGTTTGATCTGATGCCTCATCAGATGATTATCACAAACTTTAGTGGTAAGACTTCGGAATCATAAGGTGTACTATGTTTGGAGTTAACAGTGGGAACCATCATGAGGTCCACTATGTTTGTTGTAGTTGATTCAAAGGCAAACTATAATCTGTTACTTGGAAGGGAATGGATCCATGGTGTAGGTGTTGTTCCATCTTCAATGCATCAGAGGCTTTGCATGTGGACTAAAGAGGGTGTACCCATTTATGTTGATGGGGATAAGAATTATTTCAAAGTCGAAGAAGATGATGGGGATGTGAGGAGTACAGAAAAGAAGGTTATGAAAACAAGACCATATGAAGTGATTGATAAGTATATGTTGGTACCTACAAAAGTACCTTATTCATTGAGATTAAATCCTGATTGTGGGTTTATGTTACAATGTGATGTCGGCCCTTTCGAGGCCGCAAAAATATCTGAATGGTCAAACCCAGAATAGATTCGAGCTTTTAGGCTTGAATTTCAGCCTATATGGTCGAAAAAAGGGTAGAAGCGGCTCTTGAAGCCGAGTTTATAATCAGAATGAACATAATAAAGAAGAAACGGCCCCCAAGGCCGAATGGCAAGAAGAAAGAATAGTCATTGAGGAGATAATAGAAGAAGAAATTGAGTCAGAAATAAGGAATGAAGATTCTGAAAAAGATAAAGATTCTGCTGAGAAAAGTAAAGATTCTGAAAATGAGTATCTTGAGGAAATGGTCAAAAAGGTTGAGACATATGTTCAAGAAACACAAGGGTTTGAGTTCGAAAAATTAGACTGCATTTATGATGACTCCCCTTTGGGTTTGAAGGATTCTTGTCTCAAGGCATTAAGAAAATGGAAGCTCAAGATCCTTTAGAGGAAGTAAACTTGGGAAATGATAATGAAAAAAGACCCACGTTTATAAGTCAGAATCTTGAAGGAAAATTCAAAAAGGAAATCATTGACTTGTTGAAAGAATATAAAGATTGTTTTGCTTGGGATTATCACGAAATGCCTAGTTTGAGCCGAGAACTGGTGGAGCATAAACTTCCAACTTTTCCAAAAAAAGACCAGTGAAGCAAGCTCCAAGAAGATTCGACCCAGAAATAGTTTCGAAAATCAAAGAAGAAATCGAGCGTCTTCTAAAGCCTAGTTCATTCGAATTGCCAGGTATTTAACTGGATTTCTAATATTGTGCCTGTTATTAAGAAAAATGGATCTTTAAGGGTATGTATTGATTTTCGAGATCTTAATAATGCAACCCCTAAAGATGAATACCCAATGCCGGTTGCTGATATGTTAATAGATTCGGCAGCAGGAAATGAACTTTTAAGTATGTTAGATGGGTATTCAGGTTATAATCAAATCTTCATTGCTGAAGAGGATATTTCGAAAACTGCTTTCCCGACGTCCTGGTGCAATAGGCACTTATGAATGGGTAATGATGCCCTTTGGCTTAAAAAATGCTGGTGCAACTTATCAAAGAGCCATGAATTTGATTTTCCATGATTTAATAGGAAACTTTATACAAGTTTATATAGATGATGTTGTGGTTAAATCTGAATCAAGAACTTGCATTTAAATCATTTAAAACAAGCTTTCGACAAAATGAGAAAGCATGGATTAAAAATGAATCCTATTAAATGTGCTTTTGGTGTATCTGCAGAAAATTTCTTAGGATTTCTTGTACACAAGAAAGGTGTTGAAATTGATAAGAATAAAGCTAAGGCAATTCTCGGAGCATCTCCACCTACAACCAAGAAACAATTACAATTTTTTTCTGGGAAAAGTAAATTTCCTTCGAAGGTTCATTTCGAACCTATCAGGAAAGACAAAGGTGTTTTCCCCATTACTGAAATTAAAGAAAGAAGAAAACTTCAAATGGGAGGATGAACATCATCAAGTCTTTGAGGAAATCAAGAAATATTTGACAACTCCTCCAATTATGACTCCTCATTTGCCAGGAAAACCATTAAAGTTATATATTTCTGCTTCAGAAGCCACAATAGGAAGTATGTTGGCTCAAGAGGACGAAAATGGCGTTGAAAGAGCTGTTTATTATTTAAGTAGAGTCCTTAATGATGCAGAAACTAGATACTGTGTTATAGAAAAACTGTGTTTATGTTTGTACTTTTATTGTACTAAACTTAAATATTATGTCAAACCTCATGATGTATTTGTAATTTCTCACTTTGATGTAATAAAACACATGTTATTAAAGCCTATATTGCACAGTAGAGTTGGAAAATGGGCATTAGCATTAACTGAATTTTCGTTAAAATTTTTCCCTTTGAAATCTATGAAAGGAAAAGTGGTTGCGGATTTCTTAGTTGATCATCCTCCAATTCTAATTGAAGAATCAATATATGTAGGCTTGGAGCCTTGTAAATTATATTTTGATGGATCCAAGCATAAGAATGGATCAGGAATTGGAATTTACTAATTTCACCCAAGGGGTTTCCAACTCGAATGATATTTGAAATAAAATATCATTGTTCGAATAATGCAGTAGAGTATGAAGCTCTTATTGTTGGTCTCGAAATTCTGGTTTCTCTAAATTTGAGAAATGTTCATATTCGAGGAGATTCACAATTAGTTATCAAACAGGTAACTAAAGAATATAAATGTTTAGATCCAAAATTGGCTAAGTATTTGGTTCAAGCCAATAAACTTCTGGAAATGTTTGATGAAGTAAAAATTGAACATATTCCCAGAGGTCAAAATTTTGAAGCCAATGAATTGGCTCAAATAGCTTCTGGATATAGAATTTCTATTGGAACTCTTAGGAAAATTAGTTATATTCAAAGAAGGTTTCCAATGAAGGAATTTGATATCCATAATATAAATCTTTTAGATCAAAATGATTGGAGAAGAGAAGTTGTGAATCTTATCCAAAATCCTTCCCTAGTAAATAAAAGACACTTGAAATATAAAATTCTGAATTATTGTATTTTAGGTGAAGAGCTTTATAAAAAAGCTATTGATATGAATTTACTTCGATGTTTTAGAGAAGTTGAAGCTTATTTGGCTTTGGTTGAAGTTCATGAAGGAGCGTGCGGTGCTCACCAAGCAGGAAGGAAAATGGAATGGACTTTGAAAAGAAAATTATTCTTTTGGCCTTCAATGGCCAAGGATTGTCACAATTTGCAAAATCTTGTGAAGAATGTCAAAAGCATGGAAATGTGCAACAAGTTCCAGCAAGTGAATTGCATTCAATAATAAAGCCTTGGCCTTTTAGAGGATGGGCTTTAGATTTAATTGGAATGATACATCCAGCTTCTTCGAGAAACCACAAGTTCATTTTAGTTGGAGTTGATTATTTTACCAAGTGGGTAGAAGCAATTCCTCTAAGGGAAGTTACTCAAGAAGATATCATTTGTTTCATTGAAGAAAATATCATATTTCGATTTGGCTTACCAGAAACCATTACCAACAGATCAAAGAACAATGTTTACTGGGAGAAAAATGGTTAGGTTTGCTGAATCTAAAGGAATAAAATTACTTTCTTCTACACCTTATTATGCACAAGCCAATGGTCAACTTGAAGCAGTTAATAAAACTATCATTGCTTTGATTAAAAGACATATTGGGGCAACGTCCTAGAAATTGGCATGAGACGTTAAACCAAATTCTTTGGGCTTATAGAAATTCTCCAAGAGAAGCTACTCAGACTACCCCTTATAAGTTGGTATATGGTCATGATGCAATATTACCAGTTGAGGTAAATTTACAATCAATAAGGGTACAAAGACAGTATGAGTTACCTTCTAAAGATTATGGAATTTGATGTTTGATGATATTAAATCAACTTGATGAAGAAAGGTTGGTTGCTCTTGAAAATATAATTAGACAAAGAGAGCAAATTACTCGTTGTTATAATAGAAGGGTTAAGAAAAAAGAATTCCAAATTGGTGATTATGTTTGGAAGTTGATTTTGCCAATTGATAAAAAGTCTAAGAAGTTTGGTAAATGGTCACCTAATTGGGAGGGACCTTTCGAAATTGAGAAAGTATTTTCCAGTAATGTGTATTCAATTCGAGAATTAGTTGGTGATTTGCGCATAATGCCAATAAATGGAAAATATTTAAAAGAATATAGACCAAACTTGCAAGAAATTAAAATTGTGCATAAAAGGAAATAAATTGTTCAAGTGATAATATAAAATTCGAGCCCATGCTCGAAAACAAAGAAGTTAGAGAAGAAACATGGAAAAAAACAAAGGAATAGGCTAAAAAGGAGCTTCACTCTTTAACTTGGCAAATTTATGCATAAGGTCTTCATAGTAGATCTTCAGGCTGATGTTATTTCTTTCGAGATTATCAATATCTTTGACAACTTTAACAGTATCCCTCGAAATACTTCGAACAGAGTTGATGAGGTGCATTCGAGTAGACTTCTGCTTTGACAATGTGGTTTCGAGCTCACTTTTGCCAACTTAGTTTTTTCACAGCTTCTTCTTGATATTTCTTGATGAGGCCTTCGAGCCTTAAATTTTCCTTTTGAAGCTCTTCAATTTTCAGAGTATTCTGGTTGATGGGTTGCTCATATTGGTCACTTTGGTCTTGCTATCTTGCATCTTATCCATCAACTCAGCCTTCTCATTTTTCTGCATTGCCAATTTCGAAGTGGTTGTTCAATTTGGCCAAGAGTCCCAACAGTACTATGATATAGCTCTGAAAAGCTCTTAATCCACTCTTGTTGAGACTCAGAAAAATGAGAATGTTTCTTGTCAAAAAAGATAAGGTAACTTTCAATCTCTTCTCTATAGAGACGATCCTTGGGGATCTCTTTCATCATGGACTTCTCGAAGATCAACTTCTTGAAGTTTTGGAGAACGTTGTCAATAGAGTCTTCCCTCATTCAAAGGATTCTGAACTGTTGCTTCGGAGTGGGCTGATGATAATGAAACTTCCCCCGGAAGCACGTCCAAAATTAAGGATTCTCGTCCAAATCTTTGAGGCAATCATCTAAGTCCATAGCACTATATACAAGGGTTGACCTAGATGAGTCCCTCGAAAAACCAGAGCTTTTTCGGGAGTACCTGATTCAGTTTGAGTGGTTTTGATTTCCTTCGTAGGAGATGATGGTGTTCTGCAAGCGAACCACAAACCAGCAATATAATAATAAGTAAAGTATCGTATCCACAGGGAACGGTTATTTATGTAGGACCGAAATCGTATTATCAAGGGAAAACAATAGTTAGAGAGTATGATTGCAGAATGGTAAAGAAAGTAGACAATTAATTGGAATAGAAAGGTAGAGTTAGAGACACTTTACTTGGATCGGGATTGCGATTTCATCTCATCACACCATTGTGCATATAAAGACTACTTATTTATGTTGGTATACTCTATAAATATGTAGACAAACTTTATTGCTAAGACCCCGAGTTACCAGCAGCCTCACACACTCAAAGGTAATCCATGCGGGCTCTCCCAGGCGACAGACTTACCCTCGGCCTCATTTTGCTCTCTTTTGTTCCGTTTGTAAAGAATTAATTGAAACTACATGGCCCTAATGAATATCTGAACTATACCTTCGCTCCAGTACTGTCACTACCTTCACTCATTAGATATACTCACCTCTCGATCCCAAGATTTCCAATCAATTAACCCTTTGCTATCGATTACTAAGTCCTATTGGTCGAATGCTCCTTCACTTAGAGTACTCACACTACCCCTCGCTCATTAGTAAACATCCCTCTTCAGCCGTCAGTAGTAACCGAGTAGTTTTATTCAATCAGAGAGTGAGTTTCTTTAGAATCCGCTCCCCCACTCTCGCTCCTAATCTAAACTATAAAAATAGAAAAGATTAGCCTATAACTCCAGACGCAAGTGTGGGAATTAGGAATAAACACAGAATAAAACTACCACCATTATAGATAGGGACCTTATTAACACAATAATATAGCATTTATATACACTCAAGGATAGAATCGATTACATCCAATCCCACTGGAGAGTTAACTACATGAAGTAGCCATACAAACCATTGAAGACGCTGTCACCATCTATAATCCTCGTGAAGCGCTCCTCCTCTCCTACTCTAAACTTAGCTAGAATACATTACAAATTCACTAATCTGTAACTTCCTAACTCCTAACCCGTACCCCCTAGGACTGACGCAAGAGGTTTC
Organism: Sesbania bispinosa; assembly: GCA_026901365.1. Lineage (NCBI taxonomy): Eukaryota > Viridiplantae > Streptophyta > Magnoliopsida > Fabales > Fabaceae > Sesbania > Sesbania bispinosa. Next base: position 23,990 of record QLOH01000660.1, on the reverse strand, counting down.
TAATTATAGATAAGGAAAGACAAAGCAAATTTGGGAAGAGATCTTCTTAAAAACAGCAACTGGGACTGATCTGCGTGTTCTGCGCGTCAAGCTGCACGTAGCGCAGGTTCCAGAGAGTTGCGCTTCACCTACGCTATAGCGCGGGGTGAAGCGCAGCTAGCGTCTGCAAGCTTCAACTTTCCTCTTTTAATTTGTTGATCTCTCCCCGAGACTGGTTTTCGCTTGTTTGTCCTTCCTTGTTTCCTTTTATTCTTTGATATCTTTGTATTTATGTACAATCCTTGTTTATTTGGGAAGCTTGTCTGCAATATCTTTGATTGATTGGCTCTATCTCCTCATTAATGATTCAAATCTTCTTCAAATCTTAATTAATTGTCCTCAATCAATCTTCAATCTTGCATAAATCCTCCTCATTTAGTGCCATTTAATTTCTGAATTGAATCTTTGCAAGAATCCTGCAAAAATCAGCAATAAATCTATTAAAATAGCATCAAATTCAAAACTAGGATTAATAAATACAAATTATTAAATATTAAATAAAAAGGATATAAATGGGGAAAAATTACCATTTTAACCTTGATAAGTGAAATAAAATATATACTAAATTATTAACTATTTTTCACTTATCAAATTCCCCCCAACTTGAATTCTTGCTTGTCCTCAAGCAAGAGACCTTTTTGCATTCACAATCAATTCTAATCCTAAGTGTATTTTTACAAAAACAAAAACTAATTCAAGGTAATCATCCCTCAACTCTTTCCTAAGCAGAAGTCACTTTCCAATCAGAAAAAATCAGAATCAAGAGATATTACCAATCATCAGTTAGGATAGAAATACAAACATCAGTTTAAACTTTCTCAAAAATAGCAATTAAAGCAGTAAGTGATAAACCAAGAAAATCTCTCATTCTCACGGGTAAGTGTTTCCTCAATCATTTTCACCCACTGTTGAACAACTAGAATTGATAGTCGTTTCCAAGGTCTGAACCTGCAAGCAGTTAGTATGGATCAAAATGTCTTTCTTTAGGTTGTGATGAGGCTGGGCTCAAGAAACATGGTTTTTTGGTTAAAGAACACTTTGAATAGAGAGCATCTTGTGGTTGTGCTTTGGAACTTCTCTCAATTCTCCTGATGATTCTTGAATGGTCACCCTTTTTCAGCTTTGGCCTTCTTTTGAAGAATTTTCTCCCCCCAACTTATTTATTTTCCACACTTTGTGCAGATTTTTTTTTAATACATAACATAAAGAACAATATAGAACTTTTGGTGGGGGAGAATCCTTTCTTTGTGATTCCTTGTGCCTTCTCTTGAACTCCTTGTGACCAACCTCTCTATCAATTGCTTGTCCCATTTTGTTGTAGTGCACCTTGCTCTCTATCCCAAGTGTTAAGGGACATGGTATGATCATTGATAATTTATAATGATAATGGCTAGGGTGCATCAAAAGAACATTAAAGGCTCAAATGGGCAATCAATAAATGGAAATATTAATGCAGGGTTGGCTATTTGGCACTGAGCAGAATATTAGAATCACAAAATTGTGCCTTTGTCACTTCAATACCTTCTACAAGTAAGACAAATTTCAGAAACTCAAGCAATAACAGTTGACAAGCAGCGGTGAAAAGCTCTCAATATAAGTGTTTAAGTGTTTAGGGCTCTCATCTCACCGGTTGGGCTAAAATTTCCTTGCTAAAGCACTTGCTGGATTTAATAAACTATCATGATAGGTTCTCTTGAGAAGTACCCTACTCCTAACTGATTATGGAATTAATCACAAGACCCTATATTTTTGCTAGATTGGTTAGTTAAACTACTTATTTACAGAGAATAAGAATAAGTTACCTTGATTTCTAATCCTAAAATCCTAAAAATTTTTAAAAAAATTTCACAACATAACTGGATAAGTACTGCATGATAATATATATGGAATATGGTTGGATACAGTATAAATCAAAGAGAAAATAAAATAAGAATATAAGAAAATAAAAAAAAAAGAAAAAAAAAAAAAAGAAAGCACCAAATAGGAAAAAAATTGCTAGTCTGCTCCATGGTCATGGTCCATGTGGTCTGCTCCAGCTGCACCATCCCCCCTGGAGAAATAGGCCTGTCCCCAGGCCACTATAAGTACTCCTGAAAAGTTGAGGGAGCATGGGGTCTATACCGGACTGGTGATGAGTGCTCTGAAAGTGCATGCAACCCGGTATATGGTGGTCATCTGGCCCATCATGTGAATGTTTTGAGCCTCAATACGCTGCAGCTGGACTGGATCAAGGATCTCTGCTGCTGGTGGCGGTGCCGGCTGGTCTTCCCCCTCTAACTCCTCTCGTGTCACACAGTATGCATCAATGTAGACTCTAGTCATAGGCGGCAAGATGGTGACCCTAGGGTTCACCGCCACACCCCCTAGACCTGCAAAGTGAGGTGATGAGAGAGGGAAATCCAAGACGAATCTTGGAAGATGGAGTCCTGTGGGCCACGGCAGATGCAAAGTGACCATCCTGCTAGTGATGACTCGTGCGATATCCACTGCTGCTCCGCTGAGTATGCAATACAGAAGATGGGCCACTAACATGATGATATCGGAGACGTGCCCAGTAGGATGGATGGCCAGCGTCAGCACTGTCCACATCCGAGCAATGCTCCTCAAGCCATGCCTATGAATCCTGGCAGCCTCTCCCTGAGCGTTCCTCTCGAAGGAACGGCCTGGCAGGCACAACAGCTGTGCTGCCTCAGTGTCAAGGGGGTCGTTGCCCTGCAACCCCACAGCGCTCAAGCGCTCCTGGAACTGACACTCCTCCAACTCCTGGTCGAAGGGCTCTCCCAAAAATGTGTTGATCGCAGCGCAATCAAACCTGATGATCTGGCCCCGCACATATGACTCCCTCCTGGAGTCGACCCCATGACACCAATAGCGTTGGCGTAGAACTCTCGCACAATCTCGGGGTCAAAGTGGCCGGCAGGCTGACTCAACTGATCCCATCCCCTGCGGTGGATCTCAGCGGCGAACTCCTCATGTTCGTGTTGAGTCTCAAAAATATCATAAGTGAAATTATGATGTTTTAAGAAAGTATAATTCCCAAGTTTTAATGCTTAACAAATTTGAGTTAAAATAAGTTATCATAGATGCATATATGGTTTAATGATTTATCTATGATTTCAGCAAGCCACCTTGAATATATAAAGACTGTGAGAAAGTGCTTTCAACCTGTCTGAGGTATCAAGCCTTCTGAAGGTTCAACCCGTCTGAAGTGTTGAAGCCGTCTGAAGTTCCCAACCCGTCTGAAGTGTTGAAGCCGTCTAAAGTCTCATTAATGACGTGGCACCCTTTGCTGAAGTTTGTGAAGACTTTCTGAACCTCTGCCACACGTACCTTTTCAAACACATTTATGGCAAGGAACACAGAGACCTTTCCTGGTGTTTTTGAAATTCATACACCACTGAGGAAATCTCTGCAACGCAGCCTTAGCAGCAACATTTGGAGCATCTTTATGGCAGGAGCAACCTTGTACCATGTCAGAATTGTCAGAGCTCTCAGAAGCATGTCTCACAACGGTTTAAATAGCATTTAATGCTATCTCTAAACGGTGGTTTTCTCAACGGATTGAAGTCTGGGTATAAATACCCCTCCATGAAGACCATCACAAAAAAAAGGATTGATATTCAAGAAAATCAAGAGAAACAAAACGCTGCAAGTTTTTACTCTGTAAAAACTCTCTGATAAAATTTCTTTGTACACACATTTGTATATCCTAAGTATACCTCAGTTTTCATTGTACATTGTATTCTGTTTGAGCTTAGAACTGGTATAGTTTAAAAGCTTAAACTTATTTTCTTTGTAAACTTTGTTTGAGCCTGGAGAGGCTTGTCAGTAAAAGAATACTTGGTTGTAGAGCCTGAAGAGGCTTGACTGTAAAGAATACTTGTAATCTTTGTGAAAGATTAAGAGAAAATCCAAGTGCTTGATGGCATTGGGACTGCACGTAGCTCACAGTGGTAGTGAGTGAACCAGGATAAATTCCTTGGCTAAGTTTTCTAACCCTTATCTCTTGTCAATTCGTTTATACTAATTAAAAGGGTGTTGAAAAGCTATTCTAATATTTTAAAAGCAAAGAAACCTTTTAAAATATATTTTCAGAAGTTGTCTTAAAAAAACTTCAGAAACTACGTGTGCTTAGATTCGTGTGAAATCGAAAGACAGCCATCTCAAACTTGTCTGAAATAGTTTTATACTTGTTGTTTTCGAAAAGCTTTCATAAAATATTAAGAAACACTATTCAACCACCCTTCTAGTGTTTCCCTGTGTTTCTACAGTTGGTATCAGAGCTCAACTCAGGGTTGAGCACCTAACAAGGTTGAGGACTAAAGATCCAGATGGAAGCTTCCAACAACTACAACAGGCAATACATCACTGAAGGAGCCTCTATCACAAGACCCCCAGCATTCAATGGAGTGGATTACCACTATTGGAGGGATCGTATGAAGTTGTTCATTGAGAGCAACAACATTGATGTCTGGGATGTGGTCATGGATGGAGACTATATGCCCATGCACAATGGAGTGCCTATACCTAAGGCTGAATGGACCTTGGAGCAGAAGGCTAGAGTCCAGATGAATGCCAAAGCCAAACTCTATCTGATATGTTCTTTGAATAAATCAGATATGAGAAGGTTCATGGTTGTACATCTGCCAGGAATCTGGGATAATTGCCACAGCCCATGAAGGGACTGAGACTGTCAAGCAATCCAAGCTCAGCATGCTCATACATCAATATGAGATGTTTAAGATTGACGAAACTGAAACATTGATCAAATGTTTGGGAGGTTTCAGACCATAACAATGACTCGTTCTTGGGTAGACTTATGAATTGGAGAGAACAACAGAAAGATTCTAAGAAGTTTGCCTAAGTCCTGGAGACCCAAAGTTACACCAGCATTCAAGAAGCAAGAGACTAAACTCTCTTAGAGTGGAAGAACTATTGGGATCTCTCAAAGTCCATGAGCTTGAGCTTGGAGAAGATGACAACAAGAAGAAGTCTCTAGCACTAAACTCCAAGGCCAAGCAGCCTAGGCATAGTAGCATTAAAGCCATGCATGCTGAGGAAACTTCAGATCTAGATGAAGATTCTGGAGATAGCTCAGAAGATGATGATCTTGCTCTTCTAAGCATAAAGATTAAGAGAATGCTGCAAAATAGAGGAAAGTTCAGAAAGAACCAACCTTTAACCTCTAAAGCAAGTAAATCTGGTAAGGATTCTCAAAATGACAAAATTATTTGTTATGAGTGCAAACAACCAGGTCATATGAAGGCTGAATGCCCAAGACTGAAGAAAAACACCTTCAAAAAGAAGAGTTCTTCAAGAAAAGAAAGGATTGATGGCAATGGGAGGATCTTGATTAGTCTACCTCAGAAGAAGAGGAGACACTTCAGAAGAGGCCAACCTGTGTCTTATGGCCAGCCAGCCCTCATCAGACAGCTCAAAAGCTGAGGTATTTCCCTTAACTCTTCAAGAGATGTATGATGACCTGATGGAAAGTTCCAAGGAACTCTTCCAAGAGTATAGTCTATCCAAAGCCCACACAGAAATGTGTAGTAAATATGAGGCCATTGAGATAGAAAATATTATGCTTAAGGAAAAGATTCTTGTGTCTGAAGTCAGTAGTTCACAATCTGTGTCTGAAGAAAATAAAAAACTTCAGAAACAAGTTGAAGAACTGACAAAAGACTGGGCTAAATTTGTCAAAGGAACAGATAATCTTAACAGATTACTTGGCAATCAAAGGCATTCCCTTGACAAAAGTGGTTTAGGATTTTGTGATTATGGTGTCTCTGAACCTCATATTTTCAATGTTGCTAAAGGCAAAAAGAAAGTTATTGGGTGTTCTCACTGTGGCAAAGTTGGACACAATGTGGCTCAGTGCAAACACAAAGGGAAACCTAAACCCAAGTCTAACAAGAAAGGACCCAAAAGAATATGGGTACCTAAGAACTTGATCATTCCTGTTGCAGATGTGTTTAACAGGACAAAGGAAACGCCACAAATGGTACCTGGACAGTGGTGCTCGCGACACATGACAGGAGAAAGGTCTTTGTTCCAAAACCTTAGACCCAGAGCAGGAGGTGTGGTCACCTTTGGTGGAAATCAGCAAGGGAAGATCACAGGAATAGGGATTGTAGGTATATCTCCTTTATCCCTTATTAGAATGTTCTCCTAGTGGAGGGACTTCAACACAATCTACTGAGCATAAGCCAATTATGTGACAGTGGATATGTGGTGTCCTTTACTAAGGAAGGATGCATAGTCAAAGACTCTCATGATCAAATCCTTTTCACTGCTAAGAGGCACAACAATGTGTACAAAATTGATCTAGAGGAGTTAGCAAGTCAAAATGTAAAATGCTTTATTTCTGTTGAAGATGAAAAACAGATTTGGCATCAAAGACTTGGGCATGCCAGCTTGAGATTAATCTCAAAGTTAGCAAAATACAATCTTCTTAAAGGACTGCCCAAGCTTTCTTACAAATCTGACATTTTATGTGAAAGTTGTCTGAAAGGGAAACAAACAAGACACTCTTTTAAGAGTAAGGATGTTGTTTCTACCAGCAGACCTTTAGAACGGTTACATATTGACGTGTTTGGTCCTATTAGAACAGAAAGCATTAGTGGTAAGAAATATGGTTTGGTCATTGTTGATGACTATTCTAGATACACATGGGTATTATTCCTTAGAAGCAAGGATGAGACCTTCAAGAATTTCACAATATTTTGCAAGAAGGTACAGAATGAAAAGGATTCTGTATATCTGTCATTAGAAGTGATCATGGTGGAGAGTTTGAGAATGCAAACTTTCAACTGTTCTGTGATGAGAATGGGATCTCACACAATTTCTCTGTGGCTAGAACACCTCAACAAAATGGGGTTGTTGAGAGAAAGAACAGAAGCTTGCAAGAAATGGGTAGAACCATGCTCAACTCATGCAATCTACCAAGATCCTTCTGGGTAGAAGCTATTAACACAGCCTGCTACCTTCAAAACAGAATATTGGTAAGACCAATTCTAAAAAGGACTCCTTATGAATTGTGGAAAGGAAGAAAACCCAACATATCATATTTCTATCCCTTTGGCTGTGAGTGTTTTATACTTAACACCAAAGATGATCTTGGAAAATTTGATGCAAAGTCTGACAAAGGATTTTTCATATGTTATTCCGAAACATCTAAAGCCTATAGAGTTTATAACTCTAGAACTTTACTTGTAGAGGAATCTATTCATGTTAAATTCAATGACAAGAAAGAGACTGATAGGGAACTATCAGATCTAGAAGATGATTTTGCAGGAATGGAGCTGAACACACATGACAGCACCAAGGATGAACAGGTGTCTGAAGTTCAATCTGAACCTCTTCAGACAAATGTTGAGTCTCAGACTGACTTGATATCACCTCAGAAACCAGACTGGAGATACAAGTCACATCATCCAAAAGAGCAAATCATTGGCAATACTTCAGAAGGAGTTAAGACAAGATCAAAATTCAAGAATCTGAATTCTCTTGCTCTCCTGTCTGAAATTGAGCCAAAGAACATTGATGAATCTCTGCATGATGAAGGGTGGATCCTAGCCATGCAAGAGGAGCTGAATCAATTTGCTAGGAGTGATGTCTGGACCCTTGTTCCTAAACCCCATGGGAAAACAATTATTGAAACCAAATGGGTGTTCAGAAACAAGTTGTCTGAAGAAGGAAAGGTTATCCGAAACAAGGCAAGATTGGTGGCTCAAGGGTACAATCAACAAGAAGGCATTGACTTCACTGAAACCTTTGCCCCTGTTGTCAGGTTAGAAGCAATTAGAATTCTTCTCTCTTATGCTATAAATAATGGCATCAAACTATATCAAATGGATGTGAAAAGTGCTTTTCTCAATGGTTTCATTGAAGAAGAGGTTTTTGTTAGACAACCCCCTGGTTTTGAAGATATTGCTTTTCCTGAACATGTTTTTAAATTGAAAAAGGCTCTTTATGGTCTGAAACAAGCCCCAAGAGCTTAGTATGACAGATTGAGCAATTTTCTTATAAAAAATGATTTTGAAAGAGGAAAAATAGACACAACTCTTTTTAGAAAACAGTCTAACAAAGGTCTTATGCTTGTCCAGATATATTTTGATGACATTATATTTGGTTCAACTGATTCTTCTTTATGCAAAGAGTTTTCTGAGTTAATGCAATTAGAGTTTTAAATGAGTTTAATGGGAGAACTAAAATTTTTCTTAGGACTTCAAATTAAACAAGATTTTGATTGTATATAGATCCATCAAGAAAAATATACAAAAGAAATGCTTAAGAAGTTCAACTTAAGTGATTGCAGACCCATGTCAACTCCTATGCACCCATCTTCATCTTTAAGCAAGGATGAAAATGAAGAACCAATTAATCAAACTTTGTATAGAGGAATGATTGGCTCTTTATTGTATCTAACAGCAAGCAGACCTGGCATAATGTTCAGTGTGTCTTTGTGCTAGATTTCAATCAGATCCAAGAACTACTCATTACAAGGCTGTTAAAAGGATTTTTAGATATCTTAAAGGTACTACTAATCTTGGTCTGTGCTATAAAAAGAGTAAGGATTGCAGGTTAATAGGATACTGTGATGCTGACTTTGCTGGAGATAGAATAGAAAGAAAGAGCACCATTGGAGGATGTCATTTCATTGGAAATAACATGATCAGTTGGTCAAGCAAAAGGCAAAGCACCATTACATTATCAACAACAAAAACAGAATACATTTTAGCAGCCAGTTGTTGTTTACAACTGCTATGGGTGAAATATCAGCTTGAGAATTTTAATATTCCTATATCTGCTATACCTGTTTTGTGTGATAATACAAGTGCAATTAATCTGTCTAAAAACCCTATCCAACATTCTAGGGCAGAGCATATAGAAATCAAGCATCATTTCATTAGAGACTATGTTCAGAAAGGTGTTTTTGATATACAGTTCATTGACACAGAGCATCAATGGGCAGATATATTCACAAAACCCCTGGCTGAAGATAGATTTAAGTTCATACGCAATAACTTGAACATATATGCATTTTCTCAAAATTGATTATGTATGCTTTCTGAAATGCTAAGAGCATCTGAAATTTCAAGGTGTCTGAAATTGTGACATGTCTGAAATTTTAGGGTATCTGAAAGTTTATGTATGTCTGAAATTTCTTGCTTGTCTGGAATAATCTGATGACGTGGCTATTTGAGACGGTTTAATTCCATTTATTTTGTCTCTTCCACTTCAGCACGTTACCCAATGTCTGCGCAGCCGGTACATGCCATCATTGCATCGTGGGTCTATAAATGCAGGAGTTAGTGTGTTGGAGAAGCCTTACACTTTCTCTCAGCTTACTGTTTGAACTTCTTCATCTTCAAGAAACCGTTTTTGCTCTCAAGTTCTCTCTGCAACTCCAATGGCACCTAAGAAGTCTTCAAGCTCTGGAGGGAATATGGTTAGATCAAAAGGTGTGGACCTTGAAGATCTCAGAAACCTGGGCATGGATTTAACTGAAGAATTTGATGCTACTGGATGGACTCCTTTCTTTGACAAAGTTTACTGCTCGTAGCATGGACAGAGTGTGGTTGACTTCTGGGCATCAGCAGAGGAATCCCTGACTCCAAAGGGATATATGAAAGCATCAGGGCTGATGTTCTGGGTGTTCCTGTGTTCGTGGATGAAAGTATTTTGTCCACTGTCACTGGTGTAAAGGCAGAAGGAGTATCCTTCACTCCTGGATGGGAGCTGAGGAATGGTGGTCAGAAGAAGTACACCAAGATGCTGTATGGGACGGAAGAACCCAAGAGTCTTGATTCCAAGTATATGGTGGATAAGGTCAGGGTGCTACACTCCATTTTAGGGTGCTCTATAATCCCTAAAAGTGGAAGCAGGAACCATGTGTCTGAACTAGAGAGGTTCTGTTTGATCCACTTGCTGCAGAAAAAAAGATGAATCTACCAAGCATCTTAATGTTTCACATACAGAAGAAATCAGAGATTCTGGTGCAAACCTGCCTCACAACACCCTCATAACTAAGGTACTCTTACATTTCAAAGTACCTATTGAGAGGCTGTATGAGCACAAAGGCCCTGCTTTCTTTGGTGAGTCAAATTTGAAGAGTATGAATCTGAAGAACCCTCTCACTCCAAGACCTCCATCTCCTACTCTGAAGGAGAGTGTGTTAATGGAGAAGGCTTCAAGAAGAAAAAGCACCATTGACATTCTGGAAAGGGAACTTTAAGGGGATATCAGAAAGGAAGAGTTCAAGGCCTCAAAACCTTCCCCCCAACCTAAACTGCAAAAACTACCTGTGAGAAGTGCAACAAAGGTATCTTCAGTAGCTTCTACTTTGCATTCTAAGGCATCTAAACCTGTTCAGAAGGCTTTGCAAAAGCCGTCTGAAATAGTGGGTCAGAGGTCTGAAAGTGCAAAACCTCTTAAGCCTACTTCTGAAATAGAAGGAAAGGCTTATGAGGAGGAGATAGTTGTTTGTGCTGATTCTGATGTTGTAGCAGCACCACCCTTGGCTGCTTGTCCCTCTGATCTAGAGTTGATTCAAGTGGCAGCCATAGCTACTGCTTTGGAGCAAGAAGAGTTGGAGAAGAAGGAAGAACAAGAGAAGACTGACTATGCTCTTGTTGTGGCATCTCAGCTAGCCTTGGCTGAAGATGAGAGGCTGGCTACCATTGCTCAGGGAACAAAGAAGAGGAAGAGGTCCAGTGCTCAGCAAAGGAGGAGAACCAAGAGCAAGATTCTTGAGACTGCTCCTGAACCTACTACTAGGGTTACAAGGAGTATTGCTAGCCAGCTGGAAGCTATGGATGAAGCTAGCAAGTACCAGAATTTTGTGAAGGCAAACTTGTACTTCAAGAAGAGAAGAGAAGAAAAACAAGCACAAAGGGAGAAGGTGTCTGAACCTGATAAGGTCAAACCCCCTGTGAAAAGACCAAGGGTGAGGTTTGACAATGTTACTCCATCACCTCCTTCCTCCCCAGAAAAGGAACCTGAGAAGAAACAAGAGGAGAAGGAAAATGAAGAAAAGAAAGAAGAAAAAGAGAAGGAAGAGGTTGTTCAGCAGCCTATGGTAACAGAAGAAGAACAAGCACCACCATCTCCATCATCACCTCCATCACCACCATCTTCACCACCATCATCATCTTCAGACTCAACTCAATCTGAAGAACCTGTTGTGGAGATTCAACAAGGATCAAGCTCCAAGGTGTGGAAAGGGAGTATGCTGCCTGAACACATTAGGCTTGGACCTAAAAGTAGGGATTTCTTTACAGAACCCACTTTTGATCCCTATGCATTTCCTTCCACTGATCATCAGTATGAAGAAGAAGCTGAGGTGCCCCATAAGAGGTATGAGGGACCTTTCTTTGAAAGGGAAAGAGTTCCTAAGTTCCCCAACCTCTATGAAGAATTGCAATATTTCAGAGATGCACCCCTTATCTCTCTTCATCATGGGCTTGTCAAGCACACATCAGAAGCTGAAAGGGAGAAGTATGTAGGAGGACCAGAACAGATGTACTCAGGGCAATTAGAGAAGATCAGAAAAGGTGTGGTACCACCTGCTCACAAGTGGGCTCCACTCAATCCTTTTTCTGATGAAGGCTGTCTGAAGCTGTCCAATGAAGACTGGAGCTTTGCAAGGCATCTGTACACAGAAGGAGAGCTGTTTGAAAGAGATTACATCAAAGCTGTTGGAATGAGAGGCTACAGGCCTCCTAGGACATTCTCAATCAGGCCAACCACCAAGATTCTGGTGCAACCTAATAGGATTGTTCCTAGGTATCCTCTGAAGGAAGGTCTTGATGATAAGTTTAAGGAACCCAAGGCTTACCCAGCCCCCTTCAAGCCTCTGACTCCAAGAGAGTGGAAAGAGCTACCAGCAAGAGTCAAGAAACAAGGTGGAGGCATGGATCATAGTTTCAAAGACAGAGCTTGGGCATCTTACTGGAAGATCAGATAGGATGCTGGATCCTCTTCTGGGTCAACTGGACCGATGAAACTCTCTCATTGACTATGGGAGATCCATGAATGTGCAATACATGTATATCAGACAACACTTTCCCACCTTTGACTGCACCATTTCATGAAGAATGGGAAATGATCAACCCCATTAGAACCTTCTTTCACCCAGTCTACTATCCATATGAGTATGGGCTGCTTCCAGGATTTGAAGTGCTGAGGTTTGTGTGTAGACACATTCAACTCATTTTCTATGAAACAGACCCAGATCCTGAAGAGGAAAATAGAAGGCTGAGGATGAAGATCAAGAAGCTGGAGAGGAGAAATGTTGATCTCATTGCTAAACAAGACCTGATTCTACATGAGCAACAGTAGATTAAGAATGGCCAAGAGGATATGAAGACTGCTCTCATCTCTCTCATATTGACAAAGCAAAGGATGAGCTAATTTCTTTCATGAAGGAAGCTTTGCTGAAGAAGGATGGGTAGTCTATGAAGAAGCCATGTCTTAAGTTTATTTCTGATATGTGATTAATTTCTATGTTTGTCTGAACAATTCTTGATTAATACTATCAGGTTTCCATGAATGTTGTGTTTATTGCTTATTTGTCTGAGTTTTCTATTATACTTCATGATTTTGCTATGCTTCCTGTTGTTGTTATGCTCTGGATTCCCTTTTGATTGATGACAAAAGGGGGAGTATTAAAAACTAACAAAATCTGAATCTGAAGTGATTACAGGACTCAGGGGGAGTAAATGAGTAACTGATGAACTGATAGAGTTTTTGCTCAAAAATAAGTTTAAGTGTTCACCATCTGAGGGGGAGTCATCACCTTTTTTAATTTTAAAACTCCTTTCAGATTTGTGTATTTTAAAGCAAATTTGTCATCATTAAAAAGGGGGAGAATGTTGAGTCTCAAAAATATCATAAGAGAAATTATGATGTTTTAAGACAGTATAATTCCCAAGTTTTAATGCTTAAAAAATTTGAGTTAAAATAAGTTATCATAGATGCATATATGGTTTAATGATTTATCTATGATTTCAGCAAGCCACCTTGAATATAAAAGACTGTGAGAAAGTGCTTTCAACCTGTCTGAGGTATCAAGCTTTCTGAAGGTTCGACTCGTCTGAAGTGTTGAAGCCGTCTGAAGTGCCCAACCCGTCTGAAGTGTTGAAGTCGTCTGAAGTCTCATTAATGACGTGGCACCCTTTGCTGAAGTTTGTGAAGACTTTTCTGAACCTCTGCTGCACGTACCTTTTCAAACACATTTATGGCAAGGAACACAGAGACCTTTCCTGGTGTTTTTGAAATTCATACACCACTGAGGAAATCTCTGCAACGCAGCCTTAGCAGCAACATTTGGAGCAGCTTTATGGCAGGAGCAACCTTGTACCATGTCAGAATTGTCAGAGCTCTCAGAAGCATGTCTCACAACGGTTTAAATAGCATTTAATGCTATCTCTAAACAGTGGTTTTCTCAACGGACTGAAGTCTGGGTATAAATACCCCTCCATGAAGACCATCACGAAAAAAAAGGATTGATATTCAAGAAAATCAAGAGAAACAAAATGCTGCAAGTTTTTACTCTGTAAAAACTATCTGATAAAATTTCTTTGTACACACATTTGTATATCCTGAGTATACCTCAGTTTTCATTGTACATTGTATTTTGTTTGAGCTTAGAACTGGTATAGTTTAAAAGCTTAACTTTTCTCTGTAAACTTGTTTGAGCCTGGAGAGGCTTGTCTGTAAAGAATACTTGGTTGTAGAGCCTGAAGAGGCTTGACTGTAAAAGAATACTTGTAATCTTTGTCAAAGATTAAGAGAAAATCCAAGTGCTTGTTGGCATTGGGACTGGACGTAGCTCACAGTGGTAGTGAGTGAACCAGGATAAATTCCTTGGCTAAGTTTTCTAACCCTTATCTCTTGTCAATTCGTTTATACTAATTAAAAGGGTGTTGAAAAGCTATTCTGATATTTTAAAAGCAAAGAAACCTTTTAAATATTTTCAGAAGTTGTCTTAAAAAAACTTCAGACAGCCATCTCAAACCTGTCTGAAACAGTTTTATACTTGTTGTTTTCGAAAAGCTTTCATAAAATATTAAGAAACACTATCAACCACCCCTTCTAGTGTTTCCCTGTGTTTCTACAGTTCGCCCTCCTCTAGCTAGACAGGCCTCTCTAGAATAAAATTGCAGCTGGCCAAATCAGTGTATGCTTCAAAGGATTTGAGATCCTTGAAGCGATGAGGGTCGAATGCAGGATCCCTCTGGGGCGCCTTCCTCTTGGCACCCCCTGTGCCCTGTCGAGAAGAACCAGGTGCACTGACATTCTTTGTGCGAGCCATCTACAAAAGAGATATAATCGAAATGATTATGCATCATAATATTTAATTATTCAAAATTAAGAAATTAAATGGCCAATTTAATTTCAAAGATTCAATAATAACCAAACAAGTGTGCATAAAAATTTGATTTTATTAATTACCCAATTAATGCCAGTTAATTAATTCAGACATGCTAAAGTGATCAATTAAAGCAGTCCTAAACAATCCTAATCAGGCAAAAGTGAGAATTAAATTCATGCTCAAAAATCATGTTATCAGTGCAATAGGGCATAATTAATTTTAATTAAAGCATGCAAAAATATCAGGATATTATAAGTACACATGCATCAACAAATTAATTTGCATAAATTATTGAGCACTTTTCAGAACTACCACCAAAGCAAACAGAATGTTCCACTAAAGACCCTAACCACATGCAAACTATTTTTAAGCATTTTTCATTACTCATTTTCTTCCTAAAAGGTCCTAAACTTATAACTACTACACTACCCTAAAGCTAAGCTCAATAAAGCGAAAAATAAAATTCCAATCGGTTAGAAAGGAAGAAAACTATAAAAACATACCTGATGTGAAGTCAGAAACTGAAAAGAAGGTTGTATGAGTGAGAAACAGGCAAGAAAGGGTAAGGAATATCAGAGAAAACAAGGGAGGGAAGTTCGTTCACGTCTTTTCAAATTTAAAGACGAGGCCTGCGCTTCACTCTGCGCTATAGCACAGAGTGGAGCGCGCATCACCACAGAAGGTGAAGCGCAGACTCTAGAGAGTTGATTAGCATCAGTAACTTCTATGCTTCATCCTGAGCTATAGCGCAGGCTGAAGCGTAGCTTCCAGTAACTCTCTGCTTCTGCTACTCTCTACAACTTTTTAATTTCATCACTTTTTAATTCATCTCAATCACTCTCTTATTCTCACAGGTAATTCCTAAGACTCAAAATTACTGAAATCAAATTAAAAACTTACAAACACTGGGTTGCCTCCTAGGAAGCGCTTGTTTAACGTCTTCTAGCTCGACGCCTGGTATTGTAGCTTCCTTAAGGTGGCCTCAAGCGGAGGATGGTGTTGGTCTCCATGCCAGTTCTACCTTTAAGTTCCCATCCTCCATGCCAATTAGTGACTATTCCTTCATTGTCACTATCTTCCTCTGTGCCTAATGTTGATCGCTTTTT
This sequence comes from Sesbania bispinosa, assembly GCA_026901365.1. Lineage (NCBI taxonomy): Eukaryota > Viridiplantae > Streptophyta > Magnoliopsida > Fabales > Fabaceae > Sesbania > Sesbania bispinosa. The sequence goes on along the minus strand of QLOH01000660.1, from coordinate 8,468 downwards.
CTTTTTAAACTTGAATTCCCAGATGGACTCTGGGTCTTTAACTCTCATCTTTGGCTTCCTCAGAAATTCGGAGCCTTGCAATTGCGGAGAGTTTAGGGATGCGGAGAGCCTTGTAACAGGGGTATTCCCCTATCAATATGAAACACAATGGTTTCATTCTTTGTAGCTATGGCATACTTCCCTCGATCAACATCGATGATCATTCGAGCAGCCTTCATGAATGGTCTTCCCAAGATAAGGGGACTTCAGTATCCTCCCTTACTGTCTCTGCAACGTAGAAATCCACCATGTATGCAAATTTATCTACTCGTATCTCTACATCCTCAAGTATTCCATGCAAACTTTGAGCAGATTGATTTGCAAGAGTAGTTGCACGTTAGCAGGCTTGAGCTTCACATTACTCAACTTATTAAAATACGATAGCGGCATCAAATTGATGCTCGCTCCAAGATCCAATAAAGCATAAGTTGAGGGTAGATTACCAAGAGATATGGGTATAGTGAACCTACCTGGGTCAAGAGACTTACTTGTGACTAAGACCTTCTCTTTATGTGGGTCTTCTTTTGGTTGGGCTGCTTTATCCCCATCTTGATGAATTGCTTCCTCTTGAGGTGCTTGTTCTTCAAAGACGAGCTCAACTTCCTCATTAGGATCCTCCTCCTCTGACTTGTTGCCATCAGTAGTAATCAAGTTGCATTGTGCCTTGGGATTTGTTTGGGTCACAACTCTGAAGTGTTGTTGTCTATGCTCTGTCATCTCTCTGCTAGCTGACCCACTTGATTCTCTAGAGTCTTGATTGATGCCTCAGTTGTTGTCTTGAATCCAGTAAATCCTTGTACTAAGGTATCAATCTTTGACTCCAAAGAATTCAGTTTATCGTAAGTTGAAGGTTGCTGCTGATAGGGTGGTTGTCTTCCTCCATTCTGGTTCCAACCAGAGTTAGCTTAGTTATTTCTCCATCCTTGAGAGTACTGATTATTGTTATTGGAGAAATTTCCTTGCCTTCCCTGATTCCCCATGAAATTGACTTGCTCAGGTTGTGTCTCTTGGATTGCGCATTGACCATTTGGATGGTCTCCCCCACAAAAGTCGCAAATCAATGGCTGGGTAGGAACGGGTGATGAGTAGACAGCTTTGAGTTGTTGGGAAGTGCCTTCAAAGTATCAGTGAGTGCTTCTATTTGACGTTTAATGATCTTGTTCTCTGCTAATAGAGCATCATTCTGATTCAATTATAGCATTCCCTTTTTCAATTGTGCAGTTTGTCTTCCTCGTTGAGCTTGCTGGTCATTCATGGCCAAATTGTTGATGATCTGTAGGGCTTGATCAACTTCTGTGGATAAGATTGTTCCTCCTGCTGCAGCATCTATAAAAGATTTGGAGTCTGGACGTAACCCCTTACAAAACATGTTGAGTTGGGCTATGTCTTCGAATCCATGGTTAGGACATTTGCGCAGCAAGGACTTGAATCTTTCCCAAGCTTCATAGAGTGACTCATCATCCTTTTGTCTGAAAGTTGAGATCTCTGCTTTGGCTTCTATTGCTTCCCTGATGGGAAGAATCTAGTCAAAAATTTCTCCTCAACCACACCCCAATTAGTCAGACTTTGGTTTGGGTGTGACTGTAGCCATTCCTTAGCTTGACCTATCAAAGAGAAAGGAAACAAGCGTAAGTAAACAGATTCTAAACTTCCCTCATCAAAACCCATAGTGCCAATCAATTCATAGAAATTAGAAAGATGAAAATTTGGATTCTCATGATCCAATCCTGCGAACTGATGTGCGCTAATTAGATTTAGATGCGCAGTCTTCAACTCCAAGGTTCTTGCATTAGGTGGTACTACAATGCTAGAGTGGTGTCTTGGTCCTTGATGGGAGATGTAATCTCCTAAGGTTCTTCTTACTGGAGCTTTTTCTTCAGCCATATTTTTGGGCTCCTTAGCAGATAACCTTCTTATCCTCCTTCTTGAGTTCCTACCTCTGTTCTGTCGAGACGTCCTGTCGATTTCTGGGTCGAATAGTAGTTGATTAGGAGTCGCCTGACCTCGCAAAAGCATAAACAAGATCTTGGAAAAGGGTAAGTGTTGAAGATATTTTTATTTTTATAAAAGAAAAATAATAAATTCCTAAAAATTTAATTCCTAAAAAATAAATAATAAATAACTAAACAAATAAAGCTTGATAAATAGACTTCAGGGTTCTACACAAATTAGAACCGTTCACCGGCAACGGCGCCAAAAATACTTGATGGTGTTCTGGCAAGCGAACCACAAAACCAGCAGTATAATAGTAACTAAAAGTATCGTATCCACAGGGAACGGTAATTTATGTAGACCGAAATCGTATTTATAAAGGGAAAGCAATAGTTTAGAGAGTATGATTGTAGAATGGTAAAGAAAGTAGACAATTAATTGGAATTAGAAAGGTAGAGTTAGAGACACTTTACTTGGATCGGGATTGGATTTCATCTCATCACACCCATTGTTCATATAAAGACTACTTATTTATGTTGGTATACTCTATAAAATATATAGACAACCTTATTGCTAAGACCCCGAGTTACCAGCAGCCTCACACACTCAAAGGTAATCCATGCGGGCTCTCCCAGGCGACAGACTTACCCTCGGCTTATTTTGCTCTCTTTTGTTCCGTTTGTAAAGAATTAATTGAAATACATGGCCCTATGAATATCTGAATATACCTTCGCTCTAGTACTGTCACTACCTTCACTCATTAGATATACTCACCTCTCGATCCCAAGATTTAAAATCAATTAACCCTTTGCTATCGATTACTAAGTCCTATTGGTCGAATGCTCCTTCACTTAGAGTACTCACACTACCCCTCGCTCATTAGTAAACATCCCTCTTCAGTCGTCAGTAGTAACCGAGTAATTTTATTCAATCAGAGAGAGAGTTTCTTCAGAATCCGCTCCCCCACTCTCGCTCCTAATGTAAACTATAAAAATAGAAAAGATTAGCCTATAACTCTAGACGCAAGCGTGGGAATTAGGAATAAACACAGAATAAAACTACCACCATTATAGATAGGGACCTTATTGACACAATAATATAGCATTTATATACACTCAAGGATAGAATCGATTACATCCAATCCCTCTGGAGAGTTAACTACATGAAGTAGCCATACAAACCATTGAAGACGCTGTCACCATCTTCAATACTCGTGAATCGCTCCTCCTCTCCTACTCTAAACTTAGCTATATACATTACAAATTCACTAATCTGTAACTTCCTAACCTCCTAACCCTGTAACCCCTAGGACTGACGCAAGAGGTTTCTATTTATAGATAAGGAAAGACAAAGCAAATTTGGGAAGAGATCTTCTTAAAAACAGCAACTGGGACGTGATTTGCGTGTTTTGTGTTTCAAGCTGCGCTACAAAACAGCGTAGCGCAGGTTCCACAGAGTTGCGCTTCACCTGCGCTATAGCGCGGGGTGAAGCGCGGCTAGCGTCTGCAGCTTCAACTTTCCTCTTTTAATTTGTTGATCTCTCCCCAAGACTGGTTTCCGCTTGTTGTCCTTCCTTGTTTCCCTTTATTTTTTGATATCTTTGTATTTATTGTACAATCCTTGTTTATTTGGGAAGCTTGTCTGCAATATCTTTGATTGATTGACTCCATCTCCTCATTAATGATTTAAATCTTCTTCAAATCTTTAATTAATTGTCCTCAATCAATCTTCAATCTTGCATAAATCCTCCTCATTTAATGGCATTTAATTTCTGAATTGAATCTTTGCAAGAATCCTGCAAAAATCAGCAATAAATCTATTAAAATAGCATCAAATTCAAAACTAGGATTAATAAATGCAAATTATTAAATATTAAATAAAAGGGATATAAATGGGGCAAAAGTACCATTTTAACCTTGATAAGTGAAATAAAATATATACTAAATTATCAATTATTTTTCATTTATCAGGAGACTCTTAGTTTCTCGAAAATCGGGATCTTGAGAAGGTGATGGATCATCTTTCTTTTCTTCTTCTTGAGAATCCCCATTGTTTGGATTAGAAGGAGATTGAACTTCTTCTTCTTCCCCTTTTTCTTCTTGTTCCTCCTCACTCTCTTCAATATGGTCTAATGGTTTCTTCTTTTTGCAAAGACTTTTTTGAAGAAGTAGCCTGAAGTGGACTTTCTATAGTTTTCTCTTCATCAGCACCACTATCATCTTGGGAACTCGAAGAAATATTTACCTGAAAACAGCAAAATATCTAAGTAAGGTAAACAAGCAAAAGAGAATAAGTTGATATTTTTCTTTTGAAAAGAGAGTGAAAGGTTTACTTGTTCAACAACCCCACTTGGGATTTGTTTCTTATAGGCCTTAACCTTAAACCTTTGGCCAACTCTCTGCTGTTTTACATAAAGAAAAACATATTTCAAAATCAGGAAAAGAAAAGAAAAGTTTCAAAGCTAAGTTTAAAAGATAAAAGGAATTGAAACTTACAGCTCCAATGGTCTTTCCTGGAGGAATCACTGAAAGGATTTTTGGCTTGGGAGCCTTCTTTTCTTTCTTTATATTTTTCCCCTCTCAAAGGAACAACTTGTTTTTCAGGAGTATCTTCCTGTTAAAAGCAAAAGGAGATATCAGATTCTTCGAAATTTATAAAATTTTAAAATTGATAATAAGAATTCGAAATTACCTCTGAGAGAGATTTTTCCTTAGATTTTTCAGATGGACTCTTCTCTTGACCTTTTACTACTTTTGTTGGTTTCTTCTTGGAAGATTTGGAAGCATCTGCTTGGTCCTTCTTACCCACTGAAGCAGATTGGCTTTTGTTAGAAGGTTCGTTATTCTTTTCGACCTTACTGGACGCAGCCTTCTTCCTAGATTTAGAAGCAGTAGTCTAAAAGAAAATAAAAGGAAAAGATTTGTTAAGATTTTGAAATCTAAGGTTAACATAAGTTAGATTTCGAAAGGAAACTTACAGAAGGTTTCTGAGAAGAGGAGGGAGCTTTCCTTTTCTTTGATTTCTTTTCAGTAACTTCCTCTTCCTCACTTTCCCAGTCTTCTTCAGTGTCCTTCGAGAGTTTACACTCTTGAGCTGAAATAAGGAAAGAAAATTATAAGTACAGGATTGGGATAAGTGAGAAATATAAGAAAAAATGTTTTATGTTATTACCTTGAACTATGAAGTTCTTAGAGACTATTCTCACATGTTCTATATCCACATGAGGTGTAAAAGGATAATTGTCCAAAGTATATTTTGTTAAAGTAACTCTTTTTAAAAGAGGTTTAAGACTATTGAAAAGAAAATCAAGACTTGCAGGTCTAGTCCATTCAGGACCATATAAACTCTTTGCTAAACCAAATTTTGCTGTTGGTAAAGAAGGAAACTTTGGACAATACTTTTCGAAAATAGTGGTACCATTGGGATTTAAAAGTTTAAAGTTTTGTTGATTCAAAGAAACTTTTTCTTTTAAAGAAGAAGCAGCTTCAAAATTAGTTCTATGGATTTTATTGGGAATATAGAACACATGAAAATATTTCTCGAAAGCTTCAATTTCTTTGATGTGCGTACCTTTGGACTTCTTGATAGATTTCTGCGGAGGAGCATTGGTTAGTCTCGAAAAGCATGTATCTTCATCTAATTGAATACTAAGAAAGTATTTAGACCACCATTCTTCAAAAGACAAAGTGCGGTAGTATGAAAGCTCGAAGGAGACTGATTCAATAAAAAAAGGTTTCTGGGCCTTCGAGAGTTGTAATTTCTCGAAACCTTCTTCACCTTCAACTAAGTCTTCAATTAGAATTTGGTCTTTGGAAGTGTAGAAAGGTGTAGGACGAAATTGACTTAGACCAAATTGACGAGCTACCAATTGTGGTTGGTAATGAAAGACTCTAAAGTCTTTAAGTTGGAAACCACAGTATAAAAGGTTAGGAGACAAGAATTGTTTCCAAATTTCTGAACTCTCAACTTCTTCATTTGGATTTTCACAAGGGAACTTTCGAGTAAACCAATCAGGTCCTCGAGTTCGAGAAGCAAAAGGTGCAAGATTGGGAGAATGCTTTTTGATGCTTAGGAAAAGAGAAGTGTAAGATTTGAAGCGTTCGAGGCGGTTCTTTTTTGAGGAAGGTGTGAGAAAAGAAAACCTATAACCCTCAATGGAAGTGGGAAGTTTTGACTCTGAAGGTTCAGAACTTTCGAATTTGTTTTGGAAGATAGCATTCAACCAAAGTTGAAGGAACCAGAAAGGGCCACACAGGTTTCGAACATGATCTTTCAATTTAAGAGTGTAAATAGCTTCAGAGAGCATATCATAAACATGAGCTAAAAGACACCTGTTTTAAATCAATTCGAATACCTTTGGCTAACATCTGAGCCATGGGAAGGAAAGATTTGGGAATTTGGTTGGATCTGGAACAGAAAACAAAAGCAGACGACCAGTATAGGAGAAAAGCAACATGTTTATTCTCAGAGACTTTACCAGATTTGGAATTATTCTGAATGAAATTAGAATAAGTCAGTTTATCAAAATTTGGCTCAGTATGTGGTTCAGGAACTTTCATGAATGCGAGAATTAATTGGCCTTCAGGTCGAAGGCCAGTAATGGCAGCAACATCAAAGAGAGTTGGTGTAATCATGCCATAGGGTAAGTGAAATGAATTGGTAGATCTTTCCCAGAAAAGAAGGGAAGAAAGAATAAGAGCAGGGTCAAAACTAAGATCAAATTTACTTAGTTGAATAAGATCGAAAATACCAAGTTGCTTCCATAAAGCTCCCATGGTACTTTCGATCCTATTCAACCACATGACATAGGAATCTTTTCGAGCAGGAGGAGATGCTCGAAAAACATCAGTCGTGTTTTCGACACGATCAGTTCGAATTACAGATTTAAAAATTCGAATTTTCTCCTCTGGTAAACTTGGAAAAAATTCATCGTACTGATCAAGAGAAGAAGGAAGAGTATATGGACCTAAGAAAGCAAGTTGTTTCTTCCTAATGGAATAAGGAATGAGTACCTGGGAATTCCAGATAGCTATTTTCTCCTCAGCATTTCAGGCTCAGGGACATAGACTTGGTCATCCCTAGCAAGAAGATCACCTTTGCAAACAGTAAGAGGCACTGGAATAGAACCTTCAAAAGCCATTAATGGAGTTCTTGAAGAAAGAAAAGAGAACAATGCAACGGTGCAAATGAGCTGAAAATGCATCAAGAAAGGAAAATTAGAAACTTTAAGATGTTTAATCGGTGAAACTCAAGTTAAAAACAAGAAAAAGGGATCAAAAAGGGATAAAAATCATACCTTGAGTAAGAAGAAGAAGACGCCGGTTGAGAGAAAAGGTTGAGTTTCTTGAGGTTGAAGATGAAAAGTGAAACTAAAGGGTTTTACATAGTATTTATATGAGAGAGAAACGACATGATTACAAAGAAGTTTAAAAAGGTGATCATGATTACACGTTTCTTGGAACGTGAGTTAGTATCCCAAAAACGTGGGAAAGTCAGTTAGCTTTTAAAAAGTAACTGAAATATTAATTTAATTGGAAAATGAAAGGTTTTATCTGAAACAGATATTTAAATTTTCCTTTTAAATTTTGAATAACTGTTATAAGGAATACCAAAGGTTTGTTCCAAAAATATCTCTTTCTGCAAAAAATTAGATTATTTACATAAAAAAGACTATTTTTGGGGGGGCATCTGTTGGGATTTGATTTTCAATTGTTTCGAATTCCACAAGTGGCAAAGGTTTGATGTTGTTTCGAATTTACAGAAGAGGTCAAAATACCTTATTTCGAATTTTGATAATAAGTCTATTAATTTCGAGAATTCTTGATTGAAGTTAACACAAAAGACTTTAGAAATTCGAAAAGGAGACAAAAGTGAATTCTAGAAACAAATACATTACAGGTATTCCAAAAGGTACATGATAGTTCTTTTATTCATCATTTCAAATTCGAATTACACTAGTTCGAATACATGGGAAATACATTAGAAAGAAAACTGTCCTAATTACCTAAAACATTAGAAAGAAAACTGTCCTAAGCTTGAATGAGTTCTTAACTCATGTCTTCCATGCCTCTTTCTCTTCTTCCTCCCCCACAGGCTTTGATAGAGCCAAGGCAAAAGAGAATTCATTCTCCAATTTGTTGTACCACCTTCGACTTGGGGAAGAAACCAAGGTCAGCATGGGGACTAATAAATAGATTCATTTATTATATAAATGAACCTATATTTGGCTACTACGTACAATCCAAAAGAAAACCTTCAAAGAGAAAGGTTGGAAAAGCCAATAGCTTTGGCTATTTCGTCAATCCATAAAAAATGAAATCATTCCAGATTGGATTGAACGCAATAGCCAAAGGGATTAACTTCTTCATATTCTTTGAAGAGATTCTTTTGAGAATTTAGAAAAAGGAAGAAGAAAGATTGAAGAATTGTGAAAGGATTGTGCAAAAGTACTCCTATTTATAGGAGTAAAAAGAGTTAAGTGTCATTAATAAGACCAT